>LOEQ01000183.1:243531-259055 GCA_001685075.1 Bramus lutescens | reverse complement strand
ACAGAGAAACCCTGTCTTGAAAAACCAAAAACAAACAAACAAACAAACAAAAAAAAAACAACTTAAAGCAAAGGGGGGAGGGTGGAAGGGGAGAAGGGAGGAAGGAAGGGAGTAGGAAAAAATCTATAGCTCAATAAAAACAATAAAAAAGAAACAAAAAAAACCCTTAAAACTTCAAAATTAGAAACCCATAAATTTGAAGAAGCAATCCTCAAATGAAGAAATAGAAATGTTTAATAAATATAAAAAGGCCATATCCCTAGCCACTTATGTGAATGTACAAAGTTAAGCCCTACCAATAAGACAGCCCCTTATCCACCCGGCAGATATCCCTGCCACAGATGATAATTTGACAAAGAGGCAGAAAGCGTCCCAGTGTTCAAGAGATTGTGAGAACCCAGCCTTCATATATCACAAGTATCAGGATAATCTTCTATAGATGTTTTCATCAAAACTTTTTAAATTGTGTGCCTTGACCTAGTACATTATTAGAAGGAAAAGCAGGAGGGGCGTTCTCTGCATGCCTCATTTATACAAAGGAAAATTAGACAGGAGGTAAATAAGTAACAGCTGGACATTGGCTAAGTAAACTACAATACAGCCTAAAACTCTGTAGGCTTTAAGACGTAAATTAGAAAGATATTTACTACAGGGAGTGCTTGTGAGAAGCATCACTCCCTGTTAGCTGAATGACGGAGGGTCTTAACCCAGCCTGAGGGTCGCATATCAGATCTTTACATTATAATCCACAACAATGGCAAAATTGCAGCTATGAAGTAGCAACAAAACAGTTTTGTGGTTCGGGGTCACCACAACATGAGGAGCTGTATTAAAGGGTCGCAGCATTAAGAAGGTTGAGAGCCATTGCCTTAAATTCTTTAAGTATGCCAGATTGGCTTTGAACTTGCCACCTGCCAGCCTCAGTCTCTCCAGAGGTAGGATTCATGGTTTACACCTCCATGCCTCGCTAGTGTTTTCAATTTTAGCTTCTCTTGTATTACCTAACACATTTTTATAGCCAATAATTAAGAGGAAAAAAAAGAATATTACAAATCACAGAACTCAATATTCCAGGATGGTGGTGTCAAGCTTGCTTAGAGCGAGGACATAAAGTAGAAAGAAAAAAAGCATATGGGAGAGATACCAGTGGAAACAGCTTATGTGAACNTGATGTGGTCTGCCCATCCACCCTAGAAGTGATAGCCATAGCATGCGTGAGCATTTGTCTCCTGATCATCACCTAAGGCTCCCTTGGGCTCCCATAAGTTGAACAAGGGCAACACTCTTCTGGGGCCACATGTAGGCCGAAAAAACCTTTACCGCCTTTCCCTCTGTAGAGCAGACCTCAGCCAGGGTGCTCAATTTCCTCCTCCACTGTACACGTGCTCACACGCATGGATGCACAGATGAATGGGTGCACGAACACACACACACACACACACACACGAGCCCTCAGTTCCCTCTCATCCACACTTACCCCTTCAACCTGCTTCCAAAGGTCTTCTGTGACTGAGCAAGTGTGTTTCTGGGTAATCTCCCACTCCTCCCACTGGAAGGCTGCAGCCTCCTCCCCAGGCCCAGGACTCCCCCGAAAAGTGGGAGGAGAAGTCAGCTTGCCCCAGGGGAGGGAGTTTCACAGACATTCCTCCGTGGAAAATGACAGGTCTTCTAGGACCATAAACAAAAGGGAAATCACCTCATAAATGCCACATTTTCTCAGTTACATTGTTAGTTGGCAAACGAAGGGGCTCTAATCAAAGTAAGAGGCCACTTTAGGAAGAAATTTAAAAAAAAAACCACCGAAGCTTCTTTTAGGAATGCTGGATTCACCCCAGGGCCTCTCTCATATGCTAAGCACAGAATCTGTCACCCAGCCGCACCCTAAGCCTTTTATTTTATTCGATTTGATTTTACTGAGAATGACTGGCAGCTGCTAGATTCAGCTGACCATCCTGTCCAAGCTTCCCGATTAACTGCCACTGTAGACATGATCTGCTGGTCAAAATGAAAAATATATTCAAAAGCCTTTAATCCCAGCACTGATGAGGCAGAATCAGGGATGTCTCTGAGTTCAAACCCTTTTGAAAGCTCTTTGACAGGGCTTGAGCGGCACATCTTACTGTAAGCCCTACTAAGTGGGATTTTAATAAACAATTTGCAATCATCAAAGCAGATTTACAACATAGGCTGCTACCATTTATGTTGCAGATGAGGAAAATGGGGGTGCTTCTCTGAGGCTAAGGCCGTTATTTATACCAGATCAGTTACAAAGACTTTAGGAGGCATGAAAGTATCTTTACGGAATATTTTGAACAATTCTAAGACTAAAAGGTACTGGCCATAAAATAAATGGATTTCCTGTGGAATATGAAAGAAAGTTTGATGGTGTCTGGCAGGCCGGGTGGTCTGCCCTGGGCATTGCTAGGAGGAAATGTTCCCACACTTTTACTCATGTTTCCTCTCCATAGCAGGGCTTTTTAGTCATGATGAATGTGCTGGGGGAGGGGTGATTAGGAGTCACAGAATTCTTCAAAATTTCAGCCAAAATTTCCAAGATCTCATTTCTCAAGATATTCATCCTCCTTAGGAAGCAAATGTGGCTGTTACTAGCCCTTTGTCCAGACTCAGATACCTGAGGTCTCCTTGGAGTTTCACGTTAGCCTTTTCCCTCCTGAAATACTACATAGAGATCCTTCTGCAGTCTTCCCCACTCCCTAGCCACATGAACCCCAGTTGGGTGGAAGACCGAAAAGGTTCACAGCTTGAGACACCTGCTTTGCTGATCTTTGATTGTCCCACGCCTACTTACAATGCCTTAGCCCTCAGATTTCTGAATGGACCCCAATGCAACGCAAGTCAACAGTGTGCCCAAATCAATTAATAAGAGCGACCTCTAGAGACACCCCAAAAGTCTACCATTGTGATGATGTCTTACCTGCCACGAAGGCACGGATGTTTGGAAGACAAACGTCTTTCTCCACTGATTTCATACTGGAGAGAAAAAAAATCTCCACGCCTCCCACAAACATGGGAATCCTTAACTAATCTGAATTCTCTGTGCCTGCTCTCCTCAGCTGCCTCGTGTTCACGGAGCCAGGGGCAAGGTGGGGATGTGGGGAACAGTCTTCCAAACAGCATGGCTCCCTTTTGAAATCTGTCCCTCATGGAGACAGGAGGGACAAGTACGGACATGAGTTTTGTCACCCCCATATAGGTCTAGATTCCACACTGCTACTCCTAGCTGTGACCCTGGGAGGGTTGCTGTCCCTAGTCCCCTGTTTTCACCCACTTGACAGTTCTGAGGACAATATGGCAGAAGCCTGAATATTCTTACCATGGTGACATGAAGCTTGGGAACCTCTGAACAGTAGCGATAGTGTGTCAGGTCTCTTTGCTAAACAAAGTCCAAGGAAAAAACAAGTTCAAGGGGAAACAAATACCTGTTATCTGGCAATTCCAGCACCTGTTCTCAGGAGCCCTGGGGCGCAGCTGCCACTGGCTCAGTCACTGAGTCAGCGTGATTCCTCCTGGAAGGGCCTGTGTTCTATAGAAGCAACTTGGATCTTCTGATCATTTATACACAGCCTACAGGAATAAGCTTCCATCTCCATGAGGCAGGCTGGGTTGCTCTGAAAGAGACAAGATATACGGCCCCTGGACTGCCCGCTCACTGCTCACGTGAGAGCATCACAGAATGGATGCCATCTCACTGCTCACATGACAGCATCACAAGATGGATGCCCCCTCACTGAGGACAGCATCATGGGATGGATGCTTTGCCAATTGCATTGACTAAACGGTCCCTTCTCTGAGTAACCTGTTCTACTGATTCCACGTGGCTCAAACCGCGGCCTTTGCCCTCCCTCCCTTTAGCTTTGCCCTCCAGCATGCCCTAGGGTGGCTGCCGCCTCAGGCCCCACCTTGCCCTCTCCTAATCAGCTGACTGAAGGGTTCCAGCCCTTCCCTGCCCTGTATGATCCCTGTGGCTGGGATCATAAATTCCTTCCTTGAGAAGCTGCACCTCTGTAGGATCTTGCCACATCAGTGGTGTGGAATTCCACAGCACAGTGAAATATGGATGCATTTTTTTGTCACAAAGATATTTTTGAGGCCCGTTTATTAAAGAATAATAATTCTTTCTTCCCCTGGGGTGTGTCTAGGTGGAGCCATCCTCTCAGGCCTCAATTCCAGCTGTTTTTCAGATGTGGGTTCCTTCTTCTGTCTACCCTAAGGTTATCTGTATGTAAGTTAACCTATGAAAGCCAGTATTTGAGACCTAACAAAGAAATCTAAACCTTGAGCCAGGTGGTAGTGGTGCAAGCCTTTAATCTCAGCACGCGGGAGGCAGAAGCAGGCAGATGTTCGAGGCCAGCCTAGTCTACAAGAGCTAGTTACAGGACAGGCTCCAAAGCTCAGAGAAATCTTGTCTCAAAAAACCAAAAAACAGAAAACAAACAAACAAACAAAAGAAATCTAAACATTGATTTAACACTGGTGATTGTTTTCTTAATGTATTGATCTTCAAATGTCTGGAACTAACCTGACATCATCCCCGAACTTCTGATGTGCTGTTTCTACTTAACAGACAGAGGTGACAGGCTGAGTGAATGGCTCAGTCATTCACATTCCAATCTCCAGAACTCTAGAACATTATCTTTTCTTGCAACAGATACTTCTGGGGTGTGTTTAGGGCTAAGACCTGCAGATGGGCAGATTAGATTGAATTCCCTGGGTAGACTGATAATGATACACAGGAGCCCATCTTCGTGGGAGGCAGGAGGTCAGAGGGACAAAGGGCACTTCACTGAATGTAAGTGATGACATCAGGCTAACGAATGCCGCAACCTAGGGAAGCAGCCAGAGCAGAGGGAAGAGATGAATATTTCTGTGGAGAATGTGGAAAACAGTCCCGCGGGGAGACACCTTCACTTTGAAGGAGTTTTAAACTCATTTTGTATTCTGACCTCCAGAACCATCATGTCTGAACTCAGGGTGGATGTGGTAATTCGTTCTAGCAGTAATGGGAAATGGGGGCCGCTCCCTGACCCCTGCACACACACACCTCCACATCACTCCCGAAGACCAGTAAAGCCCTTGGATGTGATAGGATGTAATGTGTAAGTGATGGGCACTTCCTAACCATCAGGTCTTTTCTGCACCAGTCCCTGCCTCTCCTCCTTGACTGTAACCTCCACCCCCAGTAGACTATAATGGCAGCGCAGATTTCCCGAATGCTGAGAAGACCATTTGAAGGCTAACTGCTCCTGCTCTGCCCCTGCACACCCCTTCCCCGTTCTTCCCTGGGAACACCAGAATTAAATTTCCTGTTCTAACTGCGGCATCAGAACGCATATTATAGACATATACATCCATTCTAGGTCACTTTCTTGCTATTTTGTATTTTCAAGAAAGTGGGGGTGGCATGAGAATTTAAAGCATTTTGCTGACCATGGTTAATCTTATTTTTTTTCCTTTCAGGAGCTTCCTCAGGGTGGTGAGACAAGACCTTGATGACAACCTCAGGACATTAGGATGTTGTGGAAGGGGTTGTCTGGCAGATGGCACCCCATCTGTAGGCAGTGTTGAGCACCTCTTCTTTCAGTCTCAGGCACACATGGGCCTGGTACCTGCCACACAGTAGAGGCATACGAGCAGCTGTACGCTTGCTAAAATGTGTCTGTAATAATGAACGTGGCTCCAGGAAGCAACGGGAATCTGGTATGAGTATAACCACCAAGAACAGCACAGTTTCAGTCATTCTGAAGCCCTCCTCTTCCGAGGAGACAGCTACTCACTGACTTCTGAGTGTCTGGAGAGGTATCTTGGCACACGTCAGTCTGGATGCTGCTCCCTGAGGTGAGCCTCACAGGTCCTGCAAGGTGTTTCCTCACTGCCCTGCCCACTCCTCTGCCCTTGCATTGGAAACTCCTCTATTAAACTCTTCTCCAAGCTGAGCATACATGTGTGTGTGCACATCATACACAATCATTTAATTCCATTTCTTCATCTTAGTTCTGAAGCAGAGATTCTGAAAGCCAGTTTTATTCAGAAGCAATTATTTGACATGGTCTAGACTGAGGTCCTTTTGATAAATCTGCCCTTACCTTTTCTAATACATAAGCTCTTTTAAGCTTTATAAGCGCTAGAATTGTCCAGATGTTTCTCCAGAAGCAAGTCTCCCTTTTAGGAGAAATTTAGGCTATCATGTGGCCACAAGGACAGACTTCTCTACAAAGAGGGATACCGCTTCATCTGGGCGAAATAAGCACAAGGCGTCCATATTTGTGTAACATAATAGTAATTATCCTGATTGGAAAGCATGGCACAAAAAGGAATTTCTTCACCTAGTAAGCACCCCAGTCACTCATTCTTCTATGAAGAAATAGCTTTATTCTTTGAGAATTTCATACAATGTGTGTCATCATATTCACCTCCCACTCCTCCTGGATCCTCTCTACCCCCTCCCAACTTCATGACCCCCTTTAACATATTTGATAGCCCATTCACTATAGTTTGTGCTATTTATATACTTGTGGGGATCCACTGGAACGTGGTTGATCTACCAGGAGCCACAGCCTTAAAGAAAACTGACTCTCCTTACCCCAGAGTCACTCACTCTTGATACCTTCTCACCTCGGTATTTAAACTTCTGGTATTATTCTATCATGGGCATATAAAATGGAGTGTATGTATTCTCCGAACTGTCCGTGTACATATATATGTACATATATACGTTTGTTGGTTTACAACAACTAATCACGGCACAATGGGACTTCTTTTGTGCACATCTCCTTGCATGTATGTGCACTAAGCAAGAACCACGGCAGCTAAGACAGCATGTCTGCTTTCTACGCTGCATGCTCTGAATCGTCTCCAAATCGTCACCAGTATTCTTTGCTCTTTAAGGTGAAGCAGAAAGCACAGAGCAGTGTGGATACGGAGGTAGTTCTTTGATAGAATTATGTCTGCATGTGTGTTCCAACATGCTGTTTATCACTGTGCAAAATTATGTTTCTTGCAGTGAGTCGTGTTAAGAAACTGAGGGGGGAAAGTGTCCATAATTATGGAATATACACACTTTCAACCTGACTTGTTAAAAATCCAGTTGAACAAATTTATGCTTCTATCAGGATGCCAGTAAATTCTTTTTTCTTCAGTCTCAGTATTTGACTAATTTTTCTGGAATTTGTGTTACTCATCTTCTTTGATCAAGATTACCATTCAAATTTTGATATCTGGGAAGTTTGGTTATTTACTACTTGTTAAGGATTGCCTTTATTTTTGTCTTTAATTTTCAATGTGAATTGTGACATTATCTCAGTCTATATAAAAATTATTTTAATTATCATGGCCACTGACTATCAACATCGCTGGTAATAGTGCCTGAAAAAAACCAAATGGCTCCACTACTATGGAGCCCAGCCATAAAAAGCAGATTGCTCGCTCATGTCAATATTTTAAATTCTGTGTTTTATTGGCTGGAGCTAGACTGCATCAAGAAGCAGAGCTGCGAGTCCAGGCAGTGTACATTTTTAGCCTTAGAGCTTCTGCAATACAAGGATAATAGTGTTTTCAAATAGTGTTATAACTTATTAATGGATCTTGAAATTGACTTGTGCCACAAAAGACAAAAAAAGAAACAAAACAGTTGATGAATTATCTTTTATAGAAGCTATACACAAATTTATTTTCCATTTTATGCACAATTATGTATCTTTAAGGAGACAGGAGAGAATATATAAAAGCTTTTCTTGGGCTGGGGTGGTAGGTAGCTCAATGTGTAAAGTGCACGCTCTGCAAATATAAGTAACTGAATTAGGATCCCAAGCATCTGTGTAAAAGCTGAACGCAGCAGTGCGCACCTATAGCTGCACTGCTCAGAGATGAAAACAGGTGGGCCCCGGAGCCTCACTGGTCAGCCAGTCTAGCCAGAGTGAGGAGCTCCAATTCAGTGAAAGACTCTGATAGAGCGGGAGTCTCCACATCAGCCTCTGGGCTCCACCCACAGAAACACATATGTGTGCACATTTGCACACACGAGCACATACATATATGTGTCTTTAATTGTGCACATGCTGTGTATGTGTGCATGATGTATGTGTGTGGGTGTGTGCATACCACAGTGTACTTGTGGATATCAGAAGGCAGCTTTGTGGAGTCCATTCTTTTTACATGGGTTCTGGGGACCAAAGTCAGGCACCAGGCTGGTGCCGTAAGTGCCTTTAGGCACTGAGCCATTCTGTTGGCCCCATAACAGTTTTTATTGTGGTTTAGGATCAAGAAAGTCTGAAGACCAAGGTACCAGGGGACACAGGTGCTGTGTGTCACTCATCACATCCACTACAACATCCCTTATTTTTACTTTGCATGTCTACGTGTACCGCTGTGCTTGTGTGTGCACACGTGGAAACCCTAAGACAGCCTGCATGAAAAGTTCTCTGCTTCTTTTAGATGGGTCCCAGGCATTGAACTGAGATTCAGCCTGAGCCACTGGCTAGTGCTTTCTGTATTCTTAGTCTGTTGATAGCTTTAATTTGGAATGAGTATTGAATGCTGTGCCCACTGAAGTTGTTACAAGTCTTTCTCCTCTGATGTGCCACTGGATTTTCCACAATGTATCATCTTTGTATTCTTTAACACTGTTCTCCTGGGGTTCTCTTGTTACTTACAACCCATCTCATACAGCACTCGAGATTTTTAGCAGGTTCTGTGTTTGTTAAAGTTGCTACTGTATTCCTAATGTACTCTGTATGAACAAAAGGCCTGTATTCTGTGGTCCATTAATAAATTCACAAGAGGAAGGCAGTAAGTAATATCTCCCCTCCCATAGCCCTACAGCAGCCAGGGTCTGAGTTGATGTCCATGGCTCCTGTTACTACTGAGGGCTATGCAGATGTCTGGGGTTTGGAGAGCCAGCTGAGGCCGTGTTGGTGTCTGAGAGCTATGTTTCTGCTGGGGCTATACTGAGCTAGGTGACCTGAGCTGCCACAGGGACCATAGTGATGTCTGGACCCAAGCTGCTGCCCAGAGTCATGTCTGGGTCCATGGTCCTGCTGCAACTGGGGTCTGTGTTGATGTCTGTGGCCCGTGTTACCACAGGGGCCCCTATGTTACACAGGAGGCCCTAAGAACCACGTGTGATGAAAAGATCTGAGGACCATGCTGAGCCGGCATGGCCCTTTGCTGGCCCTGAGAAAGCTGGTCATGACCCTCACTTGATACTGCAGAAGAGATCTGTCCCTGACCCCCAAGGAGGGCTGGCCCCCTGCTCTTGGGAAAGATGGTCCCATCCCTCACCACAGGCATGAAAGAAATGGCCCCAATGGCCCAGGCATGGGCAATCTTGCTCTGCCCTTTGCCTGAGGGAGGGTGGCCCTAGTGGCCTGGAATGACCTACTCAGCTATTACCCAAGCCTACATCTAGGGCCTTGTGTTTTCCCACCCTAATATCTACCCCATTTATGACCTGCTGGAGCATGTGAAGGGACTGGTCTTGTAGATGCCATCAGGATCGCCATGACTCAGGGAGGCCACAGGATATCTGAGAGGAGTTCCGGTGAGGATCCAGTGATGATGGTGTACCAGAAACCAGAGGCCTTGAACCAGACCAATGACTTACTGCAGTGAACATTTGTGAGTAAGCTGACTGGAGAAAAGTGTATGCTGTGTGACACACTGAAGCTCCCAATGTCACTAAGATGAAGTGTTTGGAGAGGTGGAGAAAGACGGAGCAGCGAAGAGGTTTGGTTTTTTGTTTGTTTGTTTGTTTTGTTTTTGTGTTGAATTTTTAATTTTCCTTTTTTTGGGGGGATGCTGCAAGGGTGAATGGTGGATATGGGGGTGTGTGGGGAATGAGTGGACTTGGGATAAATTATGTGAAATTCCCAAAGGATTAATAAAGAAACTGTTATAATAAAGAAAGGAATAAAAGAAGAAAGAAAAAGAAAGGAAGGAAGGAATAAAGAAAGGAAATTTAAAAATCCCTTCATCTTTGTTACCTTTGCAACTTAAGGACCAATGATAAAATAGATGTACGAAGAAGTGCTACTGAAAAGTGGGATTTCAATTCCAACCTTAAGTAACAGTTACTTAACACTTATGTGCAAAGAATATAAACTATATACTAAAAGTATCTTCATTGGTAACAGCAATGACAGTGACTGTTTTGGTCAAAGTCACTTTAGCAATGCTCCAGAAACCACTCTTCTTGTATTTTGTTCATGTGTCATACTGAGAGGAGAAGAAAACCTCCCTTGCTTCAGAGCAGCCAAGATCTGGCGCTTCAGGGGCCATGGTTTTAACAAAGACTCGGAAAGTGAAGCGCAGTGTCTTCAGTGGACCTCATAGTGCGGCAACCGCACAAGCCATTCGATCTGTGGGCCTGAAACCTGGAGTTTTCCTATGTGTCCTACATTTTGCTTGTCACTTGTGAGGGAAAAACCCCTTACTTTTGATGGTTCCACCCGAATTCATGGCATCTTTTTATTGTTACATATGTGTAACGCACACACACACACACACACACAGGGCTCTGCATCCAAAGCACATGATGTCTTCAGCAACAGGGACTTACCTTCCACTTCTGGGGGTGGGGACACCAAAGGGCAACAGTAACAGCCCATAATGTTTAGGAGTCTCTTGGACAGCCTTGACAAACTCAGAAGAGGCTTGTTAGCCTAATGTTAGTTTTTTTGTTAGTCTATGGTTCTTGGTGGGAGCACTGTCTGCTCAGATGGGAAAATTTTAAACTATTTGTGTTTATTTATACACTGACATGTATTATAGGTAGATAGTTTATAGTATGATTCCTATGACCTTTTCAGATACCCTTACTGTTATTTTAAAGATGCTTTTAGTGGACTATCTATACAAACAAAACATGTTACCTACCAAGGAAGATTTTCAGTACTTGCATCAATGCACAAATATATACCTGTGCACATTCTGTTCCATCAATATGTATTAACAGTTATCATAGGGAATAAAGTCCATACTTACAAAGGCAGTGGAAATAATTTTTAAACTATGCTAGAGGACTGTCTAGGGAGAAGAAAAAAATATATATCTAATAAGAGCAGCCAACAGCCAGTCCAGCCTTATTACACAACACATAATTCAAACTGAGGTCTCTCCTACCTTCTAGTTGGGAAAAAACCAAACACAATGTCAGAAGGACAGGACCTTCACTTACTCAGCCAGAAGCAACAGGAAACTCAGTGGCAACAGAGAGCAGGAAAACGTACATGGGAAGCGAAGCCATGGCACTGCTTTCCTTGGGGGCTGGATGATGGATACAATTTCCAACTTCTAATATGAAATTTTCTGTAGTGGGTTATATTATTCTTATAAAGAGAGATTAAACCAATCAAAATTATAATTACATATATATTAATTTACTGCTTTAAACACTTCATTTGACAAGAACCAAGTGTTTCTTCCTTTCCTAAGGAGAGCTGACCTCCATTTTCTAGAGAAGAGAGATGCGGGGCTCCACAGTTTGGGGGTGTGAGGCACACTTGGCTGAGATTTGCAGACACGATGCTTCCATAACCTTCCTGACAGCCAGACACAGTGTCACCTATCAGGGTCTTCATTGCATCATATCCAAAGTTCTCTACAGTAGTAGAAATGGCTCCCTCATCAGCAAGGGCGTAGAGGAAAACAATAAAGGAACAGGTGGGTATAGTGTTAGTGGAAGCCAAGACAACATGGAGGAGGCCACAGGATGCAGGTCTCCATGATTTCCAGAAGCATCTGCAGGGCACCTTCCCTTCACGTTTATGTGCTTTCTCTTCCCAGAAGATGAACATAAACAGACTTTCTAAACACAGCAGTTTCCCAGGTTGGGAAAGTGATCAACCGCCCACACGTGGACTCTTGGCTTATACGGCCTCTCTGAGAGTGTTCAAGTTTTGCGAGAAACAGATATTAAGTGTGATTTGGATTTATTTGGAAATCAGTGGAAGCACTTAATGAAAACTCATCATTTTCTTTAAAAGTCGCCACGCCTTTTGAGTAAATAAGTAGAGGCTCACGTAGGGCAGAGTTCAAGGCCTGGCGTGCCATCCAGATTCCTCATTGCACACGAAGACAGCAAACACTCTTGGTTAAGTCACATGTAAAGAGTCAGCACATCGCTTGCTGACTTCCCCCAGCTTGTGGACTTTCATTATGGACTGTCCATGATTTTGAAGTTATTGCTGACCCTAGAATCTCACAAAGAAAAATTTCCCAAGTGTTTCCAAATGGGAACTGGAAACATTGCACAACACAAGTGTCAAAGGGAGCTACCAAGTCACAGCCAGTCCTCTGATGGCAGTAAACTGCTCTGTTGATTCTGGCTTTCACTAGCGAATGATCTCAGACTAAAGGCACAAGCTGCGCTGTCTGTCAATCAATAGGTGGGAAGCAGCTGAAGACTCATTTGGTCAGCTGATGGAAAGATAGGGGCTCTGGACATGTCACCCTGCACCAGAAGATTCCTGGTGGAGAGCAGCAAGCGACAGGGACAGACATCAAGTTTAGTAGGAGGATGACATCTTGGGGGGAGTTCTGGCTAATCCTAGTAAATCTGTGAGCAGCTTCACGCATCTGCTCTTAGCCCCAAGGATGGGAAACAGCATGGGATAGAGTCAGCCACCTAGACAGTAAACTGGAGCTGTGTGGCCAGCGGCATGGTGCTGAGCTCAGCTTCAATTCTGAACAATTAGCAACGATTCTCTCGGTGTGCCAAGTTTCTCCCTTTTAGAATCTCTCCTCCAGCCTCCTCTGTGTGTCTGGAAGGTGTCAGTGGGCTGAGGATCTCACTGATGTTTAAGCCGACCCTGAGGCACTCGTGATGATGAGGCTTTGCTTCTGGGCAGGAATGTGGGGCTCTTCATTTGATCATCTGGGTCTCCTCATCCGCATCATAGAACTCTTCCTCCTCCTCCTCGCTCTCGCTCCCCAGGGGGCTGGCCTTGTCCAGGGCCTGAAATGGCAAAGGAGATCTTGGAGAGGCAGTAAAATGATGTTATGACATGCCTAAATGAGAATTACCACCCGTATGCTCACATGACAGTTTTTGATGTCGTCATTGTTTTAGGACAGGGTCTCACTTAGATGAAGTTATAGCCTTTAGTTTGCTATGTAGCTGAGATCAAATTCTCATCCTTCTGCCTCTACCTCCCAAGTGCTGGGTTTACAGGTCTGTACCACCACTCCCAGCTCCAGGGGTCAACCCCCAGAGCACCTTATACATTTAGCACAAAAACTCTTCTAGCTGAACTATACACCAGCCCTGACAAACGTATCTTGATGACAGCTGTTTTCCCAAGGAATTATCCGCAGAGTGTTCTAAGAAAGCCAATGAATCCATTACCATCTTTATTTATTAAAACATCTGCTGTTCAGTTCACCTTTGATTTTTAGTCTATTTTCAATCTGAACTTTATGGTTTGTTTTGCCTTTTTCAGAAACTTTTTGCCCAAGTGGAAGACCTGGATGGTTACAGCAAGTATCTCTCTACCTGTGGAGGGTCCAAGGTCTGCAGAGACAAGGCTTCCTCCCCTAACCTCCTATAGGAGTACATCTGAAGGTCAGAAAATGTCTCCAGCAAAGGGCTGTTCAGAGTCTCTGGCAACAGCAGGCTCAGGAGGCCTGAGGTCAGGCCGGTGGCTCCAAACACGATGAAGGGCAGAGACCACTGCACGTTTTTCTGTGGGCACAGGGAGTGGAATAAAAACAAACAAACCTATCAGACTTTTAGCAGGTGACATCAGCAGTCTTGTGACGGAGGACTGCCACGCTTACTGCCTAGTCAGCACCTTCCTGCTAGATGACACCATGCACCGTGGTTTTGGTTTTTTGTGCTCTAAGACAATTATCCCCAGGAGTCACCGAATGTTTCTTTGGGCATGCAGAGATGGATCAGAGTGAGCCAAAGGGCTGCATGAGAATATGAGAACATGGATTAGAAGCCTTGGAGCAGACATCTCAGGCACAAACATGGCTCTCTGTGAGCTTGAGAGGCACTCAGAGGCAGAGTTCACAGGAACTCGAGTCCACGTTCCACCGAAGGAGAAGTCTGCTCCGCAATGAACTCCATGTTCTCTTCCTATGAAGATGACGCTGAACTATTTGCTGATAATGAACTTGGAAGTTGTCAAGTGGGTTGTAACATTACCACTGACAGGCCCAAGATTAAAGAAGCACAAACTGAAATAAAAAGTCCTACTGTAGGCAGAGTTTTAAACTATTTGAGTTAAATATGGTGCTACCAGCAATTGCTTCAGAGATTCAAAAGGTATTCTTAGGGCAAGTCAATGTTTTCTTTCAATGCACAGGCTCCCAACAATGGGCTGGCTCTACCTTTTAGTTTATTTCTTCTCAAGATCCTCTAGAAAATCCCTCATAGGTGGTGTCAAAACAAACCATAGTATAAGTAATATTTAATGGTATTTTATTATATAATAACATTGTGATATATTTTTAAAATATTTCTGGATTTTTAATTATGTGGATGTGGATGTGAGAGCGGATATGCTGGAGCCTGTGGCAGTGTTGGGTCCCCTGAAGTTATGGGAGGTCGGGAGCTACCTGACACGGTTGCAGGGAGCAAACCAGGGTTCTCGACAACAGCGGACTTGCTTTAAACCGCTGAGTCATTTCTCCAGTCTCTTGTATAAATGGTTTAGGATTCAGAATCTTTGTTAGTATAAGTGAGGAAATGGTCTGAACCCTTAGTTATTGCCATGGCAGGAAAACCTGAATTGCAGCCCCAAGGACATTTAATAGCAAAGGGACATTCTGACCCTCAGAAGACACAATACCGGGAGGCAGCGGTAGTGTTCTTGGTTACCACGTGTCTGAGTCCTTCCTGAAATAGCTCAAGGGCCCGTGATTGATCTCATGACCGTCTATCAGTTAAGACACTTATTGTTCCAGGGCTAAGATAGTCTGTTATTTTTTTTTAAAGCCTTTATCATGAAAGCTGGGTTCTATAATAGCTGGTCAGGCTTCACAAACAGGGCTTTGATTATCTGTAAGGATGCTTTTCCTAGCTCCAATTCACAAAACAGGACCCTGTAGGACCTTTTCCCAGCTCCACTGCTCCTGTCTATCCTCTACCTAGCAAAATCAAGAAGAGACCAGCAGGGGCCCCAGGGCTTTCACAGAACTTGAGCATTTTAAGGATGCAAGGATTTTAAAGGGGTCACTGTTTCTCCTGATCCCCAAATGCCAAAGAAGACAGGGGCACATATGCTGCTAGGTGTGTCTCTCCTCCAGTTTTCTTTCCCATTGGTGAGCATATATTCAACCCGCTTCTAAGGCACGTCTCATCTTTAGAGTGGATGACAACGCCTACCTCTTACAGCTGCTGTGCCGGTTACAAGCAGCAACATCTGTGGAGTATTTCTCAGAGAGCCCAGCATACCACAGAACGTCTTAAGTATTGATTAACTAGTTCTGAATGTCAATGGGAAAGGGCTTGCTGGTATCATCACACCCTACAGTGAGTCCAGAGGAACCAAAAGCCAGACCCA
>LOEQ01000183.1:196494-217431 GCA_001685075.1 Bramus lutescens | reverse complement strand
ACACACAGACAGAATATTGTATACATAATAAATAAATAAATAAATATTTTTGAACAAGTCACTCTCTTCATGAACTTCCATCTCCTCAGCACTGAAACAGAACAATACTGATCTCAAAAGGTAGTTTTCGTTACCAATATTTCCTCAAATTAGTGCTTGTTACACAATGCTATACTTGTGGTCTCTCTGCCTTTCTCCTCACTGTAGTGATGGGTTTGACAGGAAGCAGTAACTCTGAGAGGGTTGGAGTCCATCATATAGAGAAGCATGGCAGTGGGAATGTGAGGCTTTTTGCTCACAGCTGGGCACAGCAGGAAGCAGAGAGGTGAATGCGGGCACTCATTTCTTTCTTTGCTTTCCTCTTTATTCAGCCTGTACCCTTAGCCCATGGGCTGGTGCCACCTTCTTCAGGGTGGGTCGTAGCTCCTCAGTTAGTCTCTGACGTGCCCCAGAGTGTGCTCACTAAAGTATTTCATAACACACCAAGCTGACAATTGCAATTAGCTACCACAGCATCCTATCACAGTGTGGGTTTGGGTTTACACACTCTCTCCATTAATCAGGGTGGGTGCAGGGAGGACATCTGGAAGCCTCTGATTATGAGCATCCACTTTAGAAGATGTTCTGCCTTACTTTCCTTTCTGTCAAGAACCTCTCAACCACACTATCCTGGAGAACTGGCTGTGTAGCTCAAGGGAACCAATCACAGTTCCCTTAGCTGTAAGAGTAACCTTAGCTTGACCAATCAGAACTTGTAATTTCAAAAACTGCCCTTGGAACTTCTGGGTCTCATCTCTGGCTGCGAAAGTTTTCGGAGAGAATGAAGAGCAGAGGTGAGAAACACCAGACTTCCGGGTTTCAGAAACCTCTGAAGCACAGCTGCACTGTGATGAGATGTTGAGCAAATGCTTGCCCTGTATCTGCCTCTTTAGAACTATACTCTGCCACAGCTAATGGAAGAAGGTACTACCAAAAGGACATTGTGGACAAGAGGAGAGATGATTCAAAGATATGTCATCACTTGGCAACCTTACACGGTGTGGCGACAACTGAGGGAGGGGTCCAGACTGTGGCGTCAATGCAGGCACAAGGCAAAGATTTGCAGATAACAAGTGCCTCCTGGGAAATTTGGCTGAAACCATGAAAAATTTGGTATTTCAAGTCCTTCATTATAATTCTGGAATGCCATGTTATGTACCTCGGGGCCTTTATGCTTCCATTCACATTGGTTTGCCACTTATTTCTTATGCATTTCAAGTCTCCTGTCCCTGCTCAGTGAGAACCTGGCTAAATGTTGGCAGATCAGAAAATACTGTTTACTTCTGACTTTATTGTGTGAAAGGCACCAGTGACTGTCCCAGTTTCCAGACCCACACCCTAAAGTCTCCCTTAGGCCTCTCTCTCTCTGTGTGCTTACTCCTCTCCAGGTCATGGCCACCCAAATCCAACTCAGTCTTCCCCCTCCTTCTCTGCTACAGCCTCCACCTTGCCTGAACCACCACTGGGCTCATACAGCCAACCACACAGCCCCTGAAAGACCCCTCAGTGTTTATTTCTCTTCTCTGGTGACACAGACCCACGAGAACAATCTTTCTGTATGAGGTCCCAACTTTCCTCTTTACTACATAGGCCCCAAGACCTTCCTCTGCATTTTGAATAAAAATCCAATATATATGCATGCATATATATATACACATGTGCATAAAATAACAACTAATAAAATAGAGGGCATGAATTTGAAGAAGGGTAGGGAGGGGCACATGAGACAGTTTGGAGGGAAGGAAGAAATAGAATTATAATCTGAATTTTTTTAAATAAGTGAATTAGTTCTAAAGAGTGACAATGGCATTTTCTCATAATATTGTCATTTAGATACATTTTTATTGATCATAAGGCCAGTTTTGTTCCTATAATGGTACAAAAATATTGTTTGTACTAATGATTGTCAAGTCAATGAAAGATTTTTTAAAAAAAAAATCTCAAAAAGTTATCAGTGCAAATCTATAATCTACAATGTAGATGTTTAGAAGGCACTCTCATAAGACAATATTAGAAGTCGCATAACATGTGTGTCTGTGTGCGTGTGTGTGTATGTGTGTGTAGTAGGGATGTGTGTCTGTGCAGGTGCATGTCCCTGTGCATGTGGAGGTCAGAGGCTGACATGTCTTCCTCTACTGCTCTCCACATTATACTCTGGAACAGGGTCTCTCACTGAATCAGGACCTTGGCATTTCTGTTAGTCTTGTTGGTCAGCGAGCCTCAGGGATCTACTTGTTCCCATTTCTCTAGCAAAGGAGACAGATATACTGTCATGCCTGGCTGGGGAATCTGAAATCAGCAAACACTTTACTCACTGGGCCATCTCTCCAGTCCCCAACCGCTATTCTCGCTAGTTTTTATGTCAACTTGACACAAGTTAGAGTCATTTTGAAAGAGAGAACCTCAACTAAGAAAATAGCCCCACAAGACTGGCCTATGGGCAAGCCTGAGGTGCATTTTCTTGATTGATGATTAATGTGAGGAGTCCCAGCTCACTGTGGGACATGACACCCCCAGGGCCAGTGGTCTCGGGTGCTGTGAGCAAGCAGCTTGAGCAAGCCATGAAAAGCAAGTGAATAAGCAGCATCCTCCCATGGGCTCTTCCTCAGTTCCTTCCTGCCTTGAGTTCCAGCCCTGGCTTCCCTGGATGATAGACTATAAGTAATAAGGTGAAATCAACCCTTTCCTCCCCAAGGTGATTTAGGTCATGGTGTTTCATCACAGCAATAGAAACCCTACCTAAGACAACCTCTCAACATAATTGCTAGGGATAGTGAGATGGCTCAGTGGGTAAAGGTGCTTGCTGTCCAGGCTTGATGATCTAAGTTCAATCCTAAGTCCCACATAGGGCTGAAGGAGAGAACTGACTCCTGAAGATGTCCTCTGACCATGTGCATATGAGTGAGTACATGTGCTCATACATGTGTGCGTGTGAACACATATACACATGTGAAATAAATAAATATAAAAATTTCAAATAATTCTTTTTGGTGTATGTGTGGTGTTGAGAGTATGCTGGAATTGTTAGAAATAATACAGAATATGGCCTCAATTTAGAAATTTAGCCTCAATAAGAAATGCTACACCAATGCCCTCTAGTGACTGGAGAGAGGAGTGAAAACGAGGAAATCCACGAAATAAGAGTCAGTAGGATGCGGTCAAACACCCAGTGTTTCCTGCCCTGCGCTATTTCCCAGGGGAAGGAGAAAGTGATGATTGCCGTTCTGAGAAATGGGACACTCCCAGTCATCTGCAGACAGGTCATGAGGTGGGCGGCCACCACACTGTCTGTGAGGCAGGCCCAGGGAATGAGAACATGATTGCTGGCATCCTGCGAACACACTGGAGAAAGCAAGTCTGAGCAGGCTGAGCATCCCTAACACAAAAAAACCCCACAAATTCCAAATGGCCCAAAATCTGAAACATTTTGAGAGTCAACACCGTTCCTCAAGTGAAAAAATCCATACTTTATCTTGGTTGTGAAGGTCTGAACCCAAAATAGAGACCTAAAAATACTGCACAACATCACCTTCAGGCTATGTGCATAAAGCAGCTATGAAATGGAAATGCATTTTGTGTTTAGAATTGGGCCACATCTCCAAGGTATTTCATTATGCATAAAAATGTGAAATGTGGAACACTTCTGGCCCCCAGCATTAGGGTAAGGAATACTCAACCTGTAGATATGAAATGCCTCAAGTCCAAGTGTGTTTCAGACTTGGGTTAAGCTGGTTCCCAGCATGGCTTCCCAGAGGCACTCACACCCAGAGCGGCACCAAGTGACGCAGTACCTGCAAGTGCCCAGTAGGCGGTGCCCACGCATTCATTTAGCAAGACAAAGGCCACCAGGGACATTCCTCCATTCATCATGCCCACCAAGAAGCGAGTCACTGCAAAAAATTCATATGAGGGGGAAAATCCATTTGCGATAGCAAATAAGATGTCAAGAGCAAAACCTGGGAAGAGAGGAACAACATTCAATGACCCAGAAGCAAAGCAGCATTTGAAAAAAATAAATTCTATTCATCAGTTTGTAAAACAAACCTTTGCAAACGTAAATGTCCTGAGCTATGTCGTTCATTTCCCCCCTAACAATTTGCCCTGAAAACTATGAAGAAAAGCCAAGGCTTGCTTTCTTTGTTTTACAATTTCTGTCAGTCACACACCCTTTTCAGTTATTCATAATAATGCTAGGAAATGAAAATCCTCACTCATACTCGGCCTGTCAAGACCACTACGCCAAATCCTATAGAGCACATGTGAAATAAACCAACACAGGGAGATGCAGGGAAAAGGAAGGGGAGCTGCGGCAATCTTCCACTGCTCTCTTTAGAAGCAGGGCAGTGCTTAGATTTGGGGGTTGTAGAAAGCGCTGTCAAAAAATGTATTTAACAGAAATAAGCTCGTTCTGGAAAACCACTTGGCCAGAGTCATGGCTAGCTGCAGTGTGGCCTCTCGCCAGTGTATTAACAGAAGCTCTGTCCACCTGCGGACTCAGAGAACTTGAAGAAAACAGCCTTATTATTATTTCCTAAGAGTATCAGGGAAACGAAACCTCTTCTTCAGTGTAAGGCCGTGTTGATAGGTTACCTGTGAGATACACCTTTTTCCTCCCGAAGCGATCTGAAAGCTGACCAAAGGAGATAACGCCAACAAACACACCACTGAAGAAAAAGGAGCTGGCCGCACTGACTTTATAAGATCGGCTGGCAATTAAAAACCACTAGAAGAAAAAAAATGAGGGGTCCATTTAGGCCACAGAGAACAATATATACACTGAACTAAATAAGCCTAGTATCCAACACAGACTCGGACACTGGAACTCCACTGCCACCACTATTAGCCAAGATCTGGTACAATATTCACTATAGACAACATCCAAGGAGACAGCTTCAGAAACACTAGGAACCACTGATGCTACGGTATACTTCCAGAATATTCTTCATATACTCCTAACAGAACTAAACCCAGCACGCAGGTGCTAATTACATGTGCCACTGCTGACTGTGGCCTTATCCCGAGTCCTCCTTGGCAGTTTCCAGAGAGGAGAATCTTTGTTCTATTTCCATTTTTCTGATGCTTACACATCACATGGCACATATGAAGTAGTCAACAAATAAATCTTTTGTTTAGCAGATTAGTATATTTAAAATTCCTTGAACATAATCCTCAAAATATTAAAATGGGCGAGGGAGGTGGAGAGATGACTCAAAGGTTAAGAGCACTTGGCTACTCTTGCAGAGGACAGAGGTTTGCTTCCCAGGGCCTACGTGGTGGCTGACAACTGTCTGTAGCTCTAGTTCCAGGGGATCCAATGCCATCTCCTGTTTCTGAGGGCACTGCACAGACATACATGCAGGCAAAACATTTGGGCACAGAAAATAACACAAATTCAGATCCTGCAATTCTCTTCTGGGTGAGTATCCATGAGCAGCTTTTTCTAAATTCATCCAGGTTAACACATCATTTTTCCAATAATCAAAGTGAAAGTAATCTGTGTCAATCAACAGATCAACAGACAAGTAGAATGCCATACTCATGTAAATAAAATATTACTCAACCTTTAAAAATAATGCAATCAGATTGGTGCTACAGCCTGGATAAACGTCAGACATTATAGAAACAAGCCCGGCCAGAAGGAATAAATATTACATGACTTTAGTCATCTGAGGTATCTGCAAGAGTTAGCTTCACAGAGAAGAATAGTGGTTCCAGGGGTTAGGGGAGGAGGGGCAAGAAAGTCACTGTTTAATAAGAACAGACTTTCAATGTAGAATGATGAAAACATTCTGGAGACAGAACACGGTGATGGTTACAGAATAATGTGAATATATTAAGGCCACAGAATTGCACACTTAAACACTAAAATGGCAATCTTTGTGCCTTGCATCTTTATTTAGTACAATGAAAACTTCCCAGAGGGCTGTGATCTACTTCAGCACAAGGCAACCTCACTCTGCTCAGCACCATTTTCTGACATCCTATCCAGTGACACTTACCAGTGAAGGACAGTAAAGCACGCCACAGAGATGGACCCTCAGAGGGCACAAAGGTGTGCCTTTTCTCTTCTTAGCCCCCCTGCGGAGCCACCCAAGAGCACTTCTCACTGAGAAGGCTCAAGGCGGCACTTTTCTGGGTGCCTGTCTGTTTTTTTTTTTTTTATTTTACCACTTCCCCAGGCTTTGACGACTCACTGGGGCCTCAGAAGCACATCTAATCTCTCTCCTTGCTTTGTATCTCCTATAAGCCTGGGTTGATGAAGGTCTCAACAAGTCCATTCTAAGGATCATGACAGACAGGGCTATAATACGTGCTAGAATTTCATATAAGAGAGATGAAGGGAGCTCTGGCGTTTGAAGAAGAATTTTGTTTTGCAGAAAGTTAATTCATTTTGGATACACTGGTAGTTCTGTAGACAAATGTTTAATGCAGAAGGAATAACTATGGTGACATATTCCAAAATGGAAAAATGAGATGTTAGCTGTCATGTTGTCCTAGAGAAGCCAGCTCAGCATCCATCACAGGGACAGCCCTGCTCCTGTGACAGATGAAACAGGGCCAAATGGAATTGCTCTTAACTACAATTAACCTCTTAATTCAAACACTTGCTATATTCATCCTGCTCTTAATGCTCATGCTTTCACGCTTTTAAAAACTGGCTTGAAAATTTAGTCTTAATTTCTCTGTGCTTTAGGAATTCCGGTCTGTTTCCATGGTCAAGATACTCAGGTGGACAGTGAGTCACGTCTGTCAGTCAGGAGGAAATGACTATTCTATTGACTGTATTTACCAAATTTCTCATAGCCACTAAGAAGGCTACAGTGCCATCCCTCGGCAACTGAATAGCTGTCAGCTTGGACAAGGATTTTAGGAAGAAATGGCCCAAGGGATGGTTAACCAGCAATTTCCAAACCCTGCTTCTTGGGCTGCCAGTTCCAAGTGTCAAAGTAATTTCTACTAATTTTTCTTCAAGTCAATGCTGGTTAGGCTAAGGCACCCTCCCATTTCTCCTGGAATATATTCAAGAACGAGCATAAAAAATGGAAAAGCAGATTTTTGCAAAGCCAACTCGAGAATGGCTAGCTAGAATCTGGGGTCTCTCCTGAGCAGAGCTCCATGAATTCAGCGCTGAGGCACGGGAGAATGAGTGTTTAGGAACATCAGCTGACAGAAAGTTTTCAACAGCCCTACCCTGACTCTGTTTCACATTTTTTGTTTTCAACTCCTCTAAAGCATCAGTTAATTCTTATTACTTAGCTATCACGTGATTAGAATGGTTTTACTTTGTCCAAACTCATCTAAGATGCAGTAAGACATGATCCTTGTATCTTAGCACAATGTGAGGAGTGGCCTGGATGTGTGGAGTGGTTTGGAAGACCATCAGTTGCTAGCTCATTTTTTTTACCCTGTGGTTGTTATTTAGTGCCAAGGTAATATCCGAATTAGGAAATCACCGGAACATAAGAAATTAAGCTATACCAATCAAAATATAATTGTGACTCTGACATTCTCCAGAAACATTTTCATGAATCTTCAGATTTTAAAAATCAAAATGTATAAGTCACTCAAGTTCTTATTGGCTGGAGATTACTAAAGTAGTGACTCTCCTATTATTTTTTTTGTTAGTTGTAAGCCAAATTCTAAAGCAATTAGAGTGAATGTCCTTTTTATACTAATTCATTTCAAATTGAAAAAATCACTTGCAAATCAAAATGCAAAATCCCACTTTCTCTCCACATGTATTAGTAGGAAAGGAAGACTATAAAGACAAATATTTTTAGCCTCTCATGTTTACCTGACTAAGCAAACAGACATCTACTTTTATAGATATGTCTTCTCTAATCACTAAATAGACCGTATGAGTATTTATTATATTCTATTTCAAAATGGACTGGAAGGGCCTAGTGGTAAAAAGAGATATCATCGTTCACTCTACAGAAAACGGGTCTGAGAGGAAATCGGGCACAATTCAGGGCGGAAACAAGAGCAGGTGCCTCCACCATAAAAGCTGAAAGGAATATAAATATGGCGAGCACAGGTGCGAGCCCAGCACAGGTGCTCAGCAGAGCCTTCCAGCTCTTTAAAGGGAGGAAAGGTGGGAGAGCAGAGGTGATGAGAATGAAGACTGACTCTTAGCCGGCTATCAGTGACATATTTGGGAGAGGTTTCTGTTCAGACTTCAATCTTACTTGTTTAAAGGCTGGGAATAAATGGGATGTCCCAATACGGGACTGAAGTACGGATCCACGGAGGACAAACGTACCCTGGCTGCAACACAGAGTGTGGAATGGAGATGGCAAGCAGACAGTGGGAAGGCCCATCCAAGGCTGTGAGTGAGCCAGGCTGGCCTGGAGAGAGCAGACTCAAGTTAGGCATGGAGACCTGGTGTCCAGAGAGGCTGTGTTATCTAGGAATAGGAATTATTAATGCCTACTGGAACGGATTATGCCAACCAAACACGGAAGAAAGCTTAGAGATGAGTTTTAAAGGGAGCCATAAGATGTGTCTTCAACATGTCCTCAATTCATCAAGCCTTCACCTTTATGAAGATGTCAAGTTGAATCAATGATTTCTCTGACATGGCAGAAATAGGATCATCTGGAAGAAAAACAATGCACTTTCCTAAAATGGACTCCGTGCTAAGGCATGATTCGAAAAGCAAAGTTAGCAGCCAAGTAATGAGAAATACAGACATCAAAGAGCTGTCAACAGGCAGGCTGCACACTTTACAGCTAGATAATTAACCAACCAACTTTTACACATTATTCTCCTCCTGTCCCCACAGCCACCCTTCGCACAGACTCGACAATATACTGGGGAAAGACTTTCTATTTTTAGCCCTCAGCATTTGTTCTACTCAAGAAACGTGGGAAAATCAGCCATCGGAAGGAAAGTAGGGATAAGCAGGTCCTGTAACTTAGAGCAGTGGTCTCCACCTCCCTAGGGCCATGACCCCTGAATATACAGTTCCTCGTGTTGTGGTGACCCCCAACCATAAAATTATTTTAATTGCTACTTCATAACTGTAATTTTGCTACTGTTATGAATCATGATGCAAATACTTGTGCTTCTTGATGGTCTTAGATGACCCCTGTAAAAGGGTCAGTTGACCTCAAAGGGGTTGCGACCTACAGGCTGAGAACCATTGACTTAGAGGAAAAGTATAAAGTATTGCTGGAAAGGAAGAGAGAAAAGGAAGTAAATTCTCTGTGCTTAGAAAACAGAGACTGACGGGGGGGGCAAAGATGACAATCTTTAGAGTTACATTCCATAGCAGTTTTTATTGTAACTTTTCATATTCGGCTAGGATTATGCCCCAGGGTGTGCCTCAGTCCATGGTGTGTATGTTTTAAATGCAGACGCCCAATGCAGTGTCTGGTTTTAAGCTGGGTTTGTGTCACTGACCTGCAGTCTGTGTGCCATACTCAGGTCCCCACATGACACCAGCCCCAGATGCCCACTTTTCCTTCCACATTGCGTATTGCTGGGCTACCCCACACTCCCGGACTGCCCCACGCTCCTGGACTGCCCAATCCTCCCAGACTGCCCCATCCTCCCAGACTGCCCCACGCTCCTGACCACCCCAGAGCACGGCCACGGCAGCACATGCCCCTCCAGCGAGCATCCTCCTAGAGATCTGGGGGAGCAGAAGAACCTCTCTGCTAGCTTTGAAAACTTTGAGTGTGGGCAGCCTGCCTCTCAGCCAGTCAGGAAAGTCACAGGTCTATCTACTTAGTGTTCCCCTTGTGGCCTAAACAGCCTATTCTCTTCTACTTATCCTAGTTTATGGTGACATTTCATGGAAGTAGTTGAGACACATGATCTCAACACAGGAGCCGTATGTGGTAAGTAAAAGCTATGCATAGTAGGTTTTGACAAGTATTAGATCATTTCCCTCCTCCAGGAGGCCTGGCTCTCTCTTGCTCTCCTTGTTTAGGCCCAGGGCAGGTGATGACTGTATCACCCACATATGACTGATGCATGACCTGCCTTGCAGGAGCCCAGGTGAGAGCATGGCCACTTGGAGGGAAGCAAACATTTCTATTTCTGCCAGGAAGCCTGGCTCCTGTCGGGAACTAACCATTGTTTGTACATAGGTAGGCCCCTGTAGGCCCCAGCCTCCCTCTCCCCACCGACCCAGCTTCCTCCCGCTGAACTTCACCCTCTGTAACACATGGTCTGATACTCCCCGGTGGAGCTGACCCTCTCTCCTCCCTGCCATATCGTCCCACACTTTCTTCTGCCTGATGCACAGTGAGCCATGTGTTCCCTGGTCTCTTCCAAATGACACTGAGCTTCCTGAGGGCACATTTGTAACCCATTTGCTAATCTTATAGCGCCTGCCAGCACTAATTAACACTCACTGAATTATGTATGCAATGAGTGAGTGCTATAGCCTTACGAGCATCTTCACAAACAGTAGATTCCTGTTTCTGGCTGACCTTGAACCGGCAGTGCTCCTCCTGTCTCTGCTCTCTGACTGCTGGGATTCTAGCCTGTGCTACCCGGCCTCACACCGACAGCACTGTGGTGTCATTACTTCAAGCCTTACTCTAGGGTTTATGAGTACCCAGAGACTACCTGACTATCTTTACTTCAGAGCCTCTGAGTGGCATTCTCATCAAATGAAGTATGGGGGACATTTGGAATTCGAGGGGCTATCCTTTCAACAGCCAATCTGACATCTAAAGAACACTGTGTTTCAAGTTTAGCTCATGAAAGCCTGTTCATTAGCGAACAAGGATTTCTACTAAGAAAAATGGCCATGAGCATGTAACGAGCAATGCCAATGGTGGTACACAGTGAATCAATGAATCTGTGAGATAGGCAGTGATTCCAGCAAGCCACAAGCCATGCCACCTCTTCAGCTGATGGTGGCATGGCTCTCTGGTGGATTGTGCTGGGGCCCAGTATATTTCACAAGTACCACTTCAGCATTCCAAGAAATGGGGGCAGAGCCGTGGCTGTTCAGCCCACCAGGTCAAAATGCAAAGGAAGACAAAGGTAGCTATGTCCCTGGTTGCTATGGCAAGTCACCTAAACAAGGGTAAACAAGACTGGCCTATGCCCACTGATCCAGCTCCCTGTGGCTTGAAGTCACACTTTGGGAAAAACCAAACTACAGCGACCACTTCTGCAGGCCAGACTCCTATCTTGTGGGTATCTCAAGATTGCACTGTTGGAGCCAACAGCAGCTCCCTAACACCCTGAAAAACAACCTTGAGGGCTCTACAGGACCTTGAGTGGGTACTGATAGCAAGTCCACACAAACATCATTACCAACCCCTTTGCCCTTGTCTTCTCCATAAAAAAAAAAATCACAAATGGCTTTGTGCAAGGAGCCTCCCTCTGGGAGCCAATCAGGCAGTGAGCGCTCCCGCAACTGGAGAGTACTTGGACAGGGCATTTCCAGAGCAGTTTCATGGTGATTAACTAACTCGCTTCATTTCCATGTAGTTGTCACTCTGAATTACCACTTAATGGGTGAAGTGTGCAGGCGATAACAATCAGTAGCACGGGTGTAAGGCAGCAAGACATTAAAAAAAAATTAGCCCCTGCAGCAATTAATTGCAGCGAATTTTTCAAATAGTTTTAATACTCTGTCTTTTGACCCCAGGGTCCTGCTTGAGGAAAAATATATTAATCTCAAGATAATAGTCAGTCAACTTCAGCTCTTCAATATCCACAATGATATTAAAGATTCCAACCTTGTGCTTTTTGGTTGCAAACATTAATTAAGCATGATAATTGTGTGTCTCCATGATATTTGGTGTTTTCTGCAGGATTCAGAGCTCAGGGAATAATTTGAATACAGCAGACGGCAATCTGCTACATAAATCCACCCCAATGGCTATTAGCTCATTTGAGAATAGTCAAGACTCCTGGATTAGAGGATTTTTAAAAAATTAAATGCCATGTTAATCACATAACCCCTTATCCACCCTTTCACAAGCCCCCCATAAAACAGTTCCTTCAAAATCAAGTACAATAAAATGTTGGTAGAAGCTATAACCTGTGGGTTTTAACACATTATCCTAGACTGTAGAGTTCTATAAACACTAGCTTGGTATCTCTCTACACAGGCAAATGAGAGTTCTTATTTTATTTTATTTTATTTGCATTTATCTAGTGGGGTGGGGGACATGTATGCCACATTGCATTTGTGAAAGTCAGAGGACAGTTGTCAGGAGTTGGTTTTCTCATTCTACCAAACTCAGGTCATCAGGCTAAGCAACAAGTGCCTTTACCCTCTGAGTCATTATCATGCTGGCCCAAGACCTTGCTTTTAAACTTTGATTTTTAGACTAAATAATTTCAACAAGAGCCATGTCTTGGATTATGCATATACCACAGACTGTTGCAATACTGCCAAAATGAAGACTGTGGAAACAATTGAAAAATGGAGGGGGAACCAAAATTGAATCAGTGCTAAGAAGTGGAGTGGGGGTTGGCTTGGAGCTGCATTTCAACTGCAATTAAGATGAACCCAACGTGATGCACAGACCTGTGAGTGGCCAGCATGCCATCCGCCTGTGCTCCCAGCCATGCTCCCAGCCTTATTCATCAAGCATTAATCTGCTCTGTTGCCAGTTCTTGGCTGAATGGTGCTTTGCAGAACAACAGGGAGGCTGGAAGCCATCTCTACCGACCAATTCAAACAACCCCGACAGACCTCGGAGGTGCCAGGCAGGAGCAGCCTGACAGCTCACGTGTGACTCACGAACCCTGGATGAGGAGACAGTGTACACAGGGCAGACGCAGAGTAAGTCTTTGGGAAAAATAAACAATTCCATGCTGAAGATGTAAGGCAGAAGAGGCCTGTTATGTCTTCCTGAATCTCCCTGAAGAAGAGAAGAGTTCTAAAAATAGAACCTAGGGCTTCACATATGACAGGCAAGCGTATTACTACTGAGCTACATTCTTGGCTCTGTCAGTTTGAAATTATTCTCAGGAAAGTAGAAAAAGTATTTGGCTGTTGTTACCAGTCAAAAAGAACCTAAGCGATGTGTACCCAGTCTGGGTGCAGACTGCATGTTCTTTCTTGGAAACGGAATGAAGAACACCAGCTCCTCAGCACAAATCTACATTTAAATACCAACACTGTCGTTATGATTCAAGCTTGACCTCAATCTTGGTTTCTCTATCTGCCAAATGGAGAGAATGGCCCACCCCATAAAATTACTCTGAGTAAATAAGACAAGCATATAAATTGTCACAATGCCTGCTCTATAGTGAACAATCAATGACGCTACTTGTCTTTTTAAGAGGCTAGTGGTGGGGTGGCTACCAGTTGCTACTGGGCCATGGAGATACAACGATCAAAGCAGGATTTCTTAAGGCTACCCTCAGCAGACTGCTCTCAACTGCTTCATCTCTGGTTGGCTATGCTGCACCAGAGTCTCTTGGTCAGCAGTGGTTCCCCCAGAGCAGGGTTTCCTGCATATACTCGGGGAATCGCCTGTACTTTACCTTGGGCGGTCAAGGTGTCTTGTGTCTACATACAGCATGGGACTGAAACACAAGTTCTGGGAGGCACAGCTAGACCACTTGCAGTCCTCCTGCTTTGTAGTAAGAGAGACACAAGTTTTAATTCACCCTTAAAATGCTTCTACAGTCGAAAGAGGCTTCTTCAGAACTTATCCCCATGTCGCCTGGCTAGTGTGGCGGCCTACTGGCGGCCTGCTTACCTCAGAGGCAATAGAGGTGAAGCTGCTGCTGAAATGTACGTGCTTATGAATCTNCCATTGGCGGTCAGGAGCCAGTCCCCAAAGGCCTGTTCGTTGCTATCCGACTGATTGCTGTGGCTCTGGTTGGGCAGGAGCTTGGCCATGTCCCAGTGATACGATGGTGTAGCTCCAATCAGTGCAATGAGGATGGCTTCTGTGGCCACATAGAGCTGAAAATGAACACATAGAATCCAATGCTGCAGATGTGAGCATTTGTGTGAAAAACTTGGGAAGCCTGCAAACCTTGAAAGATACAGTGATTGGGCTAGGGATGTAGTTTAGTTGGTAGAGTGCTTGCCTACTGCTGCATAAACCATGCCTGGTACATCACTTCTGTATTCCAATACTTAGGAGGTAGAAGCAGAAGGATCCAAAGTCCAAGTTCATCCTCAGTTACCCAGTGAGTTCAAGAAAGCTTAAAATACATGATACCCTAACTTAGACAGGCAGAGAAGAGAAGGAAGAAGACAGAGGAAGAAGGGGAAAGGGCTGGAGAGATGGCTCAGCAGTTAAGAGTGCTAGGTCTTCTTCCAGAGGACCCAGATATCATTCCCAGCACCCACTGGGCAGCTCAGAAACATCCACAACCCCAGTTCCAGGGAATCCTATGCCCCTTTCTGACTTCCACAGGCACCAGACATGCATAGAGTATACAAAAATATATGCAGGCAAAACATGCACACACATAAAGTGAAAATAAATAAGTGAAAAAGATGAGGAGGAAGAGAAAGAAGTGAGGGGGAAGAGAGAGAAGAGGAGGAGGAAAGAGGGGTGTCACTTCTGTGTTTTGTTTTGTGTTAGCTAGAAATGGGCTACATAAGAATCCAGGAAGAAAAGCATGAATAAGCAGCATCCCATGCTACACGAGGGCCATCAGCACTCCACTGGGGAGCACTTCGTCTTTCTTCAGTCAGTTTTCCTTCCACATCTGGGATGTGTATGATGCTGCAGGCTCTGTGTGATACTGTAAACACTGGCAGCAAAGCCCGAATCACTGGCTCTGGCTTAAAAGACTGATAGTCCAGTTATTTCCTTCTCAGCACACTGTTTTCAGCTCAAATAATCACTTACCTGGAGCTCTTGGCTTTGGACTCATAACCTAAACAGGACATTGTTTTAAAATGTGACATGCAACTCATAACATGTAGAAGGATTCAGAATCTCAGGCATATTCAGATTACAGCTTGCAGCTGTACAATCTTGGTTTAATCTAACCATAACTGTCTACTAGCAGAAAAAATAAAGCACCAGTTCATTTAAGAAATATTTATTGAATACATAAGCCATCTGCTGATTGCTATAGATCTGGGGACTTCTTGCGGTTGGGTTTATGGAGTGTTGAGGCCATTCTTTACTTTACAGATATGGATATTTGTTTATGTTAGCTCTCACTGTTGGATGATTATTTCAGATTTAAAATTCACTAAGAAAATACATAGTTAGTGTGGAAATTACAACAATCTTATTTTAAGAAAATAAGATTCTTCAAAGTCTTACAATGTTGGTGCACACTTTTAATCCCAGCACTTGGAAGGCAGAGACAGGCAGATCTCTGTGAGTTAGAGGCCAGCATGATCTATAGAGTGAGTTCCAGGATAGAGCTCAAAGCTACGGAGAAACCCTGCCTTGAAAAAACAAAAACAAAAAAGGAAGTAAGCTTTCTTTCTTTCTTTCTTTCTTTCTTTCTTTCTTTCTTTCTTCTAACCAAAAGATTCCTGATAACTTTGAAATTTGAACTTGGTCTTAAAATACTACTAAACAGAGTGTCTAAAGAATACAAAGTATGTGATTCCTATCAGTGTATCAGTGTATGGCCATGAGCTGACTCACTGTAAGAGCTACCGATGCACATAAAGACAGTCAGTCTGTCAGAAGATTCCTGTTCAGTTCACCAAGCACTCTAGCTGGGGGCTCTTTGCACACTGTTCGTCAGGGACATGTTCTGCTCAGTAGACAAACAGAAGCCCACAGTGGAGTCATTTATCAGTGGTAGCAATGGAATTAGTCCAGAAGAGAAAAGGAGTCATGAAATTTTGTGCATTTCTTAGAAGCTAATTCAAAACCAGGGTTATGACTCTTCCCATCTTGGTAAGGCTAAGGGGACATAAAGCAGTCCCAAACTATTCTGAGTGGATGGACTGTGGACGTTTTGGGAGAAGGGCAAAGCTACCATGGATCCATACACTGTGAGATTATTATAAGGTGCAAAGGAAAATATGTTCCTAGGCTTCCATGCTCTCTGGACCTTATTTGCATACTATTAAGGACATTTTAGAAGAGGAGGCAATCAGCTTATAAAAATAAAAACCTTAATAATCACAAGAACAAATAGATTACACATCTAGCAGTAGCTATAATTACAAAGCCACTTTCATCCATTTAGTGACTGCCCCTCTGATTACAATCTGCTGAAATCTAATTGATGGGTATAAAGGAATGAAAAACATGGGCCAAGGGAACACAGGAGATGACTCAAAGCACAGCCTTTCATCAGGCAAAACAAACTAGCCACGTTCCCTCTCTACTGTGCCCCCTTCTACGTCTGTGGATTCCGCTCCTCTCCCTGGAGGCACCATCTCCTGTGAGCAATGTTAAAATGCTTCCCATCCTCTGAAAGTCAGCCTCATTTACTGGTTTCCTCACCAACTCAGCTTCCTCTCCAGTGGCCCAGGAGCTGTGCTCATGCACATTTGTTCTGTAGGATTTACCTTTTGGCCTCCAAAGTAAATAATCCAGGGTCCCCATCTTCAACAGGAGGATGCATAAGTGAGCAAGAAGGACACCAGCATGTGCTTTTATAATGCTGGCTATGTTCCATTCCTAGGATAGGTCTCTCTGCTGAATATATATAGCACATAATATTCTTATCTGGATTGTTTTAGGATAAGCAATATTCTAGAGAAATGAGAAAATGCTCTAAAGGGATCTCTCATCTGAGGTGTGCCTCATTATGAAGGTCACTGTTCAGGGAATATACTACAATTTGGGGAAAGCGGTTCAAAATGAAGGGGTGCCATTATATTGCTTTATTTAGGTAATGATGGAAACCAGCTAATCAGCATGTCTGAAGCAGTGTGACCCCACTTCATTCCTAGCTGTCTGTAAGCAGAATAAGCACTTTCTTTCTTTCTCATCCTCTCTGCTCTCCTCCCACCTCTCACAATGTTGTCTTGACCCCTTCTATGAACAAACATGAGTGTGCATGCATGCATGCAGACATATATGTTCAAGGTCCTTAATACATGGGTTTATAATCTTATGTTAACAGAGAGGCTGAAAAACTATGCAGCTCTTCTATGCAGTGCCAGCCAATGGTCATGCTTGATTTTGTTACTCACCAGGTAGCAGCCATGCTGTGTGATAGACATTATACAAGAGCACCATGAGATTAGGTCACCGAGGTGAAGCCCCAACCCATAGCTATATTAATGTTGGTCTTCCATACTGCGGTACATCCTGGGGTTACATGGTCATAGGAAGCCTAAGGTGACAAAGCCCTGAGAGGTGCCACCCACACGGAACATAGGGGTGCCTTTCCTTGGTTTGCTATTTTTGACTGTGACACTTTCCCACAGTTCACACTTCCAACTCTGCCCCCCCAGAACAAAAGCCGTCTCTCGTTCTTTACTATCACTCAGCCACTACCATGTGCACACTCACCCACATTTTTGTCTAATGAAATCACGCCTATCAGCGAAGGTGCTTTAAAGCCACAGTAAAGAAACCGCCATCTATTCTTCTGTGTGGGACGAACAACATCTCACATAAATCAATATCCCCTCCGGCTCCAGCTCCGGGCAAGAACAAGTGCCACAGATGGCTGGATTCCTCCCATCCTGCCCCTTGCCCCAGTGTAATTACAATTACAAAAATGACTCAAGGGCATTGAAAATTTAAGTTTCTCAAAGTGAATGTTTCTAAAGTAATTTTGTAGCAACACCATTATGGGCTTTCATAATATTTCTCAGGAAACGGTCCCAACCCTAGACTGTGAAGTCATAGTTATGTCTGGCATTTACTTTGTGAGTCAGAACAAGAGTCAGGGCAATTAAAAACCATTCAAGGGTTCCTCTAGCCACAAAACCAAGATGAGAGTGGCTTCACCTAACTTTAGGGGCAGATCTTTTTCAGGGGCACAGAAAGGACAAAAATCAAAGTTGATTTCATTGCTGGCATTTTATGCACTTAGGACTAAGTTGTTTAACTGGTCAGTCAGAAGCACCGTCTGGATAAGCCCCTACTTGTGAAAGCAAGACCATATGCCTGGTGTCTGGAGAAGAGAGCATTATTAGATACTGACTGAGGGACTTGCTGAGGGGATGTATTTGAGAGGTTTAAAGTGTGGAATGCACACATCCTAAATCACCAGTGCCTCTCCTCTCTCCTCTCATCCATCTACACTCCATCACCAGCTCGGATTCCCGAAACTCCTCAGCAAACTCCTCTGATCAAATCAATGGGTGCAGGATTATCTTCCTATGATCCACTTGCTAACTATCTCACACACAAGTGGTCTGCACTGGCCTACTCACTCCCAGGCGTGACTTACCATGTGTTGTGAGAGCACACAGGTCTTAACCTGAGCCCGAGGCTTAGCTACAGTCACGCTCTATAAACTTCACGACTTCTTGAAGGACAACTGGATCTTAATGGTATGTCTTTGCCCATGCACTCCTATCTAACCAGCCTCTCCGGCGGGTCCAAGGGGATGCTTCTCTTCTGAACAGTAAGCAGTACAGGACTATGCCAGCAGTGTGACCCAGGACTTCCCAAACTTTAATCAGCAGAGACTGCCTGGTCAGGGCGAAGACAAACTGTCTCTTACCAGCTCCCAAATAGACTCTATGTCACTTGGTTATTTGTTTGTTTTAATGGAGTGTATGTGTGCTTGTATCTTTGTGAATGTATGCCACATGGAGCATGAGTGTGTGTGTGCGTGCGTGCGTGCGTGTGTGTGTGTGTGTGTGTGTGTCAGTGGAGACCAGAAGAGAGTCCTTGAAACTGGTTACAGGTAGTTGTGAGCTGTTTGATATGGGTGCTGAGGAGCAAACTCAGGTCCAGCACTTGCAGGGACACCACATGACAGAGTTTGGAAGAAACTGAGTTTATTCTAGGATATTTTCAAGGATTGCTAAGAAGTGTGCTATTTGCTTACCCTCCTCTGACTGGACTATTGCTTGTGCCAAGAGTTCCTTCCCCTAAGCTTTAACTAACTCCCCAGCAGCCTGCCTGTACCTCTCTCAGAGTGACATACACAACTTTTCCCTGGAAGAACAGCAAGGACTCCTAACTTTTGAGCCACGGCTCCAGCCCCATCCAATACGCACTGTAGCACAGGTATGAGGAATTCTCCACTTCTGCAATGGTGTTTTCCCATCTAAAATGACCTTCAAATGTCTCTCTAAACCTAAGCTTCATCTTTCTGAAGGCTGCAGTAAAGCTCAGTCTCCTCCCTTACTGTCAATGGCTTGGTACATTACTTACTGGGGAATTGGTGTTCTGCATGACCATGTGTATAGATAAGAGTTAACTCTAACTTTTAAAGACCTGTAAAGAAAGTAACATTTGCCAGGCAGTGGTGGAGCATGCCTTTAATCCCAGCACTCGGGAGGCAGAGGCAGNNGAGAGAGAGAGAGAGAGAGAGAGAGAGAGAAGAAAGTACATACCCTGTGTACTACTGTTAGAACAGCATACATATGTATGTTCAAACCAATTCCTTACAGAATAGTATGGCAGAAAGGTAATCAAACCCAGTGATCTGGGCCAGGCATGATGGCACACGCCTTTTATCACAACACTTGGTGTGGCAGAGGCAGGAGGATCTCTGTGAGTCTGAGGTCAGCCAAGGTTATACATACTGAGACCTTGTCTGAAAAATAAGCATAAAAACAAATAAATTAAAACAATAAAACAAGGCAACAAAACTGGTTCTGACATTTCGTTTTTATCCTACTACTTACTAAGATTCTGGGGAAATTCTCTTATCAGTACCTATTTCTCTCTTTCAAGTCAAATGAGGGTGGTCAGGGAAAAGTGTATGCCATAGTGTATACGGATTGGACTGCTACAGGGTGAGTTAAAGCTTGGGGGAAGGAATCCTTGGCAAAAGCACTAGGCCAACCAGAGGAAGGAGAGCTAAGAGAACACTGCTTAGACTTCCAGGAAAACATCCTAGAGCTAACTCAAGTTTCTTCCAGACTCTGTTATGTGATGTCCCTGCAAGTGCTCTTGGTCTGTTTTTTATGTGCTATATTCATAAGTTTCTTCTAAATCAATTCAATTTCTAAAGTTTTATCCCATTTGTACTTATTCTATGGGGAGAGTGTGAGTATGGAGGTCAGAGGACAAGTTGTAAGACAATTTGGTTCTTTTCTTACACCGTTTGGGTCCAGGGAATCGAACTTGGAGCTTCAGGCTTGGTTCTAGGCACCTTACCTGGCTGAGCTAACTTACCAGTCCTCAATTCAAATTTGTTTGCAAGTAAATCAACATAAAAGTATATTTTGTTATCAATACAGCTGTCATTTGACAGATGGAACTCCCAAAGATACATACAGTATCACAAAATCAAATGCTGTCTAGGATGTTCTTGTCTAAGATGATCTCAAAAAGATATTACAAGCAAGACCTAGGGAGGAGATGTGGATGTGAAGGGCAGCTATTTTTTGGTTTTGTGCTCAAAATGTTGGAGTGGTTGCTTCTGTGTTTGACATTCACTGCCATACATTAGCTGGTTCTATTCAACCAGCACAGCAACTGGGCCTGCAAGTACTCCTTCGTCTGGATTCTCCTTCACCTGCTCTGATTTCTTGACCAGGCAAATGTTTAAGTTTATGATCAGAGGCATCTTTTTCATTGAGAAGGCAGGCAGTGGGAATGGCACAGACTCCAGTCAGTCCTGACAGGCTTCTGACCATCTCCTCCATTCCCTACAGCCTGCCCTGCCAAGTCTGAGCCCCAACACCACACATACCAGCTCCTGTAACAATGCATGATCAGATCTCAACGGGGCAGTTATTCATTAGTTAGTGCATAATTTCACATTTTAGGTGTTATTTGTCCTGCCTTACATACTAAACTACAACACTTTCTTTTAAAGATTTATTTATTTATTGCATATGCAGTGTTCTGCTTGCCAGAAGAGGGCACCAGATCTCGTTACAGATGGTTG
>LOEQ01000183.1:158651-191846 GCA_001685075.1 Bramus lutescens | reverse complement strand
CCCCTTCGCACGAAGCAGAGGAAGGCCACGGACAAGGGACAGACAGGGCAGGTGGTCACGGTCGCCAAGGTCTGTCAGTGGAGTTTGGATGGAGAGGTGTGGGGACAAATTACCAATGATTGTCCCCTAATGCCCCCTACTCCTAATCCTGTTTTGTTTTTAGCAGTTGTTTACTATTCAAATTAGCTAAACAAGCCGTTCTCAGCCTATGGGTCACGACCCTTCAAGGGTTTGAAAGGGCCTTGTACAAGGATCACGTTTCAGATATTTGCATTACAGTTCATAGCAGTAGCAAAATTACAGTTGTGAAGTAACAGCGAAATAGTTGCATGGTTTGTGGTCACCACAACTCGAGGAACTGTATTAAAGGGTCACAGCATTAGGAAGGTTGAGAACTACTGATCTAACTCATAACTTGCCTGTTGATGTTATAAAATACTGTGACAGATGCAACCAAGGGAAGAAAGTTTATTTGGCTCACAATGCCAGTTACAGTCTGTTATTGTGGGGAAGTCAAGGCACCAGGAACGTCAGCAGCTAGTAATAGGAAGACAGGGTCTTCCTATTTAGCCTTTGCTGGCCTGAAACTTAATATGTAGACCAGACTGGCCTGCCTCTGCCTCCTGAGTGCTGGGATTAAAGACATATGCCACTGCTGCAGGCCTTTTAGTAGGAGAATAAATCTCTCTATATTTATTGTGAAGTATATAGTCAAAATTATTTTTGCCATCCCATTCTGTGTTTCTTTTTATCTTTCTTGACCATCTGTTGGATTGTTATATTGATTTTAAGACAAGGTCTCACTATGTAGCCCTGGCTGGCCTAGAACTCACTTTGTAGACCAGGATGGACTTCAACTCAGAAATACACCTGCTTCTGCCTCCTGAGTATTGGGATTATATCTACTTTTGTAATCTGTCTTTTTTTGCTACTCTGGGAGCTATGGATCACATCACTATTAATGTTTCGGAAGTTACATCTACATTTTTAACATCTACATAACCATGCACTTTTCTGCAATGTTTATATCTATACATTCTATATAGATAGAACCTGTATATTCTCTTTGCAAAGTGTCTGAAAACCTATACAAGGTTTCAGGAATCTGTGTCTGAGAAAACTCTGGAGAACATAACCATGTCAGGTTCTGGAAATGTTTGATAAATATTGTCAACTTGACAAGTTTTAAAATTACCTAAGAGACAACCTTCTGGTTATGTCAGTGACGTTATTTCTAGAAAGACTTAACAGAAGTGAATGTTAAGCGAATGTGGGCTCCATCTCAGGATGAAGGAAGAGCAGAGAGCATCATGTTAAGCGAATGTGGGCTCCATCTCAGGATGGAGGAAGAGCAGAAAGCATCATGTTTAGTGAATGTGAGCTCCATCTCAGGATGGAGGAAGAGCAGAAAGCATCATGGTTAGGGAATGTGGGCTCTATCTCAGATGAAGGAAGAGCAGAGAGGACCATGTTTAGCGAATGTGGGCTCCATCTCAGGATGGAGGAAGAGCAGAGAGCATCATGTTAAGCAAATGTGGGCTCCATCTCAGGATGAAGGCAGAGCAGAGAGCATAAGGTTCTAGTCTTCATCTCTCTGCTTCTGAATCTCTAACCCAGTGACTCAAGGTTCATGTGAAGGGTTTGGGTTAGAAAAACAAGAATTTTTATTGCTAATTATCTTTAACATAGAAATAATAAGGCAAAACCAACTATTTTTTTCATCGTAATGATGGTGTATTACTTAACAGGCCTAGCCCACACTCTCTTAATAAAAAACTGGGAAGCGATGGGCTGGCTTACAGATTTTGTGTGTGTGGAGAGAGGAGAATGATTACACTCAACAGGAAAGATGATCTGTGATTGTGTTGCCCTGTGGGATATCAATTCACTCCGTACCTAATCTAGCAACAACGCTCTGACATTCATGCTTTGTGTGCAACTGTTCATTCAAAGGCTGCGGGGCCATTCTTTGTCTCCCTCCAGTTCCCTCCTCAGTGCTCAAGTTACATGAAATCTTAACAAGGCTTCGTTCCATTTTGAACCAAAAAAGATGTATTTAAATCTCTCTATCTCTTTCTCTGTTGGAGGGGATGGATTTTCAAGACAGGGTTTCTCTATGTAGCCGGGTCTGTCCTGGAACTAGCTCTGTAGACCAGGTTAGCCTCAGACTCAGAAATCCAGAAGAAAAAAAAAAGAAATCCAGAAGTAATGTGCATTTAACTTTAAACCTTTTTCTTTGACATCATGAAATATTTAAGTGAAAAAAATTAAAATTAACATTATATATGACATATAGTTAAATTAATATATTTTTATGTAGAGGGTGGACTCTTGCATCCTATACCCAAATACTGAAACATTTTAAATTGACTAAAGCCTGTTCTGTATAGTCCATTTTTTAAATCATATATATATGGACACACAGGCCAGAAGAAGAAAAGGTCTTCTGAAAATAGTAGCGCAAGACTTCCTGGGCTGATGAAAGGCCAATAGTCAGAACTCAGAAGCTGGGCACTGCCCTACCTGTGAAGCAGGTTGTGGTACTGCTCTAAATTGGAGAGATCTGATTTCAATAATGTAAATTTGGCAGCAGTGAGCTGGAACATACATGTAAGAGCAGTGGGAAAATGAAAGCAAGACCCATTGGAGATCTTAACTGTGCAGAATGACAGAATGGAGAAACAAAGTCAGACCTAAAGTGGTCAGCCAAAACTGTAGAGATGACATTTGCAAATTCAGTCAGGGTGAAACCACGCATCACCTTCACACTGGGCCCCGAAAGCCAGACTCAAAGATTGGGGTGCTGTCAACTGAGGGAGGAACCCAAACTGTGGAGTAGGTTTCTGGCAGGTGGGACCAATGGCCATTGCTGTGTTAAATGAATGTTGTCCCTTTAAGATCCTGCCCTACCCCCCTCTTAACCCAGCCAGGCCCCTGCTGTGTTTCCATGCCCTAATTTACAGTTAGCAGCAGAGCCTTTGAGCATGCACTCAGGAAAGAGCCAGACTAATTAAAGCTCTCCTGAGGTTCAAGGTATTGCATCTGTGGCTCTCAGCAATGAGTTCCATTTTGAGCATACATTTTCTCCATCTGACCTTCAGTCCCCCACCTCATTTTGATTTTCTTTAAGTCTTTCTTTTCCTACCATCATTTTATAATACCTGTATCTTCTGTTTATAAATCAGGTACAATACACACTGTTTTTTTAAATAATTAAAAAATTTGAACAGTGTTTGGAATATAGTGTCTATTAAATACCCTTTGGTTCATGAGAGGAAAGAAAGAGATCAGCCTCGAAGCAGATGTCATCTATCATTGGCTTCCTCAGTTATGAACCTGTGCTGCTAAAACTGGCCTGCCTTTTGTCTCAGTGGTAATTTGGCGTCCCAGATGACTACTGAAGTTTGGTGTATGAGATAAGAGATTTAGTGTATGGTGAGTATTCTGAGCAAGCTACATATACCCAGGGGTACAACTGTCTGTCTTGCATCTGAAGAACATTTTCCTCTGGGGAGGTGGGGGACCAAACCTTCATTCACACTGAGATAACACTGTATTGTGAGCAGAGTGCCGTAGCAATTTACCTTGATAAAGACACATATATCTGTGTCAGCAAGTCTACACATATCTGTGTCAGCAGTAAATTGACCCACAAAAACCATATAGCATAAATGGTAGGAGGGAACAGGCCACAAGGGAGCCAATAGTATTCCCAGATAGGTGTCTAGGATGTCTACGAGGAAAAGGCAGGAAAACAAGGGAGAAAGGAAAACAGGATTTCCAGTGGGATGGATGCCTCTCTTGCCTAGGCTCTTGAAGCAGCAACTTTCATTCACAAGCCACTGTCAAATGGGTGAAAAACCTTAAAACAGACCTCCCCAATTAATATGGAGAAACTGACCATTTCTGGGTCTCTATCTTTAGCAGTAAAATCAGAATATAAACATAGCTATGCTGAGGTCCAGGAGGTTACAGGAGAGAGATGAAATGTGAGGGAAATTAGTCATTAATTATGCTTGAATTTGGATAGTAGAGTGTTTTGCTTGCTAAGAGTCTAATTTTACATGTTGTCCAAGAGGCACAGAGCCTAGATAATAGGGTATTCATTTAATTCACCAGATTCATCCATGAGGGCTCATCTTTAATGAAAACGTCAGTGTTGCTGCTGTTTCTATTATTGCTGCTGCTACTGCTGTTTCTTGCATCGAAGAGTTCTATAACTCTGGGAAAGAGCCTGAAATGATGAATTTGTTATACTCATGGGCTCCATAAATTGAGGTTGATTCAATTGGATGGATGAAAATTTGCCCTGTATAGAAGTAAATGCTTCACAGTTTCTCAGTATCAAATGTGGAGACTTACTGGAATTACCCCAAGCCAGCACAGCTGGTGGAATATTGCACAAGGGTGAAAATAACTCACATATCACTGAGCTGACCACCATCAATTTATAAATCAAGAACAGCAATGTTATTGCTTTTGGGAAATAGAACTTTCTGTAGGTTTCAGAGGATGGAGTTTAATATGCTTGGTCTACTCAGGATCAGAAATAAAGTGTCATGATTCTGAAAATCTCCACGTTTTCCCATCATTGCAGCATTACTGATCGACCACACAGTAAAAGCTAGTCTGCTCTGGTAGTAACAAGTGTTCAACCAGGTAAAGTCCTTATCTTATTGAGCTCTGATGTGAGATTCCCCTCTTTATGCTGTGAATATGTCTTATTACCATTGGTTAATAAAGTAGCTGTTTCGGCCAATGGCTTAGCAGAGTAAAGCCAGGCGGGAAGTCTAAACAGAGATATATAGACAGAGAGTAGGTGGAGTCAAGGAGACACCATGTAGCAGCTGATGGAGAAAGATGCTGGAATGCCAGAAACTTACCAGTAGGCCACACAGCCTCATGGCAGTACACAGATTAATAGAAACGGGTTAATTTAAGATGTAAGAGCTAACTAGAAATACGCCGGAGACATTGGCCAAACAGCATTGTAATTAATATAGTTTCTGTGTGACTATTCAGGTCTAGGAGGCCGGGAAACAAATGAGCAGTCTCCGACTACAGAGCTCGCTTAGACTCCCGGTTAGGACCTCTTCTTCCTGGCAGTGCTGAATGGGATAGAGGGTTGAGAGCAAGGAGGAGGAAGAAGAAGTTGTAGCTTAAGAGAACTACAGAGTTGCTCTGTTATCTGAACGTGAAATCAATCCCAAATCAAAACAGCGGCCAAAGCAAATTGTAAAGGAGGATGGTACCCATTAAATCTTCTTTGGTCCAATGGCTCTGTTCCCTAGGGTTATCTGCCACAGAAGAATGAATTGGGATCTTCTCCCCTGTGGTGGAAGTTTACTATAAAGTTATATTAATACACAAATTCACAAAGAAAATTTACATGATTTTCCAAACCAAATTAATCGTTAATTTACTGCCTTATAGCTATTTGAGCCAAAAGATCATATTGCATTTTAATACAAGCTCATTGTCTTTCTCAGTCTTAATTTACATAAGAAGGGCAACTTGCTCTCACCCAAATGGAGCAAATCAAATCCTCCTGTAACGTCTCTCCTCCAACCAACAACTTTGAATATGTTCAGTGCCATTTTCAGTCCGACAGATAATCTGCCGTAGCCAAGATTCTTTCTTTATTGATTTTTTCCATATAGTATATTTTGATTATAATTTTCCCCTTCCCAAAATCCTCCCAGATTCTCCTCACCTCTCTACCCACCCAACTTTATCTTTTTCCTCATCTCTCTCTTTTAAACAAACAAACAAACAAAAAACACATACATAGACCCCATAAGAATGGAAATCAAATAAGCAAAAGACTAATAAGACAAAAAATGTTAACAAAGAAAATGAAACAAAAAGTCTATAAAAATACTATTGAGTTTGTTTTGGGTTGGCCAACTATGCCTGGGTGTGAGGCTTGCCCTGAATGTGGTTAATATATCCAGTGAGACTCAATTGGAAGAAACTGATTTTTCCTTTGCCATCAGGTATCACCCGTATCCCACTCTCAGTGCTGGGACCCTATCTGTCTTGAGCCTGTACGGGCCTTGTAGGTGTCCCCAGTCTTTGTGAGTTCATATGTGCATCAGCCCTGTTGTGTCTGGAATACACTGTTTTCTTGGAGTCAGCCATCACCTTTGGTTCTTAAAAATTTTCTGCCTCCTCTTCTGCATAGATCCCAGAACTTTGATGAATATATCACACACAGGATTGAGTGCTCCAATGTCTCTTACACTATGCATGTGGTCTAGTTGCAGGCTCTGTGTTAATTTCAATGTACTGCAAGAAGATGCTTCTCTGATGAGGTCAGAACCAGGCACCACTCTATGGGCATGTCATTAGGAATCATTTTATCATTATATTCCTATAGCAGAATGAGAGTATTAGATTGCCCCTAGGTCTACGACCTATCTAGTCTCAGGTTCTTGGCCCCTTTAGCAGTGTCAGGGATGAGTTCCATGTCATAGGGTGGGCCTTAAATCCACCAGAAAGTGGTTGGTTATTCTTATAACATCTGTGCCATTGTTGCACTGATGTATCTTGTAGGCAAGTCACTAAAATAGGTCAAGGGGTTTGTAGCTGAGGATATTATTACTGATTATTTCTCCTCTGATAGCATGCAGAGTACCTTCCAGAACCATGAATATTAGTCAGTAGGGGTGAAGGCTTTAGTTAGACACCAGCTGGACTTCTCCATATTTGATGACATATGTGTTATCTTCGGCAGTAGATGGCCAAGGTTATTCTTTGCCTTTCTCTTAGGCCTCTAGATGTTTTGCTAATCTACAAAAAGTAATAGGCTTCTTCAGAAAAAGCAAGGGCATAAAACAGAGTGCTCCAAGAAATACATACATAATTTGAATATCACATTTTAGACCATTTCTTGGTTCTTATTATTATGTATGTACATGCATAGCACACATGTGGAGGGCAGAGGGAAACTTGTAAGCCTCAGTTTTCTCCTTCCACATAGGGACTCCTGGGATCAAACTCGGTTGGCTAGACTTCAAGGCAAGCACCTTTTCAAGCCAAGCCTCTTTGGCCTGGAAGAACACCATATTCTTAAGCAATCCCTGAATCTAATCCCCGTGCCCATTACCTACAAATGTAAGTCTGGGATCTGGATGATGGCTTAGTCATTAGAATCTCTGTCCTGCCAGTATAAAGGACCTGAGTTTGAGTCCCCAGCATCCACGTAAAAGCCAGGTATAGCAGTTTAATTTCAGAAGGGAAGAGGGGTACACACATGCATGAGCACCCTTGTGTACCCATATACCACACATACAGGGGTAAGGCTCAGGGAGGTTCAATGAGAAGCTCAGAATGGCTACTGCATATATGCAAAGTCACGCAACAGAGATGTGAATAAAAGTAACTTCTCAAAAGTGTGTGTCCCCACCCGTGTGCCCTACCACAGACACTCTCGGATACAGGCTGCTGTCTGAGGACCATTTCCTCTTCATACACATTAGCTTGGTATCCTTGTGTTCTGATCTCTTTGTCAGGAAAATCAATGTTTTGTGTCCCCATTTCCACAACAATTTCAGGGCTCTGACTTAAGCAAAATAAGGACTTTGCCACTTCTCCTAAACCAGAAGCCCTAACTGGGCACACATAGTAATTCAACAATGGAGCAGCTACAGACACAAGCACAGGCAGAGTTCTTGTCTATTGTATTTGAAGCCAAAGGATGGAATTGTGTTTGTTAGTGTCTATGGAGGGTTATTCCTTATATAATGGCCATCCCGCCTCTGACCTAGAAAGGAACTATACCTTCTGATCCACTTATTAGAAGTCCAGTGTATGGCTAGTTACGATGCCCACCTCCCTAAATGTTCTACAGCCCACTAAATGCTGTCCAGTCCCTTTGACTTCCTCTGTGTAACACTTTTTGCAGGCAAAGTACTCGATGTTTCCACTGGAGAACTTATTACCACAAGATAACGATGGCTCATGAACTGGGGGCTGGGCTGCTAATGGTGCATTCTTAGCCCTCTGTTCAATGGCATGCCCCTAGTAATGTGGTGTTTGCCAGTTTCAGTGTCCTGATGAGCATCTTTATCTTCCTCTCTGTCATCCTCCCATGGTGGATCTATTGTCTGTTAAGGATGAAATGACCACTAAGTTGCGGGGGGCAGTAAGGAAGGTGATCTTTTAGCAACAAAATGACTGTGCCATAAAACAAAATAGTAGCAATAATAATTAGAGATAGTTGAAGTAAAGTCATTTGTTGTGTTGTTTTGTTTTGTTTTGTTTTTTCTTGACTCTTTTCAGCTGTACTTCTGAGGCAAAAACAATTGATCAGACAAACAACCAAACAAAAGAAACATGATCTGTTGCAAGGAGATGGTTGTCTTTTCAAACAACATATAATGGAAAGATATCGGCCCCGTGTTAATTTTCTCTTTAATTTGTGAGATATTAAGATGCAAGCTGATATCTAAACATCGCTTAAGCAGAGAGGTTTTTCATGTAATGAAGTGGCTTGCACAGGGGAGGATGGTCTGAGAGAGACAGTCTGTTTGTTGTCAAGTGTAGAAGGGCAAGATGAATTTATCCCTGGAGCTCTTTGCTGGCCCTGCCAACAGGTGCCCAGCTGGCACTAGATATAAGCATGACAGCTTGACACATTCAACGGAGACCCATGTTTCCATTTTCCTTCAACCAGGGAGCAGCTAAAAACACGACCTCTAATCCCCTTACTGCATGGAGGACATACAGAAGTAAATGAGTTTCCAGTTAAAGGCTCTGGAGAGGAACAGCTCCAGCAATTTAAAGTTTAACTGTAGAATAGGTTGAGAGTCCCTTATCTGAAATACTAGGGGCTAGAAGTGTTTCAGGATTTCTGTTTGGTTTTCAGATTCAAGAATATATGAATACATGATGGAATGTTTTGGGATGGGACCCAAAACTGAACATGAAGTTTATTCATATTTCATACCCCTCACACGCAGCCTGGTGGCTATTTTATACTATGCTTATTGTCCTCTGACCAGCCTGCCTCACAGGGTCAGATACAGGATTATCTGTTAGTGTTTTTATGCATGTGCTGAAGAAGTTCTGGACTTTGGAGCAATTGGAGATGCTCAGCCTATAGAGAAACCATGTAAACTGAAGGGATGCATGGATCCCGAGTGCTCAACCATGTGAACGATCAGAAAAGCTGGCATCCTGAAAGACTCCAAATTTTCTAAACCCAGCATTGCTGCCATAGGCCCACAAATAATTCAAATGAGCTTTTGAAAGTGAACATTTTCTTTCCAATTGAGATATGTGTGTATACATATACATATATTTACTTTAAACATCTCTTATATCCCATTATGCTCCCAGAAGATCATTTAATGCAGGAAAGAGAGCTGGTAAGGTGCTCAGAGGGGAAAGGTTCGTGCAGCACAGGTCTAACAGCCTGAATTTGATCCCCAGAGCCCACATAGGTGAAAGGAGAGAACCAGCTCCACAAAATTTCTCTCTGACCTCCACACATGTGCCATGGTGCATGCATGCACACAATAAAGAAAATAAAAATTAGGGTCAATTGGGGGGTGTACACCTTTAATCCCAGCACTCAGGCAGGGGCAGGTCTCTGAGAGTTCCAGGACAGCCTGCTGGTCTACAGAGCAACTTCAAGGCCAACCAGAGTTACAAACTGAGGTCTAGTCACAAACAAATAAATGCAATTTAAATATGGGGGAGGGGAGACTATGATTAGCAGTCAAGAGAACCTGCACTGGAATGGGTGGGTCAGATACGAAGGACTGACTAGGCAAGTGAGCCTTAATTACCTTGCTCTTCTGGGCAGAGGCCTGGGGTGCAGGAGTCTTCCAAGCTCTGGGAAACTAGGAAAGCAGAAGTGTGTCTACATTCCCCTCATAATCACACCTGCTATCGCATGAGTCAGGTCATTTTAGACATGCATGTGGTATGTTCCTCTAGGTAATTAAAAAAAACATTTGTACATTAAAACAATCTTAAAATTACCTGCAATAGAAAAAATCTTACAGAAAAGAGGATATAGGGTTAGCATCTCTCTGTCAGAGAGAGAGAGAGAGAGAGAGAGAGAGAGACACACACACACACTAGGGTGGTGTTACTGAAATAGAACTTCAAAATGACTGCTTTTATTTTTTGTTTTATGCCTGCCATTTCTTATCATATCTATGTTTTCCTTTAAATATGTGCTTTGTTCATAACTGGTCTGAAGTCCTTCTTTGCTATTGTGTTAATCACCGTCTTTTCATTTCTGAATTTGTTTCATAATCTTTTCTTGTATGTTAGAAATATATGTTCCCTTTTGTCATCCTCCTTCAAAGGAGGTGGACTTTGTTCATGTGGCAATTCATTTACTAGTCTGTCAGCCTGAGCCTTGGGAAGCTTGTGTTTTGAGCTTTGTTGAAATTGAACCCATTACTAATTGCCCTCCTACAAAAGCATAACTCTACTGAAGCTTCTAAAAACTCACCTGGTGTGCAGTTAGGGTGTGCAGTCTTAGACATTGCAACATGGTGTTGTCCTCTACAAATGTGCTGAATTACCACTATTCTGGGATGCGTATGGCCCCCAGAGGGCAGGTCAACCTTCCCTTTTTCTGAAATCATAGTGACTTTAGTCTGAAATATACCTTCCAGGCTTCATGTATGTGACATCTTGCTGGTGGGTTCTGGCATTGTTTGCCACCTCTACCCTTTTGGAACACTCCTTCCTGTGATGTCCACCCTATGGCATTCCTCTTTCCCTCTTACTTTTGCGGTTATTTCATATTTCATCCTTTAACCCCATCTTTAAATACTCCCCAGAGGGGCTGGAGAGATGGCTCGGAGGTTAAGAGCACTGACTACCTTTCAGAGGTCCTGAGCTCAATTCCCAGCAACCACATGGTGGCTCGCAACCATCTGCAATGAGATCTGGTGCCCTCTTCTGATGTACAAGCATACACCCAGACAAAACACTGTATACCTAAGAAATAAATAAATTTAAAATAAATAAATACTCCCCAGAGCGTTCATTTCAAGCCTATTTCTCTCCTCTATGGAGCTAAGGTTCATGGCTTCTTCCAATACTTGCTTTACACTGGAAACAAAAGCTCTATGTACACTGTGGGTTTGTGTATTGTGGATGTGTGTCTATGTGTTGTGTCTGCGTTGGGAGAATGTCTATTATTAGTGTGCTGGGAGTGTACATGTATGCTTCAGTCTTGGGCTTCTCTTCTAAGCTCCACCCCCACCACTGCCACCTCAGTTCCCATCTTCCTTACTCACAGTCTTTCTTCTTGGATATCAAGCACAGCACATAACAGGTCTCATGCCTCTATCCCCCTGCTCTCCATCTGCTCCTGCTCTCAACTTCTTGACTCTCGGCCTTGCATTTGATCTTCTGTACTTCGTTCTGCCGCTCTGCTGTGTGGACTCCACAGAGTTCTAAATACCCTTTGTCCTGGCTAGTTTTATGCCAACTTGGCACAAGCTCCAGTCATCAGAGAGGATGGAGCTTTAATTAAGAAAATATCTCTGTGTAGTTTTTTTTTTAACCCTGGTGCAGGTGGGGGGGGGCAGACCAACACTCAGCTTCCAAATAAATACATGGAGACTTGTTCATACTTATCAGTGTCCGCCTTAGCTTGGCTTGTTTCTAGTCAGCTTTTCTAACTTAAACCAACCCATTTCTCTTTCCACATTTTGTCTCTGGGCTTTTTACTTTTCTTTATTCTGTATGCCTTTCTTCCATTCTTACTCCATGGCTGACTGTATGGCTGGGTGCTAGTGCTGTAAAATGGTGCTGCAGGAGAGAGACCTTGGCTGTCAGGTCAAGGAGCCACGTGGCAGGTGAGAGCCCACAACAGGTGAGGGACAGACCACACACTCAGAGCTTATGTGGGAATTTTATTGAGATGAAGGGAGTAGAGGAGGGAAGAGAGAATGAGAAATACAGAGAGAAAGAGGAAGAAGAGGCAAGGATAAGCCTGCCTTTTGAGAAGAGCAGCAGGAAAAGACAGAACAGGAGTAGGCAAAGCTTGTCTCTTAAAGGGACCTTTGCATGTAGAACCCTGGGCCGGCCAGGGTACTGCCTGGGTTCATCCTGCCAGGTGATAGGGGCCAGCATAAATGCCCGAATCCTAACAGCTGGCCCCTAGCACCCTCCTCTTCTTTTCCTTTTCTCACTCCTCTCTCTTCTTTCTCAAGCCTAGATTTCTCCTCCTATTTATCCTCTCTGCTTGGCAGCTCCTCCTATCCCTATCCTGCCTAACTATTGGCTGTTCAGCTCTTTATTAGACCAATCAAATGTTTTAGGCAACGTAACGCATCTTTACAGAGTTATACAAATGCAACATTAAAGAATGCAACATATCTTTGCATCATTAAACAAACATTCCACAGAATAAATGAATGTAACACATCTTAAACTAATATTCCACAATATTTCACCCTTTTGTCTAAATAAAAAAGAAAGGTTTTAACTTTAACATAGTGAAAACTATATACCACAAAACATTTATCAAGTAAGAATTACATTAATAATATTCAGTCCATTTTTATTTAGCAAATTCACAGAAAATAGTCCATTACCTATCTTATCTTACTGATTCCAAAGTTTTATACCTAATTTGTTTTCTATCATAATTTTAAGGAAACTGTAACTCTATTTAGTCTTTAGCTCCATCAAAGACCCCATGAGAATGTAATATTATTTAGTAACAGAGACATCTGGCTGCCTGGACAGTAGTCCAAAGTTTCTCTGCAATGTTGGGGTATTCATCTTCAGCCTAAAGGCCTAGACTATCTGGCAGACTTTCCAGTGAAGCAGGAATTTTGAAGAACTGTCCTGCCTTGAATTGGCAAAGTTCAGCAGTCACTTTTCTGCATGTCCTGCAGAATGTCTAGCAGACTCTTCCGTGAAACAGGAATCTTGAAGGACTGTCCTACCTTGTCTTGGCAAAGTTCAACAGTCTTTTCCCCATGTGTTCTTATTGTACAGCATACTGTCAGCAGTCAAGGCAAGAGCAGTCTCTTGTCCAAATGGCCACCATTACCACACTGAAAGCAAACTCCAAATGAAATTTCTTCAATGCCCATCATCCTTTTCTGAAGTTAATTGGTGCTGCCAGTAGCAGATATGTCTCATTGTCATGAAAAACCTTAGGTTATTAAACATTTTAACTGCCATAGTCTATGGGTCTTTGAAGTGTTTGAAAATCATCTATCTCCCTAAAATATGCCATTTAACCTTGAAAACATAGCTAATGTGACTACAAGTTTGATTATTAGAGATTAACTACTAACCTCATTCCTTAATTATACATTGCAGTTTTAAATGAGCTGCATAAGCACAATACTCCAAACAAGTGTAAAAGTATGCATACAGTATAACAAAAATAACTTTAAATTTGTAGTCCAAAATCCATGCCAATGCAAAATATATGAGATTAATAGTTGTCTTTTTATCCTATATTCCTTTATTACCCTAAATGATAACAAACATCCATAACCCACCAAATAACCAACAACCAGCTATCCCACTTCTTGGGAATGTGTGCATCTTCTTCTCTAGACTGCTTCCTGTTTTCTGTGAGTGAAGGTATCTTTAGTGGATCCTGAGAAAGCTGAGATAATAGCCAAGTCCTGGGAAGACCAGCTATAACCTTTGTTGATATGTGTCAAGATTCAGGAGGACACCCCCAGTCAAACCTGAACCATATTAACCTGGAATGAATCCACAGCCTCTCATTTCCTGTGGAAGCGAAAGCATAACCTCTTCTCCAAAGCATTTTTTACTTCCATCTGACAAGTATATATTTTTTACTTTCATTTTAAAGTTAAGGCATTCCTGAAGTATATAGTCTGGCTTATTTCAGCAGTCCTTTCAATTCCATGTCTCTTAGCAACAATCCAAAAATTCAAGGTCAATACAGCAACATACAGGATCCAGACTCCCTGTACATTTCCCATCTCTATGTGGCTTCTATTTTTTTTTATACTACTTCACTCCTCTCTTTAAAGAATTTATTATTTTTAAACTGAGTGGTGGTGGTGGTTCATGCCTTTAATCCCAGTACTCAGGGAGGCAGAGGCAGGCAGATCTCTGTGAGATTGAAGTCAGCCTGGTCTACAGAATGAGTTCCAGACAGCCAGAGAAATCCTGTCTTGAAACACACACACACACACACACACACACACAATTTTTAACTACTTATTTCTGCCAGGTGGCGGTGGCACATACCTTTAATCCCAGCACTCAGGAGCCAGAGACAGGCAGATCTCTGTGAGTTCAAGGCCAACCTGGTCTACAGAGCAAGACCCAGGACAGGCTCCAAAGCTACAAAGAAACCCTGTCTTGAGAAAACAAACAAAAAACCAACTCCATATTTCTTTCCATGACTGTCTACATTCTTTCTCCTTTCTTTCTTAGGCCTATGCACACTGTTAACTACACTGTAACCTGTTTAGTGGTTTTCTGTCTGGACCTTGTTACTGTGTATCTCTTAATCTTCACCACAGGAGCCTTTAAACTGATAATCAGCACAGTTAGAACCTCTCCCCCAGCTTGAGAGCCAAGCCTAAAGATGTTGTGCCCAGTCAAAGGGAGGTGACCAAGAGCTGCATTCATTCCCCCAGCTCTGGAACGCCAGAGACAGTCGTTTTTTGTTACTACTTAGCTTGAAAAAGGCTATTTAGGTGCTGTGCTTTATGGTGGAGGTTCTTAAAGGAGTCATATCCTTTTTTAAATTTTTTTCTGCTTTCTCAGGCCCTACATGGGAATTTGAGGCTCATGTTGGTATGCCAAAATGTCATTGGTTTATTTCCTCTTTACTCTTTGGGGGCTGCCACCCAGCTGCTTTCACATAGGTCTCAGGTAGATAGACCCTTAGCTCTGTGGTTCTGGTGGAGTCAGGGAGTCTGGATGCCTTCCCCCTTGACAGCAGCTGGCACTGCAGCATCTTGGCATGCCCAGGTATCAAGATTCTTTAGCTCTGGTCAGCTGTTAAAGTTACAACTCCTGGGTCCGGACTGTCTGAGACCTTTAACTCTAAAAGCTTGACAGTTCTGGAACTCTTCCAGTTACCAGGGCCTGATGTTTCTCTCCTCTGGCTCCACTGTCTCTTTGCATTCACCATCTTGGTTCCTGTGCTGACTTCTGTCTAGGCCTGTTCATCTGCCTCTTATCACAGCCAGTGTTATAGTAGCATCTCCTTGGGAGGCTGCTCACGCCTCTTGTTCTCTGCAGCTGCAGTTTCTGCAGCTCTCAGCTGACAGTCTCGGGGCGCTGCCTTTTCGGTGACTGGTTGCTCTGCACCCTTTGCAGGTCAGCCTCTTCCCCTGTCAAGTCTCTGGCCACCTCTGCTATTTCTGCATCTCAACAGGAATCTGCTGAGCTCTGGCTGCTGCTCTGCTGCCCCTGCCACTGTCTGCTTCTTTTTCCTGCACCTTATCCATGCAGCCCACGCTACTAAAAACAGGCAAAAAAAAAAAAACCCGACCACTTGAACCTTTTATGTGGTTTAATGTTGCCACATCAGGGGAGACAGCACAGGAGGGTTGTTGCAACTGGCTAAGTGAGCCAAACAGCTTGCTTTCACAATCTAAGAAGCAAGGGTTGCTCCAAACAATAAACCTCCGGAGAAGTTGAAGGTTGATTCACAGCACTGTTCCATTAGCTCTAGCTCTGCTAGGTCATGAAGGAAAAGCGCTCTACCTCTGGCACAGATGGAAATGGTTGCAGGGTCATCTAGACTTCATCAAGTCTTATGGCATCAAATGTTGGGCACAAACTGTTTGAGACAGTCCTGACTGAGGTGGTGCCTTCAGAAACTGGGGCAACTAGCTGGGATTGTGGTGTAGTTTCCCCAAGACATTGGTGGAGTGTTCAAAGCTGCTGGTGCTGGCATAAAAATAATCTGGGTGGTTGTTTGGCCCACAGTCCTTTTGTTCAAGGCAGCCAGGGCAGCAAGGAAGAGTCCAGTCATTATAGAGTCACATGGCAGCATCTCCCAACATCTTTGCTTATTTACAGGAAAAGGAACATCAGAAAGTGTTTACAATAAGAATTCAAAGAAATTATCACCGTGCTAATAGTGATTTTAACAGATATTAATAATGCCTTGACAGTGCCCCCAGAGGAATGTAATTCCCCCTCAGCTGTCTCAATTTCCTATGAAGGAAAATAAGCATGCCTAATTGTGAGGAAAGTGATAAGAATACTGGATTGAACTTTTGCTTATATAATGTACTTGATGATGCTATAATCACAAATTTAGACAATGTTTTTGTGGCAGTGCCCTAGAATGAAATATTTCTATTTGTTTCATAGAACACTATAGTTATCTCCATTTAACTACACTTACGATGCTTTCTTGTCTGTATGTACATACACATGTATATGTATGTGTGTGCTTGTGTTTGTGTGTATATAGGTGCACATTTATGCTGAGTGTTTGCCCTTGTATGCAGAATCCAGAGGACAACTTTAGGTGTTCTTCTTCCGGTGCCATCCACTCTTTCTGGTGACAAGGTCTCTGGCTTGAAGCTCACCAAGAAGGCTAGGCTGCCTGTCTCTCAAGCCCTAGGGGTCCTCCTGAAGGCTGCTTCCCTCAGAGCGGTTACTGCTTGAAGATCATAGTTAAGGCCTGAGAGACAAGGTTTTCTATTCCTGATAAGAAAGTAAACCTCATTTATTCCTGCAGTTTCATCCCAGGGATGCCAGATAACTAAGAGATTAATGAATTAACCAAACCACCAAAATAATTAGTGACAAAGAAAGTCAAGAGAGAAAACATTAACAATAAGAAAAGGTTTTAGAGACTTAGAGAATCTATAGTGTGGTGGTTTGAATCAGAATGATTCCCCAGAGGCTCCTATAAACCCTTGGTCTCCAGCTGGTGGAACTATTTGAGAGGATTAGGAGGTGTGGCCTTGGTGGGGTAGGTGTGCCACAGGTATAGGCTTTGAGGATTCAAAAACCTCTGGTCACCCCCAGTGCTCTCTGCCTCCTGCATGTGTTAGAGGTGTGACCTCTCGGTTCAAGTCCCCTTTTCAGGTCATGAAGTGAGATGAAAGTTTAAATGGGGTCAAGGATATGCACATCTGAGCAGTTCCAATGCAGATGTGGTCCCACCATTGTCTGCATTTTCTGTGGCTGGTGCCTTTTCCTTCTCCCAGTATTAGATTCCTGAGGGAAATGCCAAATTGGATTTTTTGGGGGGTGTTATTTGTTTTTTAACAGTTTAATAGTCAGATGGAGAGACACAAATATCTCTTTAGAATATCTTTCTGGCAGTCCAGTTATATTTATTCACTTTCTGTTTTAGATTCTCAGTCTTGAGGTAGAACATGTCTGTGCCAGAAATAAATATAATAAACAGAATGAATGTAAGTAGGGAGCAGGGTCAGAACGCATTTAATTAGTGCTAGGTAGCACTCTATAAGACTCAGTTTTCAAAACTTCTTGACTTTTAGTTACTTTCAGGAGTGCTGGCCTTTCACCACACTTCCTGTTACTCCTTGAAGTCCCTTTTGCTAGTTTGTGCATCAGGCCCTCTGAAGTAGGTTTTCAGTTGCATGGTGCTGTTTTCTTCCTTGATTTTTCATTTCTTTCTTTTTCAAGCCTACATTTTGTTTGAATGTCAGACACTGGGTGTGGAAGATCAGTGGAGACCGAGATAAATAGCACATATGTCCCTAAGCAGGCAGGCTTCTTTTCCTGACAGGTTAGCCTCATGGAAGGTTAAAGTAGTCCATAAATGAGCCAAGTTTGCTCCCTTTGGTACAAGGCAAGATTTCTGCTCAGTTACGAAAATCCAAACAAATGTGGTTAACTGAGAGGAGACACTCTCAACATTCAACACTAGCAAGTGCTGCGGGTCTAAAATATAAAAATTGAGTTTAAATTAACAGCAACAAGGACAACAAAACCCAATGGATAGATGGGGTAAACCTTCATGTGGGCAATTCTCAGAAGAAGATATCAAAACAGCTACAACAATACAAAGACAGGCTCAACTTTGCTCTCCACAGAACTGAAAACTAGGCCACTTTCCCCCAGTCAGATTACCTGAAATTAAACCATCTGAGTGTGGGGAGTCTTGACACTGGGACAGAAGAACAGTGGCCCTGGCGTGAATTTGTGAGCAGGGTGCTGGTATTTGATGAAATTACAAGTGTCTCTGGGTAAAGTCTTGCATAGGATTGAAAAGAAGCATTGCCAATCACATACCAGTCTCTCAGTAAATGCACAGTTAATGAAAATATAAAGGTATCATTCACATCAATGATTGTAATGAGTAGATTTGGGGCAACTCAACCCTCTATTACTGGGATTGCAAGAAGGAAGTTGTTTTCAAGGAATGTGTTTGAGGGTGCCAGACATCAAAGTATTGCAGTGTGCCCAGAGGTCATGAAGGCACACCTATGTGTTAATATAGTTACCCTCAGATTGCTGACGGCATCGATTTCACCCAGAAAATACTGTCAGGTTAAGCTCTGACTCAAGAGAGTCAGAACTGGGCTTGATCTCAAGCACCTGGCTCCTGCAGCCAATCATTGAACTCCATGGTTGGGGACCGCCTGCCTTCCACACTAAGGTGCTTGCAGCACACGGGTCTCACGGTGTGTCCATTCGCTCCTTCCCTGGCAGTCTAGTGTTGCCGACCTTCCCCTTGTCAAAAGTCAGCATCCCACCTCATCCCCTGGTGCATAGGAGCGTACTTCCACTTGGCGTTCTCCTCCTCCGTGCAAGACTCTTCTTGTGGTCTCTGGTGGTCCCAAGTGAGGAGCTGGGCCTCTTTCCTAGTCTGCGTGAGACACGTTTTCAAATACCTTGGAGTGATGCTGTGATGCCCTGCTCGAGACCCTTTTCTTTGGGCCGCAGGCACATTCTGCCCTATCGGCGTCTTTCAGAAGCAATCACACAAATGTCAACCATTGCAAAAGACTATAATATAATCACCTGTCAGAGACCATTTGCACCTGTAGAGAAGTTTTCCCTAATGGAGAGGCCCCTGATGATCCAGTCCTCTTGTGCATTTATTCTCTTGCAGTGCTCCAGAGCAGCCTGCTACCTGGGAACCCAGATATCCCGCTAGGTAGAATTGTAACCAATAGAAGCCACCAGGTCCTAAGTCAAATACTGACGGGCTCTGTGTTCAGGCTTGGTGGATCTGCTCCCAGATTTAAATGCAAACATCTGTAAAGTCGTAAGTGCTCTATGGCCTTGGTTACCCTAGTTCACTGGCATGACGTCTCTGAGAGACAGGCACGTGTGTGTTCTGTCGACATTGACCTGCAGGAGGGTGGAGCCTTCCTGAGATGAAATCATTAAAGGCTGCAGCGCTGGGATTCAGCGCCAAGTCTTTCAGCTTGACTACCTCAAATCTTCCCTTTTCCCCGTCCTTTGCACTGATTTCCATGGTCTAAATAGCCAGTTAATTAACCTCTATTTAGATGGTACATTTATGTATTTAATTCCTCCCCCCCCCAAAAAAAAGCAAGTTACCTATAATTTGAAATACTCTCTTACTTTAGAATATTAGGTTGCCTGGGAGAGGCTAATTAGAAAATGGAAATTCCCTGTTAGGGAAACACGTTCCTGTAACAGGAAAGCTCATCCACCTCATTTAAGCTCCATGCCTCAGGCTGCCTGCCTTTCCTGGAAGATGCTGTCTCCTTGGAGCCAGTTGATTACTGGCTTAGCAAACACCCTTCTATAGGGCACTGTGCACTAAGCACCTCCCTGGACCCTTCACGGATGGTACTTTGCTCGGTGAATCCATTTACTCTGCTTGCATGTAGAAATGAATAAAGACACCCAGGCTTACAGATGACAGAAATGAAGTCCGGAAAACTGAAGGTATTGTTCAGCTACACAGGCAAGATTCGAACCTGGTTTGTCTCTGCCGTCTAGGGGCTGAAGCTCTGTGCCCCAGTTCTTTCTTTACTAACCTTCTCTCTGTGTTATGTCAGGCATAGTAAAGGGCCCCGAGAGGAGGGGAGTGGAAGGGACAGCCAAGGGAGCTTTCTCTGCGTTAGGGTGTGAACAGCTTGGAAAACAGCTGAAGGTGAAGCCATCTGTGGAGCCTCCACACAGGGTTGTTGTCTTTGGGTAAAGGGAGAGGCCCCCACTGAACTCTTCAGCCTTACCTCCTTCCACACTACTTCACTAGCTGACCTTTGTGTACGGGGGATTCCCATGCAGAGGACTGTGCTAGCTGTTAGCTAAACAATAGCAAGATGGCTGTCCGCTCCACTTTTTACCTCAGACCTCACCTGGGATTTTAGAGGAAGAGTCTAACGTACATTTGGAACACCTTAGACTTAAGTTGGATGGGTTTTGGATCAGCAAATGTCTATTTTCTACTATAAAGTAAATTAGATACTTAGAGTATGCTAACAAAATTTTAAAAGAAAAAATGGCTCTCTGTTTCTGCTTTGGCATTTGCAGAGTGAAAAGTACTCTCAGTTCTGCCTTCATCCACAGAGGGGAGCAAAGAGGTTATAAAAGCTCAGTTTTTAACATGGAATTGTCAGGCTCTGCCCTTCAGCGCCTGCATTCTGTTGGTGGCCTGTCCAGAGGGCATCTGCATCCCAACCTCTGGTCTACGGAGGACACGTGAGCTTTCCTAGGATGCTCCAGTGTTTGACATCACAACATCCATCCCCGTACCTTCTGTTTCAGTGAGAGCATCCTCAGTTTCTCAGCTTCCCAATTTCCAATTCCTATAAGAGCTCTATCTCTATGGCCCAGCTTTTCAGAGGGGCTGCTCAAGCCACGGATCACTCTAATTTAATGGCCTCAGGCAAGTTGTCCATTGTATTTCCATTATGACAATTAGTGTAAAACATGTATGCCCCAGGTACAAGATCTAAATAGAGGTGGGTGCTGCTCTCAGGGAGCTTTGGAGGTAGACAAGCACAATGCACTCAGTACAGGTCGGGGTCACTTGGCTAAAATGAGTCCATTGCCCGAAGCCATACTTTAAAGGTAACCTCAGGTCTCTGGTCTGTGACTTTATTGTACACTAAGAAATGATCAATATCTTTATGGCCCTTCCAGAGGAGAATCCTCTGGATGGACTCCAAGATCAATGCCTTTGATACCAACTTCTACAGTAGTGAGCAGCGGTGTGCACTTTATAGAGTGCAATTTATGACCTTAATTTATGCTAGCGAAAGTAGAGGGAAAGTTAAACTGATTTTCTGGAAGAGCTCCAGGACTTTTCAGGAGACTGGTGTCTGCCACATGGGCATGCTCATCTTTAAAGCACAGACAAGTCACACTGAAGGACTTGTCCTAGTACTGGCTCACATCAAGAACTCAATAAATCTCCAGGGAGATGGCTGAGGGGAAAGAACACTTGCTTTGCGAGTGTGGGGACCTGAGTTCGAATGCCCAGCACCCATATAAAAAGCTGGTTATGGCTATGTGTGTCTATGACACCAGCCCTGGGGAGCTGCAGAAAGAAAATCCCAGGAGTTCTATGGCTGGCCAGCCTGGCTGAAAGATGGGCTTCTGGTCCAGTGAAGAAGCCTGTCTCAAGGCAATAAGGTATGGAGGGTCATAGAAGACAGACAGTGTCCTACTCTGGCCTCTGCATGTATGTACATGGGTGCATATACCTGCACACCCACATACATGCTCAATAACATGCACATACGCACACACATATTCCACCACCACCAACAACAACAATACTAAAATCATCACCACCACAAAAAGCAACTCCAAAAATGTTACTTGTAAGTCTCTGTACTCACGTCCCTGATCATAGTTCAGGATTTATTGGCCTGAATTGAACTGAGAGATCGATATTAAAGTGAACTAGTAGAGATTTGGGGTTCTCCAAACTCTAGCAGGACCTTTGGGCCTTTCCTGTTCCTCACTTCTCAGGCAGTGAGAGCCATGGCCCAGATGATGTCAGTGTCTACGGCTGTTGCTACTCATCCCAGAAGGCCCCACCTGGCCAACACTGGCCCAGCACAGCACATGGTACTACCACAGGGAACTGCTGGAGTCCAAAGAGATTCTCACTGTCCCTGCTTCTTTTCTTGTTCATGAATTCCAGCCTCATGGCAGCCATCTTGGCACCATGGAGGAAGACCCTGCCCAGTAGCAGAAGATCCTATAGACTGCCTTCCTCCAATTCTTGATTTAAACTTCCTATGGTTTATGTCAGTTTAATTTTTTTTGAGATTTTTAAAAAATGTGTAAGCGCACTTTGCCTGCATGTATGTCTTGTGGTGCACCCATGGATATGCAGTACCCATGGAGGCCAGGAGAGGGTGTCAGACACTATGGAACTATAGTTACAAATGGTTATGAACTGCCACATAAGTGCTGGGAATTGATCATGGGTCCCCTAAAGGAGCAGCCAATGCTTTAACTTCTGAGTCATCACTCCCGCCCTCATTGTGTGTGTGTGTGTGTGTGTGTGTGTGTGTGTTGCTAAGGACTGGATTCCAGGTCTCACACATACTGTGTAAGCACTGAACCACTCAGCTAAATAGCACATCACTTTCATGTTCAACATATCGGTTCAGTTTTACCTAAACCCAGGGCACACTGATCTACTCTCTTTCAGTTGGCTCTGTATGGTGTTCAAAGTTTGGTCCCTAGAACTCTTTAGGAGATATGGCCTAATGGAAGTTAGGCCACTGAAGGCATGCCCTCGGAAGTAATGGTGAAACTAGTCCATTGGAGGGAATGCTGATACTCTAGCCTAGGGAGAAAGACAAAAAAAAATAAAAGAAAGTGAAGCACAGCTCTTGCACCTCATCTGTGCTGAAACCCAAATACTTCCTTGATACACCCCTGACTTGTTGGGTCTAACAACACATTGGGTCTAATACACATTGATGTATGGGTCCTGGCAAGGACTCCAGGACCAAAGGCTCTGACCCATGAACATAGCCAGTTTTTATCCAACTGGCAAATAATTTTGCCTTCAATGATAGCTTCATTTTTGTCACTTTATTTTATATTTTTAGGTGCTCAAGGTTGAATCCAGAACCTCACTCGTGCTAAGTACATTTTCTGCCATTTTATTTTTTGAAAAAAATTATGTTACATATAAATTTATATACAATGTATTGTCTATGCACTATTATATAATCATGTGTGTATGAAATAGAGACAAAATTTAGTTATATAAAAGCATTACATCTAGGTGTTGTCTTGGGTCTGCTCTGGCTGGCATAACACAGCATCGTAACAAAATGCCGCAGATGGTGGCTTAAACAATGAAATCTATTTCACATAGCTTGAGAGACTTCAAAGTTCGGGATCAAGGTGCTGACGGTTAAGTCAGGTAAAGGCCCTGTTCCCGGCTTGTGGACAAGTGGTCTCCATCTGTGTTGGTGCTTACATGCACAAACAGGGACATGGACTGTGTTCTGCCATCTCCTCTTCAGTGGCACTGATTCCAGCAGACCAGAGCCTGGCCCTCATGAACTCATCTGGCCCTAATTATGTCAGTGGGCCCCATCTCCCATATGTGATCACAAGGGCCACTGGGGTCTCTACCATTGAATTTTGGGGTGATGGGGGAACTAAACATTCAGTCCACACTAGGTATTAGTTTTCAGTAATATGTATAAATATCAAGAAATCCTGTTTTCTCAAGTTGATGGCAAACACCCATCTACTCTGTGCCTGCTTTGAGCATCTACTGTGTGTCAAGTCTGTGCCCTCTCTGGGTCTGAAGTCCTCCAGCCCACGTAGACCCCTCACCACTGTCCCTCTTTCTCACTGGCTCTCATTGTCACCCAAGGGTTTTTTTTTCCCCTCTCATCCTTGCCGAGTGAATAGATTTCCCATGCGGGCTTAAATGCTTTTCTTCTTAGATTTCCACTTTTCCTTTTAATGTGGCCAAGCAAACAGACCTCTCTAGGCACCCCATGCTTCCCAGTGTGGCGTCCCTGAGACTCAGCTTTGCAATTGCTTTCCACCATCTCACAGGAGAGGCCTCTGTGCCCACAGGTACTATAGTTGGTGGTTGAGTGCTTAAGAATTAATTGCTCAGATTTACAATTCTTTTCTTCTTATGAACGCTAGCTGACATATAATTCACTTATAAGGTTGATTTGGATTTTTAAATGGCTATAGTTTTCTTTTAAAAGTAAAATCAAACAAAGACTATATACTTTAAACACATGCCTGCATAGTATTAAGAATTTTGTTTAAAACAGTTTTCCCATCATCCCTACTACCCTGACAGAATTAGAATGGAAAACTCTGGCTGCTGGAGAAAATAAGGGTCATTTTTAGCAGTGGTTAGGATTGTAAACATTGGTGTTTCCAGGAGCTGGCTGTCCTCCAGCACATTTGCCAATGTAGGATAGTGGTGTATCTACTTATTTGCCGTAAATAACAATTTCCTGAAGGTTGAAAAATGCAGTTTATTATTTCCAAGGTCTACCAAACAGTCATGCTTTTTTGTGTCATCCATGTCAGGAAGGCTTCGGAGGCAGCTTAAGGGTGGAAGACATAGCAGAGCAAAAGTACCAGATTCTCAGCAGTCTCGACACTGCTCAGACCCCTGGGAGGCCCCAGGCCAACGTAGAGCCAGGAGCAAGCCCACATGTCCTGCTTTCCTGTTGCTTTTCTAGAATATTCTGACCAAAAGCAACTTGTAGGGAAAAGGATTTATTTGCTTACAGGTTATAGTCTATCATCAAGGGATACCAAAACTGGAATTCAAAGCAGGAACCTGGAACCAGAAAGTGGAGCCGAGACCATGGAGGAACACTGCTTACTGGCTTGCTTCCTCTGGCTTGCTCAGTTACCTTTCATACACAGCCCAGTCCCACCTGCCTAGAGACGGCACTGCTCACATTGGAGTGGGTCCTCCCGTAGCAGTGCTTTCTCATTGGGACCACCAGCTCACAAATGACGACATGGAGACTTGTTATTAATTATGAATGCTTTGCCTTAGCTTAGTCTTGTTCCTAACTAGTTCCTATAACTTAAATTAACCCATATTTTTAAATCTATGTGCTGGCACATGTTTCGTTGCTGTTTCTCTGTACTTCCCATTCTGCTGCTTCTGCATCTGGCTGGTGACTCTGCCTTCTTCTTCCTAGAGTTCTCTCTCTCTCTCTCTCTCTCCCTGGAAGTCCCACCTGTACCTCCCTAGCTATTGGCCCGCCAGCTTTTAGTGACACCAATCACAGCAATACACAGTGTACAAATAACTTACAACAACCTCCTGTGTCGATTAGCAATCAAGAAAATGCCCCATGGCCATGCCCGACAGACTAAGTCTATCGAGGCAGTTCTTTGCCTGAGCATCCCTTTGTATTGTCAAGTTCACAACAAAACTAAGCAGGACACCAGGTGAGACAGCAGAACTGTTCAAAAACCACACAGAGTCATGAGAACTATCAGATGATTGGTTTTAGTCTTTCTAAATTTGGGGGCTTTAGGTCACAGTGTGAGCAACAATTACAACGCAGGCTTTACTTATTGTCCACATGTGCTCTCCTGGCCTTCTTGTTCTTACTCAACATTTACCTAGTACCTGCTCCCAAGAGACCACGATGAACAAGACAGAAGAGCATCCCCGCATGGATAACCAGAGCTCCATGGTGCCACGGAGAGTGGTAGACTGACGGCTGGGGGAGAATGGGGGGGTCCATTTTAGAGTGCTTGTTCTCTTAGAGAGAGTTTCCTGGTGTCCAGTTTCCTGGTTTGTAATTCACATCATGTTAAAGATGAAGGGGTGGTCTGTATTGGTCAGTGTATAGCTTGGGGACGTCAGCCTGAGCTACTGTGCAAACAATTTCCACTGTTGCAATCCTCGCCATGCATGAAGGGTCAAGCAAATGAGGGCAGTTCTGGTTGATCAGAGGTCATTCTCACAGCAGAGACTCAGGTCACAGGCACATAGTGCTGACGTTCTTCCATGCCGGGTTATGGCACTCCCCTTTGCTGATGACTGTAGGTGTTCCCCATTTGGGATTTCTGAATCAAATTTGTGAAAATTCCCTGATTGGAACCTGTTGTTTTTTCTGCTTTCTTATTAATGACCATTCCTACACAAGTCCCACACAGATTCTTGTTTTTTGGGTACTGTAAGAATTCAGCAGTTTGGCTAAAGGCACTCAGTTACTGCACTAATATAATTTCTCCTGAATCTCAGTTGAAGACTGTACATTTCAAAGTTGATCCCATAAATATTTTGGCGTTTTGTTGATTTATTTATTTAGTTTTGTTTTGCCTGCAGGGAAATGCATTCTCACCAATAAGAGCTCAATTCCTAGGCAGTTTTATTTGTTTGGTACTGGGAACTCAAGGTCTTGAACGTTGCAGACAAGTGTTTACAACCACCAAGCCTCCATGAATTAATTCCTTCGACGTCTCTGAACTAAACTCTTGCAGCCCTTGAGCAGCTAGGTTTCTGCAGGTTTAATTTCCTAGGACAGGTCAGTCTATCTTCCAGACACACTAGTTCTTTTCAAAATATGAAAAAGTGGACTAAATTATTGCATTATCTAAGTTTAAATATTTCTTAAACCACACTGGTCAAGAGGCCCAGCGTGTGTAGATGTGCCACTGGAGAGGGAATTTACAGAACGAGACCTAAAGGGAACAAGTTTGGTACTTTTCTTGTACCTTTAATGATTTCAATGCTCACAAACCAATAGTTTTCCTTCCACCCATCTATACCCAGAAGAACATATATACCTGAGACAAAAGCAATGTGGGCCACTAAAATGGCTGCTTAGACACCTAGCCGCGTCCCAGGTAACACAGACAGAAGAATTAGTGTGTTAAGCACGGACTCACTCACTAAATCCTATTTGAGTTAAAGTACATGAATGTATGTTGAAACAAGGGGAGCCATCTAGAAAATAGTCCTTAAAGCATGGTTTTAATTAGTCGAGTATGGAGACTAATTAATATGCAAATGAGGAGCTTACCAATATTAATCATCTGTTTTACTAGGCTGCTTTTACTTTAGAGTTTCTAACGAGTTTGCAAATTAAGTTTCTTTGACATTAAAAATCAGCTAAATGCTTGTCTGAAAATAACTGAAAATAATCTCTTCTAACTCGAGGGTGAGGGTTTTTTTGGGTTTTTTTTTTTTTTTGACGAAGAACAGCAGTGTTGAAAAACCAATTCCCATGTTGGCAAGCATGGTGTGAGAACCCTTTCCAGGCTCTAATTGAAACCATTTCGGCAAGAGAGACACCAGAAAACAGTTGGAAGGAGGACAAGTGTGAGCTGCAGGGATTTAAAGACATACGAACTGGAAAGCTGCGTCACAGAATTCACATGGACGGTTGGTGGCTGCCATGACAAGACCCCAGAGAGGTTACACGTGTGCTTTGTCTCTCCCTGCCTGGCCTTTAACACATCCTTAACATTCTGTTTTCTTGAAAGCTCTGGAGACAGTTGGAGCTTGATCTGCCAGGAACGGCTTTAGGAGTCAGATGGACTAGCGGGGCTGTTCAGGGGTCGCTTTATCATCACGATCAGTTTTCATTCTGTCTGGAAAGTTGCACAGGCTTGAATTCAGCCAGGCCAATCATGTTCGGTTTCGGTGAACTCCATCGTTGTCCCAGTCGGCCATTAGGACCAAACAGCACAAATTAATGCAATGCTCTGAGTGCCTGCAGCCTACAAGAATGTCAGGGGGCGTCAACCAGAAGAGAGAGACATAAGGCTTGGCCTTCTCAGCTCTTTGGTTCTAGAAACTAAAACACAAAGTTGTTCTTTTTTTTGTTTCCTCCCACACAGAACTTATAGTCATTGCTTACTTTTTGGTGTTTTTGCTTTGTTTGTTTGTGACAGGATCTCATTTTGTTGCCCTAGCCTGGCCTGGAATGCTAAGTAGGTCAGGCTGGCTTCAAACTCACAGAGATCTGCCTGCCTCTACCTCCTGTGTACTGGGATCAAAGTGCCTGGTGCCTTTAGGTGCCAGAAAAGGGTGTCGGATCTCCTGGGATTGGAGTTACAGGCTGTTGTGAGCTGTCATGTGGGTGCCGGGAATTGAATACAGGTCTTCTGAAGGAGAAGCTGGTGTTTTTCTCTGTCCAGCCATCTCTTCAGCCTCACACAGTTGTTCCTAAAGTGTCCTAACCTCTGAAGGCAGAAAGAAACTTGGGAAGGACACCTTTCCAGTCAGCTCACACTCTCAAATTTGCTCCTCTCCTTTTCTCAACCTTTCTGTGACATCAGCTGAGAGTTGACACAGTTCTGCCTTGACACATTTGTTACTAATCTTCTCATGCTTGCTCATTCATTTACTAAAGATTTAGTGATGGACCTGCAATATTTCTCAGTAGCTAACAGCCTTCGCTTTACAAACTTGAGGACCTGAATTCTATTCTAGAACCCATGGAAAAGAGAGAACTGACCCCCAAAATTTCTCCTCTGAGCTACATACTTTTGCCTTGTAAAATTTATTCAAGTACATGTGTATACACACACACACAAAATAAAAGTATACAGATAAATATTGGTTGATTGATGGAGTTGAACCAAAGAGCCTAGCACCTCCCACCATGTCATGTAGGGGTGAAATGCTCATATGTGAAAATCAGTTTAAAGGGACTTACAGACTATCAAAAAATAAAACAGGCCCAAAGAGCCCACTCTGAAGAATAAAATGGATAAGAATCTAGAGAGCTGCACAGCTTATGAGTTCACCAAAAACAAGTCTGAGCCATCCCGTAGAAGCATTTTGGTCCATTCTTCTGACCTGGGAAAGATGCTCTCAGAAATGAGACACATTGGAGAGGGACAGAGGCTTGCTGGTGCTTTGCTTTTTATGACTAGCTTTTACAATTCTAAAGTGGCAGGTGACTGGAGAAGATCCCCATCTTTTCCTTGCAGGGAGAGACCTCTCTTTAGTCTGCAGGGTATTTCCGATTGCTGACTGTCAGCCACCGTGAACCAAAGGCATTCACCTAGCCATGTCCACTCCAGCATGCTGCACTCATTTTCAGGTCTTGGATACAGAACTGGCTGGTGTGAAGTCTTAACTTCTTTTAGTCAGTACTGATACTAAATGTCATGGCTGGTAGGAAACGCTGCTAAAGTCCAGAGTCATTGAAATTCATGACAGAAAGGAAGAAAGCCCTTAATCAGAAGCGCAGGCTGGATTTTGCAAAGAAACATGGGCCAGAAAATTAATCCAAAGTGTGCTTCAGTTTGGGCTTCTGTACAAGCATGTCTTGGCGGCAGGTCTGGATGGAGGGCCGGGGAGCTGCAGGAGTGGAAAATGGAAATGGCTCATCTGCACCTGCCCTTTCTCTAGAGAGTTTGGCTCTTCTGCTGTGACACACAGGACCAGTTCACACTCTGACAAAGAAGGCTCCCGGCCACCCCTCCATGCCAGGCCCTAGTAGACTAACCACACAGTTATTGTCAATGAAACCTTACATATTTCTTTTCAAACCACTAGGTAGGATGTACTTCTGTGACATGCGTGGGTTCGCCTTTTGTACAAGAATGACTCTGTCCAATAACATGTTCTGCTGGGAAGAAAAATAGCCTGAAAATCTGCACTGCTTAATTCTGTGAAGCACATGGGCTGCTCGGTTGTTTTGATTTAACTTTAGTCCGGTCTAACTTAGACTATCACGTACACAGGGACCCACTCTCATAGAAACTCCTTCTATCTATTGGATTTCTGGGTGTGGGAAAGCAGCCATGCTCACCCTGTGAGAGTAACTCAGAAAGGTCAACTAATTCTCATAATTTTAACATAGGTGGAATGAATGTATGTCTGAAACTTGTTCTTCCCAGGATTAGGTAGCATCTCAGGCCGTGTGTCTTCAAGAGCCCGGTACCAGCATGACAGAAAGATTGCTGCAAACACTCGCTCTCTTAGCAGGTGGTTGAGCAACAACAGTCACATTGCAGCCAAATTTCTCCCTGTCCTCAAACAGTGGTCCGACTTTAAGCGCAACCAGGCCAGGAAGGAGAGGAAGCAATCAGGGATCCTGCTACCAACAGAGCAAGGCCTGAAAGCCGGCGATCTTGACTTAATATATAAGTTGCCAATTGCTCCCCCTGACTTTTATCACATTACATTTTCATGTCCTATTCCTAGCCATAGACAGCTAAGGCCAAACTTTTATGCCACTCTCTCTCTCTTTTTAAACCTTAAAAGCAACACGAAAGACTCGCAATATTCAAATTACAGAGTTGGGCATGGTGGCACATAGGTGGCACACAGGTGGCACACCCTGTAATCCCGCCTCTTCATAAGTAGAAGCAAGAGGATCAGGAGCTATGGGACATTGTCAGCTACATGTGCAGGTCTATGCTGCCTTTTGTATGGGAGATCCTGCAGCATAATCCCAGCCTTCTAGAAGTGTTGGCAGGAAGATCAGAAGTTCAATGTTCAAGGTCATCCTAGGCTCTATATCTAGTTCATGCCTGCTGGAGCTACCTGAGACTCTAATATAAATAACACTACAAATGACCTCTAGATAATTTTAGATCCTGTTTTGCATTGGATTAAATTTTCCATTTTTGAAAACTTTGAATTAAAGTGTTACAAACAATATGTTCTAATGAGAGAGACAATCTGCTCATGAGAGACATGATGAGTCACAAATAAGACAATAACAATGGTTATTTACACACATATATGTATATGCGTGCATATAAAAATGGAAATAAACCAAAACAAATGCAAAGCCACAAATCATTCAGAGATTTCATTTTAGGATTTATGATATCTCCAAAATTACCACAGAGATCATGTCTGGAAGAAAATGTCCCCAATGTTTTCAGCAGAGTTCCCAGTCTGGGAGGTATCAGAGAAGAGCCTCTGATTCTGAGGGCTGGAGAGGGGGTTCTCCGGAGGTCCCTGACTCTGTGCCTCCGCCCCACAGACTACCCTGCACCCAGCAGCATAGAGGCAGCTAACATGATAGAGTATTTTAAACCAACCATCAGGTTGGTGTCTCCTCCACCGATATGACTGATTTAGGAAAGAAAGAGAAACGTGGCCGTTTAGGGAACCAGGGGGTCAGCCAGAGTCTGGTGGTGAGCAGAGAGGACCTCTCCTCCGGGCGAGTTGATGCAACACCAGGAAAAATTGACCTGCTTGTTTATACAGCTTGTCTTCCTTCACCGGCTTCTTATTTGAAGCAAATGAGATCCTGGGAGAGTTACACTCTTGCACACCGTAGGATGAGCAGAGAAACTGTTGGAGTGCTTGAATTCTGACCCCAGATTTTTTTTTTAATGGCTTGGTGTGTCTGTTCTCTCTTCTGCTGTTTGTGTCTCAGAATGTTCATGAAGGTCACAGGACACGCCCTCTGTGAACACTGCAAACACAGCCTTTAGCTACAGTGCTGTCCAGCAGAGAGAGTTCAGGTCGCTGGATTAGCTGGGATTCACTGACCTCGCTTGTCTCTTGGTCACCAGTTGCATACAAACAACACAGTGACTGTCCAACATTAGTAGCATAATCTGTGAAGGTGAAATTGGGTGCAACAAGAGGACCCATAAAAGGCCTCAGGTCCATGCCATTGACTTCATCAAGCAGGGCAGTTCACCTACTGATCTACCTTCAGTCAATGCAGCCTTCTGTCCTTTTACCCACTTATTCCTGCTGTCAGCAGCTGCAGGCCCAGGGAAGGGGCAGGGCACGGAGCCCCAGGTCACCCTCACTGCAGATATCTCTAGAATATTCAAGAAGAATCACAAAAAGTCCCTAGTCTTGGCATTTTACTTCAAACAAAGTCTCCCAGACAACAAGCATCCTGTCCCAATAAGAACCTCAGGGTTGATTAGATCCAAACCATTCACCACCATCCCCATAGTTGGCAGAGCAACATGGCAAGGCCTTTTGATTCCCTGGAAATTTAAATCACCCAAAAGCAAGGAGAGAAGGGGAGGTGAGATGGGTTAGAACATCCATTCCTTAATATACTCAAGGCAATGGATTCAAAGTGTTCTTTGAAACGTTAGTGTTTGCTGAGAATTCTTTCTGCAGTGGACAAGCAATAACCACTGATGGTTATTGTTAAATTCCTCTTTGGGCACTGCTCTTTCTTCTGAATCCTGAGTGGGGGATGGACACTTTTGCCATTTTAATTCCTTTGTTAATGTCTTTATAAATGCAATTAACACTTCATTGGCGATTCTTTGTTTCTGGCTCCTATTAGGATGTAGTTTATGCCAGTTTCTCTCTCCCAGGAGACAGCCTGTATCATACAAAATTACACCTCAGCTGTGTGGCTGAGTGCTGACAAACTCAATTTTAGAAGGTGAGCACGAGTTGACACCATGCTGTGGCAGTTGTCCTGAAGGGAGAAAATGACTCATTTCACTCCAAGGTAGAACCCACCTTCTCGGAGAAGCATGCTTGTGCAGAAACATGACACGGCAGGAAGAGAAGACAAGGCTCCTGGCAGACACAGAGTCAAGAACTGAAGCTAAAGAAATGCTTAGAGCTCAAGGTGGTCCAGGGTTTTAGAAAGAAAAGCCTCTCCAAAGGCTGAGGCCGGAGGATTGTTCCTTTGAGGCCAGTCTTGAGTACATAGAAAGGCACCTGGTCTCAACAAAACAAAATGGACTGGGAGATGGCTCAGTCTATAAAGTGCTTGTAGCCCAGGCGTGAGAACCTAAGTTCAGATCTCCAACACGCACATCCAAAGCTGGCTGTGGTGGTCAGGGCCTGTATTCCCAGTACTGGAGAAGCAGAGATGGGAAGGGCCTGTGGAACTTGACGGTCAGCCGGTCTAGAAGAGTCAGGGAGTGTTTGTTTAGAGAGAGACTCTGTCTCAATAAAGTAGAGAGTAGTTGAGGAAGCCAGTGTTCCTCTGTGGATCTCTCTCTCTCTCTGAGAGAGAGAGAGAGAGTGTGTGTGTGTGTGTGTGTCAGATCCAAAACACATAAATGCATAAATGCAAACAAACAAATCTCTGAGAGCCAGGTGTGCATTGCCTTCTAGGTTTCACAAGCTGCTTTTGTCTTCAGCAAACTTTGAGTGGTATCTCAGAACAAAGTTAAGGGAGATCCCACAAATAAGGGGCATGCACCCCCTGGAGCTCATGAGTTAGAGAGATAAGGATACCTAATGATCATATAAGGGTAGACAGTGCTGATGGCTGCGGAGTGAGAAACATAGACAGACCATTGGGAGTTCAGCTTTCGGGATGGGGACTGGAGAAAAGATGAACCAGAAAGACACGACTCCAATAAGACGCCTTCCCAGGCCAGTCCACTGTAGACAGC
>LOEQ01000183.1:134950-158623 GCA_001685075.1 Bramus lutescens | reverse complement strand
TAGGGAGAAGTACAGAGGAGGCTCGCACTAACAGAGATACAGAGGTGAGAAATGAATAGAAGGGTCATGACCATGACAAATTATTTCCCTTTTATATTAAAGTCTCTCCTTCAATTGATGGGCTCATTTCTATTTCAAATATCAGTGTGATATTTGCTTAACAGCCAAAGGCGCTGCAGATGAATCTATCTGAATCTTGCTAAGATACTGGAGGAGAGGCAAAAGGCTTGGAGGAATCAGAGACAGGAAGGAGTAGGAAGCATAGCCCATGTTTGGCATTACATCTGTTCTTTAAATAGACAGATGTTACTTGAAGGCCCATTTCTGGACTATAGCTTTATTTTTCCCAGTTTTCTCCAGGAAGCTGAAAAAGAACAGAATTTTAGATGGTTATTCCAAAGCATGAACAATTGGAAGAAAAAGGAGAAAGAAGGGCTGTAGATGCCATCATTTGTGCCTCTTGCTAATGGCATGGGACTTAGTTGGGGACACTACTTCCAATGCAGTTTTGACTATTTAATACCAGCCTGGTTGTTTTCCTTTCTCAGACTTACTTCAGATAGCTAACCCTGGTTCTATTTAGCTCTCTGTCCTCAGTACCAAGGCCTTTTTCAGGTCTCTGTCAATCAGACCTGGAGTGTGAGTCACAACACATACATAATATGGCCCGTGTGTGTCTCTGCACATTGGGAAGCCCCTAGGTCTTAAAGCCTTGCAGACCACAGCCAAGCCCAGGTACCTTTTGCATTAAGAAGGTTCATTCCGAGGCAGAAGTAGTGGTATACACATGAAGGCCCAGCATGAATTTAGAGGCAGGAGAGGCAGGAGTTCAAGGTCATACTCATCAACAAAGCAGTCTGGGGCCAGTCTGGGCTACAGGGGACCACATCTCAAACAAGAATAAAGGTCCTTTTGGTCATATCTCGTCATATGGCTTCCTGGATTATAACCAATTCTTGGCCAAAGAGCAACTAACTTTAACATGACCTTTGATCCCAGTTAAAGATTATTTGATGATAATTTTCAGCATAGCTGTTTCTTTTCATGAAGCAAATAGCTGGCAATTGTCACTGTACTCTACTGAAAGGCTAGCAACTCATTGGAGTGAGTGAGTTAACTCACAAACATACAGAGAGGGAACTGGCTCTGTGTCTGGATAGTGAACTCCATGATTAAAAAAAAACTCTCTCTCTGTCTTTTGTGTGTGTGTGTGTGTGTGTGTGTGTGTGTGTGTGTGTTTCATTAGCTGGTAGTCATGTATTTCACATGTAGTATCTAGTTACAGTCATTCATGATTGTGGTGCAGGAAAAGAATTCATAGAAAGAGTTTGTGATTGTTCCATTTCTGACTGTGTGTTGCAGTACTGTTTGCTGTTGAATCTAAAAGAGGAGGCAGCCTTAGGTGGATATTAAGGCTAACGAAGTCATGTAGGACATGGTGCAAAGCATACCTATGCAGTCTTGATACTGGAGCTGCTGTAAACGCATGACAGATAATAGAATGGGACACAAGACACAGTGTGTCTCCAATGGCATGTGGAAGGAGGGTGTTGCTGAAAGGAGCCTAGTGTAGTCTGTAACAAAGCATCCTGTGGAGGAAATCTCTCACCCACCAGTGAGGAGGAGACTCCACAGATGGTCACACAACAGTATATGATCGTACAGAAAGCAAGAGCAAGTAAGAAAAGTGTGCTGGTGTAGAGAAGAGGAATTCCTCAGAAACTGCTCATAACTTATTAAGAGCATTCCTGCAGCTAACTATCAACAGGATGGGGTGACTTCCCTGAGTGCCAAGTAGGAAAGTTCTACATGGTAGACATTACCTCTTCAAGACAGAACTCTCTGCCTGTTTCATACCCCACCAATTTTCTGAGATTAGGCATTTAAAGGTTTAGCATTCACATGGCTGTCTCCATGACTAAACTATAAGCTCTTGGAAGACAGGTACCTTGGTCTTTCATGGTTCTATACTCAATAAATAAGGATCCTAGAAAGGAGCCTATTAATGGCCAATTAACTACAACTGGTTGAACTCAAAAGTCTTACAAAATATCTGAAGACTGAAGTATCATTTTCTAATTTGCAACTAAGAGGCAACTAGCAAGCTTTTTCATAAACAAAGAAGTGATAAGTATCAAAGCACTATTAATCAAAATGTGTTTCATTTCCTACCAGGCTTTGCTCATTAGGAAAATGAAGGAGGGGATTTATTCACAGGCATAAATCAAGGTCCTTGGTGCTGAAGACAATTTCGTCTGCTTGAACTAGAAAAATGGCTCCTAGTATAAAGGAAACAGTTCTTTGCGCATACAGTTCTTGCAAAGATGACCCATGCTTCCTGTAACTATGGAAATACTGAAACAAAGATTTAATACAAAAGAGAAAAAATATGCATGGGAGTATTTTCTTGATTTTTCTATCTAATTCCATGATAATACGATCTGTATGTTTTGCCATGTTCTGAAAGTGACCCTCTGGTTTATTTACATGAACAACGCCTCTAAAATTCAGTAATAAAGATAAATGAAATTACTGTCTTTGAATATTCTTCTCATATTGACTAAAATGTCTTCAAATTCCTGGAGGAACTTAGGGTGTCTGAGTTTGGAGAGATGGCAAACTATACCAGTGTCTAAATAATCCCAGTGCTCTTGTTTGCATAAAGAACTATAACTATATTGTCTGGACTAATAAGCTTCTAACATTACAGCTACTAATTTGTAGAATGGCTATGACATGACTAATCAAGAGAAATGATAGAAAACATGCCAGGGAGTATATGATCTCTGACTGGGCATCAGTTTTTGAGGAGAAGTGTAATACGGATGTCTAAGGTAGTAAAAATAGTTCCCAAAGACTTCTTTGATGACTGCATCAAATTTCTATTGACATATATGTATATTCTCTCATGTTCTGTGTGATCACCCATGAACTGCATGCTAGTTGCATTCATGGGAACTCTGCTCATGAGCCTGGTTGAGCAACTGTACGTTGAACCTAGCACTGATCCACTGCTTATTTGCTCCTTGTGTACCAAGATCAAGTTGTTACAAAAGTTTTATCAAATGACAGTATCATCATTAACATTTCCCCATTTCTAATGTGGAACTTGAGATTTAAGGAGTTTAAAGAATTTTGTCCTCTCAATGTAAAATGATACAGCCCAGACTTCAGCTCCATGTTGATGGAAGGCATTGATTTGTCTCTAATTGTATTTCATGAACTTTCATACCAATAAATGATTGTAGCATATGAACATAGTAGAGATAATATTTTTATTTGTATTTGTATTATGTTTTGTGACTGTTAGCTTTAAATTCTTAAAAACGAGGGTACTTCATTCAATGTTGAGGGATTATGGGTTCTTTCTGAGGCATTCATAGCTCTCTGCACTCATTATTCTAACGTAGAATTTCAGGGTTTGATCTAGACATAAAGGTAGGCAAGAGGGAAAAAACTTGGGTAACCTAATCCACTATGAGACACTGTGAGCTTTCCAATTAAGAGGTATCCATTCAATGACTAGAGAGGGCAGAAAAAGAGATAGTAGCTGTGACTGACAATATTTACAAGTCTGTTTGGATACGTTGTATGGCCTAGATGGAAGAACAGACTTTGACAGATAATAAACGAAAATGTTGGGTTGGATTGGCAGAAGACAAGTGTAAATAAGAGTGTGAAAGAAAGGGATGGATCCCATGCGTTAGCACGGAATATATCTGGTAAACACTCATGGAAAAGGTACACGGAGAGGCCAGTGGAAGGTAGCACTACAATTAGCCAGGTAGAAAAGAGGTGATTAGATAGAAGTCCTTCATCCCATTGAATATATTGTTGCATGTTAACATAAAATTTAATTGTTACTGTTCAGCCCAAAGTTGATCAGAAGGATATGTGCCCCTATTAAGAGATAACTTCCCTTATGTGTATAAGAGACTAAGCACTTACTAAAGTCATTAAGTAGTTCTTAAATGAATGATAAAATTTCAGGTCATTAATGGAAATATAGAATTTGTGAACTTTCGAAATTGCTGGATTTTTATTGTGGATACCACGTGAATTAAATTTTAATGAGTTCTTAATTTAAAATAATACAAACTCTGAAATTTCTTTCTCTAACAAGATATGTCCTAATTATTACCAGTTCATACTTGGGAAAGGCCAGCATTGCTTTTGGGTAGTCCATTAAATCACTAAGTGATTGATTTTCTTTTCCTTTTCTGCTTGCAAGGGGATTATTTCTACAAAATATAATTGCCCTTTAGTGAACAGTGTTAGTTTGATGTACTGTGAAAGTCCTTGGAGATGATCAGCCCCTGTGAATAGTTGCATTAATCTGGTACAGGAACATTTGTGGCTAGTTAGGATTAATTCTATTTTAAGAACATTTTACAAACCTTAAGTATACATAAGCTTCATAATTACATGTTGCCAGTTTCTCAGCTGGTACATCTTTAATATGGCTCTTCATACCACTTTCTCACAGGTGTTGATTCACTGATCATGTACATATGTACATCCTTTCATAATATTTTAACCATTTCTAGTTTTTGGAGAAGAAAAAAAAACAAAACAAAAACATGGACGACAGAAATACTTTTCGTGCCTAAGGCACACCAAGCATAGAACTGATATTTGAACTCTGTTTCTGTCTCAGTGAATTATGAGCTCAGGATTTCCCTGATTGTGATATTTCACTTCCATTTTGTCAGCAAAAATATAGATTTTATTTTTTTATCTTAAATTCAAATTTATTTTGAACCCATTATCCTTTTACCTGGGCATTCCAACAGGTTAATCAGTGGTAGAGCTGAGATAATCATCAATTCATCAGGCAATTGCACAGAGTCTCAGTTAATTCAGTTCAAGTCAATTAGTTCTTACTGGAGTGAGGTAGCAGCAGGTGGTGATGGAGAAAGTAACTCCCAACCAGCTCATCATGGGTCCTGATTCAACAGGATGCCCATGAGCATCCTTTATGGTACTTAGTGTGGACTGCATGTAAGCCACATTATTTTCCTATTAAGCATGATGGATTATGCGATTCTCAGGAAAATATTTGAACTGTGTAATGATCACAGACAGAAAATGCTTTCTTTATCAGGAACTATTGAAGAGCAAACTTGGCATCAATTGTCTATTTCTGGCTATAGAATTAAAAAATAAATAAATAAAAAGGAGGCAGAGTCTAATATTGTGTTTAGGATTAATCCTAATTGATCCTGCAGAATTTAGAGCCCCAGTCCAGAAAGTTTAACATTAAAGTAGAAATCTCCTTAAAAATAGATGACTTTTCTATTGACTACTGTGATGACAGTGACGTCTCAGGGCGCAATAGGCATTTTATCCAGGAAGAACCCCAAATAGAATGTGAAGATGGAAGAGAGCCTTAGATCATTATCACTCGTTGCATCTCAGATTGAGCAGGTGATGTGTAGCACTTTTTGCCAGCACACCAGAATAGCTTTAAGCATCTAATAGATTGCCATGCCATCCAGACACAGGGAAGATCATTTTATAAACACCCACTGGGAAATGCTTCCTGGCTGAAGACCAATCCATGCTAACATCAACTTGGTAAATTTACGAATCATCTTGTTCTTCTTTGATAATTATGTCTTTACTTAAGTAAATTGTGTGTAGAATGTTTCAGATGTCAAGGTGGGACCTATCTGTAGCTTGAAAAATCAAGGGAAACAGACATGCCAGTATTTCACTGTAGTTGAATTCATTTACATTTTAAAGTAGATGAATTTTAATTTTGATTCAATGAATTTCATATGGATGATGTTGTAAGGAACAGATATTTAAATGATAGAATCCCTTTTGAAGAGGTCATCCATCAAACCCTACTGAGAATGGTGAAAGAGAATAAAAGAGACAAAGAACAAATTCAAAGGTCACAGGCACCAAGATGTATCTCATCCATTTCTTGGCTAGTATAGAGCCAAGCCTGCAGAAGACATTGACTAAGATGCTCAGGGCTGATGCTAGGGCTATGACTCCGAGTTTTCCAGTTTATGATTCTGTGAAGCTATGGGGATATAGAAGGGAGTCTTAGTTGACTTAAGGGCAATGATGCCCTTCTTTTGCATAATGAATCTTTTCTTAATAAGCTATGGATTGAAGCTGGGGTGGGGCTAAATGCCCAGGAGTTAATGTGACAATGAAAACCAGTGGGTGATGCCAAACAATGCATAAAACTGCGCAGGATTAGTTTGAAGGTTCTCTTATTGTTGTAGAAGGACACGTTGAAATTGAGCAGACATATTGCAGAATCCTCTAAGTGATTCCAGAATTTTTTAAAAGGCAAATCTCCTAAAAAAATCTGATTAATATTCTGCATTGTAACTTAAATAATCCATATTCAATCTGTTAATGAGCTCCTGATTGTCACAGCATTCCTTGTGTAAACTTGAAGGTGAATAAAAAAACAAAAGTAATGAAAACTATAGTTAAGTCCAAATGCTATAGAAAGGTCATTCAGGACATAAGCAATATTTGATACATGTATGTATTTTTGCTGTATATCTCTTGTGACCATGATACATATTTTCTAAATATTGATTATTGATATTGTGCCTAGCTTGCAGTAAGGTTCAAGGATATGAATTTATTATAGGTGTGTATTGCTTCTCCCATGATATCAGCATGCCTTTTCAAGTAGCATGACTTTATAACTACCAGAATAACGCTCAGAAGGATGGGGCATTGGTTATATAAGTAGAGTTAAAAAGTAATATAGTCAGATTTTAGCCCATACTTTTACCACATTTATCTATCTTTAAATGATGGAGTTCAGCTATTTTAAACATGATTGAATATTATTAACAAAAACATATAAAGACTCCCCCTATGAACTCTCCTCTGTAAGAGCACTGTTACTTAAATGTTTTACATCTTAGGTTGTGATATTAGACTTCCTTCATTAATGCACGTAGTTCTTATCTTTTTTATTTTATATATATAATTGCTTGTATAGAATCTCTCCATAATAGCAAATATTGCTTTACCCGATAAATTATTAATTGCATTTTTAGGACTTATCTGTCATCCTTGGAAAGAGATATTGTTTTTAGCAATAGCTACAGCCAAATCACAAACCTGGTTTGCAACGTTCATTCCCCAGCATAGGAATGAGCAAACATCAATTTCTGCCAAATATTTACTAGGGACTTTGTTTACAGTGAGTCATTTTGTAAAAATAAACATAGTCAAAATTTATATGCTCTACAAGAGCCATTCTGAGACAGTTTTCTTGACTTGAAAATGCTCAGACACTTGTTATCCTGCTTTTGCCTGTGAGGAAGAACATGGGAGCAACTTTAGAGAAAAACAAATGTGCTTCCAGGAGCACAGTGTGGGGCTAGGACAGCAGCATTGCTAACCAGGAAGCAAGCAAGGCAGGCCTTTTCATTTGCATATTGAATGTCAGCTTTGCCATCTGGCCTTTTNTTTTTTTTTTTTTTCTCTGTTCAGACACACAAATATCTACGGTTCCTTTAGGATGTTGCCTTGATCTTTCCTTAATTGTTATGATCAAGATTCTGAATATATTCTAATATGTTTGCTTTTGGGTTTCCCTAAAATGTTTTAATAAATGACCACAGAGCATCTTGGGGGTAGCCACCTTGCATGTTACATCAGAGTGTGCTCACTTATGGTTCTAGGATATGCTGTGTGAACAAACACACACACACGTGTGTGTTTATAATGCTATGTATTCATATGATTTCCCTGCAGGCCTAGATAGTTCATGAGTTGGGAGGCTTCAGGAGACTTTACAAAAATATAAAATATAGGCATCTTAAAGCAAGTTTCTTTAGTGACTTTCGTAGCTCTGAGTTCATATCTACTGGCTTTCTTTTATGGCGTAGTAGCAGAGTGTTTTATTTTGTTTCGTTTTTCTTTTATTGGAACTTTCACACAGAACTTAGAGGTGTAGAATATGAATCTAAACATTTATAGACTTTTGTTCTGAGATAATTAGTCCATATATTTAGGTATGAGTAGAGAGAGAGAATAAGAATATGAATGAACCACTGCAGGTAAAGTAAGCACTGCTTGAATCTCTTTCCTATTGTGTGCATTTTTCAAAGTTACTCTCACATATGTGAATAAAGATAATTTTTCACTCTTGTATTTAATACAATTATCTACCATATCTTTCTCCTATAATTCACTTATTAAGTAATAATGTGTGTGTGTGTGTGGTGTGGTTTCTGATTTCTCTTTAAGAAACAAATTAGCTAGCTCAGTAATTTTTTTTTTTGAGGAACTGTTTGGTTAACTCAGTAGTCTTTATTACATCTAGAAAGAATTACTTTCTCAGCAATTGAAGTCCTTAATTAATTAGAGACTAATTTGTATTATCGTTTATCTATCTGTGCTATCTATTGATTGATGAAAATAGAGGAAGCATCTTACAATTGCCAATACCTAGAGGTATAGAGCCTACAGAAGTTGTAATAAAAACAAACAAACAAACAAAAAACAAAAAAAAAACACCTTATCTCTGACTAACTTGGTAAGGAGTGCAGTGCCGTGTGCCAACGGCACTATGACAGTACACATTCCTCGCTTCTCACATTAGCATGATATGATAAGTGTTTCAGATAGACAAGTAAGCCTCGGTTTTCTGTCCTACTGTATGGCAAAGAGGAGGAGTGAATTACTTGGCTGATGAATTTAGGAGGAAGGATTTAGGAGGCTCCTCCTAATACATCACTTTCCTTTTGGATCCCCAGCCGAAAATGATACATCATGAGACTTTCATCACCTCTGTAAAAGGCTCTTTGGTACCTCTAAGTAATGTATTCTGGGGACATAATTTGCCTTTGGATAAATCCTTTAGAATTAGGATTGAGCTGTTTGCTATGTGTGGTGTGACTATCTTAAATTCTCTTGAATGTGAAAGGCATAAGAAAAGCGACATCACTGAACCTCTGCAACTTATGTGATCCTGAAGGCACAGTATTTTTTTCTAGTGTAAAACAGCCTAGGGTGTGGCAGCTGAACACAGGCATAAATTGAGCTGAAAGTAATTCTTTTCCTTATGTATAGAAAGACCTTAGAATCACTGCATGGACTATATGGGTTCACTTTGAAGTCATTTAGGTAAAGATGGAAGCTCTCCAGAAATTGCACCAAAAATGTTTAGTGCTTTGGGAATATCCAAATGGAGGAGAAATAGAGAATGACTCATCCCCTGCTTGATCACAGATTTAATGTTGAATATTGACAGCTGAGAAAAATTGAAGCCAGGTGTAGTACCTGCAACCCTTGTACTTTGGAACCTGAAGCAGAAGTATCCTGGGTTTGAGACTGTACTGGGTTACATAGTAGGATCCTGTATTGGGCTAGGGAGAATTGAGGGAAAGATGGAGTAGGGAGGAAGGCAATAGGGAGAGATGGAGAGAGGGGTAATATTTTTAGAGTTTTTATGCAGTCTCTATTCCCCACCCTTTTTTTTTACCCTCAATTTCCAATTCTAGATTCCCTTGTATTGACTTATGACTTTGGAAGAAGTGGTTGAGAATGCAACATTAAAGCCCATTCTTTTTCCTGTCCCCCCCTTTTTAAATTGGGCCTTAAGGAGAAGGGGAGAATTGGTTCTGAGTAACCCATTTGGTCTAACACTGCTCCCTGGCCTAATGCTTGAACATACCCAGTTTTACAAATGAGAGGTGACTACTTTTGTTTGATAAAAACGGATAAATGATATAACGCTCTTTTATTGGCAGATTCAAAGTTATATTTCCCTGATATGATGGTTGCCCCATAAATTCTTCTACATTTCCATCTCTGTTTCTTCTGTGTCTATTTCATAACCAGTTTCAATCTCAGGGAAGAGAGTGGGCCATTCTTACTATTTTTTTAAAGCCCTAAGCATAGTCCATAGGATGAGAAGGCTAGAACTTGGAACATGATAATCAATTCCAATATGTGCTGTGACTCTGATATTAAGTATGATCATAAAAATAGGTCTACTGCATGGTAGATGATTCTAGCCTCTTCATAACACCTTCTACTCTGATCAGTTCCTCAACTGAGTATCCACTGGCACACCTGGTCTTTGAAACTAAGCATGTCTAGGAACTTTAGAAAATCATGGTGTAATGTTTTATATGTTTGCGATCCTCTACCAAATATGTTTGCAGGTCCTCTGCCTGTGGAGGAAATGAGCATCTCCTTCCAATGACCCTGTGGCTTGCTTCAGTTGACAGAATATCAGTGAAAGTGATGCTCTCCCTTTCTGTGAGTGCCTACACTCCAAAGGCAGGAAGGTTGCCAATTTAATCTGGATTATAGTTAGGGAGAGTGAGAAATAAATCTTGTCCCAAAGCCAACATTAAGATTGTCAGTGATTTGTTACTATGACAGTGCCATAGCACACAAGAAGGCTACACAGACATTAGACAGCATTCACGCTCACACTAATTTGCCATCTTTCATCATCTGCATCAATATCTTCTTTCAGTGTTTGTAAAATATGTGATGCATAATCTATCTCCCTCTTTCCTTTATTCCTTCTTTTATCATCTGAATTTTCTGCTCATCTGTATCTGACTACTTGATATTCTCAATCCAAAAATCTCTACCAAGAATTTGGTTACATTCTGAGTTTAAAAAAAAAGTCTATTCTTCCAATTTGACTCAATTGATGAAGAAGTGGGATAGGAACTTGTATCTTACTTGATACTTTTGTTGCTGTTTGTTTTTCTAATGTCTGTGAGAATATTTTACCATTGTGAATTTCAGAAAATGGTCTTGATTATAAACATTCTGTGGTCTTTTAGTATTGTAATGAACCAGGAGACAAGCAGGATGTGTGTGAGATTTATATAGCTGACAGCGATTTCTATGTACCCTGTGCACTACGTTTATATTTTGAGCTTAAATCATTGAGTGATTATTTTCTGAAGGAGTTTCCTCTTTCTTGGGGGAGGTTGAAAATCATGTCTCCTGGATGATTTATTAAGTGAATAAGTAAGTGGAAATGAACAGACTGGTGCTGATACTTTCCATAGGCAGCAAATTATGAATAATGAGTCCTCCATGCTTGAACTCACTTGCAGTGAATTCTGAAAATAATTTTAGTTTTCTCAGGTTGTCTTAGCCAAACGGGTTAGCATAGGCAGGAGGAGCTCAATGCCCAGCAGGTTGGGTCTGAGGCACTTTGTTGGGAGGGGGGTAACCATGAAAGTTTATTAAAAATCTACACTTGTCTGTCTTTAGGTGCCCTATGTTATTCCTGGGCACAAGTACCTGGCGCTATCTGTGAGGGAAAGGTTGGGAAATATTTAGCATGGTATAGTAAATAAACAGAATATGAATTTCAAAAACTTTCCCGGTCCATCTTAAAATGTCAAAGGGTTTATGAGGAAACAGGAGAAGGACGGAGAAGCCTGAGATGCCTAATTCTCTCCCTTTATAAGTGCTCACACTCAATTCCCCGAGAGGAAAGCTGAATGCCTTTTCGATATATTAGCTATAACTAAATGCTATTTGCCTTTATGAGGTCAGAAAAACTTCAAATGTGAGAATTTCATATTGTGTAAGCAAATAACTTCCAAACTGAATTCTAACTATGCTCAAAAACAGAGTATCCTTCCAGAAAGGTGTATCAGATTCAATATACAGATCTTTTAATTTATTGATTCATAATATATTACAATTTCTGTGAAATTTATTAAATTTCTGTATATCATCCATATTTTATATGATAAACATTGTTTTTCCTGAGTACCACAACCTTAAAATTGCATTTTATTTGGTGACATGCTCCAGTTTACTAAACATTGTGTTATCAAACACAATTCACTTCCCTAATTTTATTATTTTTTAATACTGAGCAACATTTACTGCTCTGTTTTTGTTGTTGCTGCTGGTGGTAGTGCTGGCTATGCATAGGATTTGGGTTGTTTGGCTTTGATAGATTAAATTACCTTTATACACTATAGAAAATGACCTTGTAAAAATTTTCAGATTTATATATTAAAGATGCTACAGTTTTCTTTTACAAGTCTTTGTATAGCTTATCATGCTATTTTTGTTTCCTAAAGTATGAATTAAAATATTGTTGTAATTAGTTTATTGGTGATGCCTATTTTTTTGCATCAGCTAAATATCTTTTAATCTTCCTAAGTTAATGTGCACACAACTATCATTGCCTAGAATCTTCTCTTTAATAATCTTTCCATATCTTAGTAGTTTGCCACAGATGTATGGGGAAGTATCAGATGATGAGGGGAAGGTTGGAGACATGGAAAGCAAATGTGTATAAGGAGCAAAGGCACTCCAGAAGAACATCCCTGGGAGTCAAGTTTATGAGACCAGGACAGGCCTACCAGCATCCCCAATATATAGAGATACAGGCACAACATAGTGATGCAGCTGGATCCTCATCCCGACAGCTCTTGTCCCCTGGCTGTATAACACTCTGAGTTTCTATTGGAACCTAATGGTAGAAAATAAAATAAGCTTCTTTCTGCTCTGGTACCATTGTCCAAAAGTTCTCAAAAGAGGTAGACTTACAGTTGCCTCACAGAGAAGAATAACTATCAGACACTCAAGAAAGGCACACTGCTCAACATGGCACATACATTAGAAAACAACTTCCCCAAAACAAGGTTTGGAGGTATATCCTTAGCTAAACACGCCAGTCTTGGATGTGGAAGTGTCCAGAGACAGCAATGTGGCTAGACATAGGTAGTGGAGGGAATATTTCTTTTTGTCTGTAAGTTTAATAGTGTTACACACTGGGTGTGCCCTAAACTGCGACAAGTCAAGTGGTGGGGAAAAGTAAGAAGCAGCTGCTTTGCTGATATCAGGATTCAAGTATCAGCTTAGATCTTTAAACTCACTCCTGTGGGAACAAACAAGGAAATAAACCAAGGTTCTAGGCTCCAAAGAATACTGTGGAGTTGGGGCTGGCAGATACTGAGTTTGAGATTTGCTTGGACAATAGGGGAGACGCTACCTTAGAAACACAAAAGGGTCCTTAGTGCCTTAGGGTTTCTATTGCAGTGACAAAACACAGGGAACAGAGACAACTTTGGAAGTTGGGGTTTATGTAGTCTTACAGCACGTGCAGTGCAGAAAGTTGGGGCAGGAACTCGAGGCAGGAACTGAAGCAGAGACTACTAATGAAGGAGTACCTCTTACTGGCTTGCTCACTCTTCTTTGTATACATCCAGGGCTGCTGTCCCAAGGATGTTCAAAGTGAACTGGGCCATCCTCCATTAAACGTCAATCAAGAAAATGTCTTACAGACTTGCCTACCGGGCTACCCTATGGAGACATTTTCTTGATTATGATTCTTTCTTCCCAGGCGATGGTAGTTTATATCAAGTTGACATAAAATAAAACAAAACAAAACTAAACAAAATGAACAACAACAAAACAGTCAGGACATTGGGCATGGTAGTACAAGACTTGGAGGTGGAGGCAGGCAGGTCTTTGTACGTTAAAGTTCAAACTGGTCTAGATAGTAAGACTTTGCCCCATAATAATAATTTAATATACACAGAAATTTCAAAAGGAATAGATTTGGCATTGTAAACTGCATATATAGTTTCACTGTGTCATTGATTCCACCACTCCCCAATAAAAAATTTTCTGGCATTTGGATTTCTAGAGAAGTCTCAAAAAATCTTTTTTTAAGTTATGCTTTTTACATCTGAGAGATTCAAAGACTTTATTCAAATTTTGAAAATAGCCCCATACTATATTTAAATTATACTAATTTAAACCTGTTATGATATAATATACCATACTCATAAAAATTTAGGAAATGCATATTGTAATAAGATGATTAGCCAGGTAGTTAAAACCAGCATTAAGATAGAGCTTGCCGTGAGCCTTTGGAAGAATGTCATCATGTCCCTTAACTATCTGCACACTGCATGCTCTCCACCTACGTATCCACTGTTCAGAGCTCTGTAAAAAGTCCCCTGCTTTTATTAAACACGGTTGATCATCTATCTGTCCATACACACCTCAAAAATTGTAGGGTACCCTTGCTTCTTTTACTTGTTTCTGTAGCAAGATGATGCTTCAGCTATTTGTCCACACGGGTAACAAATTACTGTGCCGTTTCAGCCATTGTGGGAAATTGAAGGAATAAACATCCTCTCTTGTGCCAGATGTGGCATTCCTGAGAGGAAAGTGGATGGGTATGCATCTGGCCAACTTCACTTGAGGAAATTTTTCCAAAGTGTATGTGTCTGTGGACAATAAACAGCACAAGAATACATGATGGAGTTTGCTTTTGCATTTCCTCCATCCGTACTGTTTTAATTTTTAGTGTCCATAGATCATAGGGATGTAAAATGGTACCTAATTTTTGCCACCTCTCAATTTAACTTAAATATTCTTTTATAACCAACGATGTACACTCTATCTCTACATTGAAATAGTTCATTCTTACTCCCTCTCCAGATTTTTTGTTTCCATTTCATTGGGAAAATTTGGAGTTTTTGAGTTAAGGAAATATATGTAATATGAATTTTTAAATTATATCTTCAAATGCCTTTCTTGGTTTAAAACCTGCCTTTTAAAATTGGTTTATCATAACAATAGATGTTTATGAATGTTCATTACTCTTGCATGTTAAAAAAACTTTAACATCTGGTAAGAAAAGAAATGTAAGTTTCATTACTTCCTAAAAGTTTTATGATTTGTTTCCAAAATTTAAATATTTGTTTCATTTAACATTATTGTTCATAGGGGTGAGAGAAAATAAGAATTGTTTTGAAGGATAGTGTATTATTGAAGAACAATTGCACGTGGGACCCTTTCTCTTTGGGTTTGGAGGGCCAGATCAGCTATAACTTGCATATGAATATGTATATGACAAAAACTGAGCACTGCTATGTGTATGGTTAGTCTTGGGACTACTAGAACAGGAGAATTTATTCATGTAAAATTAAAATTGCCTTATTATATCTGTGAATAGTATTCAGTTTAGAATTTTTGGAGCCAAATATAAATATCAGAAAAATATTTGCAACTTTATTAAATTTGATCTTCCTGTTCTATTGAATGGGAAATTTTTAAGTCTTATAAATCTTCAAATATTATTTTTCACATTCTCTCTTAAATATTTCATGCAATAATATAATTTTAAGGTTATTGTATCATCTTTCTTTTTAATTTTATATTTTTATGTTTTGAAAACTTTATTATAAAAATTTTCAAATAAAAATACAATATTCTGATTTTAAAAAGCATTATTCTTCTTTTAGATCCCAAAGATGTGATTCTCCAATTGCTTATTCATTGTCGTTTCTGTGTAAAACACCAAATATTGTTTGTACTTTAAATATTTTAAATTACAATATAAATACTTAATTTCTACCCTTGCCTTTTCTCCCTTCAACTCATCCCATACTCCTCCTTCTCCTAAACTAATGGCCTCTTTTGCTCGGATTATTGTTGCATATATATCATACAAATATACATAGATGCACCACACATGCACATACATATATATGTATATATGTTTGTATGTATATATGATATGTTAAGTATGGCTATGTTAGACATTTACCACTAATCCCATACTTTGTATATTGCTTGTTTATTTGGCTTCTAATTTATTTAATTCATTGATGAGTTTGTACATCTCTAAATTCACAGTTCAAAGGTCTATTGGAATGTAGGATCTGGATACAAAAAAAATACCCATGTTATTGGGAGTTCAGCCTCAGAGGGTGCATTAATTAGCAGTCTCTGAAAGAGTAGAATTTATAGAATATGTATAAGATTGGATTTACTGAACTCTTTTACATGATACAGGCTGAGTAATTAACAGTGGCCAAATGTCTTTTGGAAAGAATGAGTATCAGACAGGTGCCTCGTCTGTAAATCTAGATTCCTCATCAGGGTTACTATGGTGCTGAAGGCCTAGGACAGTCTAAGAGAGTTACTAATCTTCATTTTGCAGATGAAGACTAAAGAAGCTGGAGTCTGGTCTTAGCTAGGCATGGCAGCAACAGTAATACTAGCAGGAAGAATGGCTGCACTTACTAGCAAGAAGTGGAGGCAGGCAGGCAAGCTTTGATTATTTTCTTTGGTGTCATTGTGTCTATCCAGTGTTGGAGAGTGGCTTCTCTCTACAGATAAACTTTCCTGGAAAAGCCCTCACAGTCCCTGCTACCAGTGCAGTGTCTTTTAGTAGATTCCGAACCTCAAGTGGACAATCATGATTAGCCATCCCAGAGGATCTACGACCTTTATTTCGTTCCTCTAGTCTCCTTGTGCTTTCCGACTGCTCTATTTTGGTGTGCTCCTTCCCTTATCTGTCTTTGCTCCATCCATGGCTCATAACATGGAGCCAAGAGAGAGGCCTTACAGGGAAACTTCTGAAATATAAAGCTAAATTAAATCTGTCCTTTCTTGATTATTAACGTATCTTTTAATGTGACTACCAGTTGTAGATAAATTATATTATCAAGCCATTGACTCTTTAATTCTTTTTTTTCAGGACAAGGTTTTGCTGTGTATCCTTGGAGCATGTCCTGAAGCTAGCTCGGTAGACGAGGCTTGTCCTCAAACTCACAGAGATCCAACTGCCTCTGACTCCCGAGGGCTGGGATTAAAGGCAAATAGTTCTCTCTATGATAGTTAACCCCATTTCGTGCATCTGGGTGTAACATTTCCTTGCTAGTTATGTTTCTGTATTAGGTTAGGAGTTGCTTCTACTTCACTCAAGCTATAACTCCTGGATCTAGGTTTACGTGAACCTTTCTCAATAGCTTCTATTGTATATTATCCCACCTTTCACCTTCGAACCCCAAAAGTTACAAGTTAGAGAGTTGCAAGGTAAGAAATCTTGAAGATACTCCAGAAGAGCTCCAGTGAGGAACCAGCAAGGATGGTATACCAAAAACCAGAGGCCTTGAACCATACCAGTGACTCTTTGCAACGAACTGTTCCTAGTCAATCTCAGGGGACAAAGGTGTATACCGTATGACACACTGAAGCCTCCAATGCCATCAGGATGGAAGAAGAGGTGACGGAGAGTCAGGAGAGAAAAAGAAACAGAGATTTTTCTGTTTTCTTGTGTGGTTTTAGTTCATTTGGGGTTTATTGGATTTTTTCTTGTCTTTTGTTTGTTTACTTACTTTATTTTGTTTTCTTTCATGGGAATGGGATGTAACAAAGATGAGGTGGGAATATGGAGGGCTGGGAATATGAGACACACGATGTGAAGCTCTCAAAGGTTGCATAGAGAAATATAAATAAAAACAAGGAAAAAAAGAAATCTTGAAGAGTTTAGTCCTTAGTACTGCAGGGAGTAGGATTCATATCTAGGTCTAAGATTCAGACATCATTAGGATGAAGACTATTGTGTTAAACTAATTAAATGGCTGTTGTATTGTTTTAATTCGGTCTCTGTGTTATCTTCAGTTCGTACCTGGTCAGCAAGGTAATCTTCATAATTTCTTATGATTGCTTCCTTCCTGCCTGATAAATATTACTATTTTATAATAACCACTAATTGGCTAGCAGGGTATCAGTCTACCATGCAACTAGAAATATAAACCTACTTGCTTTGACAACAAAAAAATTGTACATACCAAAATAGGCTTGTTTCATTCTTCTTGTTTTTAGAAAGTGATTCTCCATAGTTTAATGTCCATAAGTGAATTTCTAAGAACCTCGATCTATATTTAAAGTCCACAAGAAAAAGGAATATATTAACTCTTTTATATATTTCATTGTTTCAGTTGGTCTGTTAATATGCTGCTGAAGGAAAATAATTTGAATTAATTCCTAGTAAAGAATGCATTGTGACTTGGGGTTATTTTTCATTGTAATTTTTGTTTCATCCATTACTTATACATAACAATGTTGCTTAAATTTGCTTAGTATCTTACATTTAATTCAATTATTTCATTATAGTACATTAACATTATTTGTTTAGAATATTTTAAGAATGGGACTGTTCTTATCATTACTAATTTAAATGTTACCTCACATTTTTGTAGTTTTGAACTATTTTGACATAAAAATTTAATTTGTATACATTTTGCTTATTAACTAGAAAATTTGCCTAATATTGTCAAATATTTGGTATTGTTGAAACCCTTATTTTTTCTCCTTATTATCTTTTTACCATTGTCCTCTTATTATCAAACCACACAACCAAAGCACTGATAGTTATAAGAAATAAATCAAGTAGCTAAGCAAATGTATTAGCTACTTTTCCATTGCTCTGACAAAAAGCAACAGGGAAGAGTAGATTTATTTTTATTACCCAGTCAGAGGTGATACAGCTCATCATTCAAGGAAAGCATGGAGGCAAAGCGTCCTTGACAGTCAGAGAGCAGAGTGGTCACAGTTTGTCAACCCACACAAAATAGGTAGAAAAGAAATGGGGCCAGGCTATACAATCTCCAGGCCTGTCCCCATGGATGTATTTCTTCTAGCAAGGCTCCATTTTATAATGATTCCATAACTTTCCCCCCAAATTCCTGGGTACCATGTGGAGATCAAGTGTTTTCTTACCTGAGTATCTGGGGGACATTTCTCATTCAACCCAGCACAACAATGGGGCATGCAAGTTTATAATCTAATACTTGGGAGTCTCAGGCAGGATAGCTGAGAGTTTGAGGCCAGACTGAACTTAATAGGAAGGTTGAGGCTATCCTGTAATATGCAGAGAGATGCTGATTCAAAAACAGATAAAACAAAGCAAGTGAGCCAATTGGAAAAAAAATGCCTCAGGAGTAAACCAGAATTAGTTTGAATAATAAGGTAAATTAAGTATTGTTACAATATTGTTGCAATATTATTATAAATTTAATGGAATTAATTAATTTTAACTGTGGACAAGAAGAGACAAATCTTCTATTTAGAAGATTCCAAAAGAATATATATAACTATTCCATCTTCAAAGAGTAGGAGTCCAAACTCCTTAAACTTTAACAACTTGGTTCCAGAGTATGGGAAACAGAGAGGGAGAGCAGCTTTGCTGCAGAGAATTGGACCAAACATGACCCCAGTGAGCAGCTGATTGAGCTCAACTTCAGGCTGCTTGAGTCGTAGTTACATTACTAGCATTTACCTTTGATGTGAGGCTGTGGAAATGGCTCTTCACCTCTATTACACGCTCCCTACAACCTTAATCCCAGTCTAGCCATCATAGAAACATCGGACAAATACCAATGAGGGGACAGCCTATAATTTCCCTGACTAGAGCATCTCAAAACTGTCAAAGCCATCATAAATAAGAAAACTTTAAGAAAGGGTCACAGTCATGAGTGGACACGACAGGTAAACGTAACGTGGCATTCCAGATGGGATCTTGGAATGCAAAAATAACAATAGGAAAAAACAGAAAACAAAAACACTAATGATCTCTGAATTGTGCTTGAGTTGATTTATAAAACTGCTCAATATTGGGACTAAGTGTCCTGTGATCTTTAAGCTGTTGTCACAGACTGATATAGGTTTATTAGTTACACCAATGGTAACGTGTCTACATATGATGTGTTACTTGCCTTTCTGTTGCAGTGATCAAGGTAACCTAATTACCAGGAGTAAAAAGCCATTTAGAACTCTCGTTTCAGAATTTTCAACTCATGAAAAGAAGGCCTGGACCCTTTAGAAGAAAAAGAAAACAAATGGCATTGTAGTAAAGGACAAGTGTGGGGCAAAGCTCTCACCTACGACTGCCATGAAACTAGGAGGGTAGGAAGGGGTTGTAGAACCAATATTCCTTAACTGTAATAATCTTGGTGACCTAATTACCTCTAACCAGGACCACTTCCAGCAGTTTCAACCACTGCCCTTCAGTGCCCTTAGCTAGGGACCAAACTTCTAACACATGAGCTTTTGAGAGACAGTTGAGTTCCAAACTATGATATAGGTTTATATAAGAACTCCTTTTATTGCCTGTTCAGGTTTTCTATGAATCTAAAGTTTCTTTAAAACTAGTATTCAAGTTGAGAAATTTATAGAGATGTTTGAGTCAATTTTCATCAATCCAGTTGTGAAGACCTTCTTACTCAGGTATCTTACCATTCAATGTTCTGTGCATCTTACTTATGCAAAGCACCTTGCATTATCAACAAGTGTTTACAAGTCATTCTGGAATCAAGCCATGAAAGCTGTTTGTGCGGTGTTTAACTTCTAGTGTACGTGAACTCCTTTGGGAAAAAAAGCAAGGTAATTGAAATTATAATTATCTTTCATCATTTATTATAACCTGTGATGGGAGCCAGGGCTCTAACTTAGCAGAAACATGGACTTTTATAAATATTGAATGATAATTAATCAAAATGAAATACTTTGCTCCAAGACATAAACTTTAGTTCTTTGGAAAGTTAATTGGATTTAAAGTAGTATTTTTGTAAGTTTGGGTAACTATTCATTAATACCAGGGGACATTCGCAATTGTACAGCCTTGAGAACATTTAAGGAATACAGATTGAGATGGTTTAAATCTGTTTTTCAATCGTAGAAGATCAGATGACATTGTCACCAAACACCAAAAGCACTGCATTTTTCCAGTGCAGCTTAGCCAGATGCAAAGTCAAGCCATTTGTCTTTGGGCCCCAAGTTTGTCCTTCACAGACAGAGGGAAAATGAGCACATTCTTTAACTTTAAATGTTCCTTTTGTTTTTCTTATGTGGAGTCTTCTTATGTTACCTTGACTGCCTGAATCTTGCTATGTAGTCCAGGCTGGTCTTGAACATGCAGAGATCTTCCAAGAGATAGGAAGACAGCTGTGCTCCAGCAACTGTTGGCCAGCAACTGCTTAAAACACTGTTGGTTATTAGGCTGTAAAAGATATGATAGTATCATAATAATTCTCCAAAATACCTCATAATGTTGGGCATGTTTTAATAACAGTGCACAGTACTAGACCTTTTAAAAATCCTAGTAAATTTGATATATTTTTCTTATTTTATTAATTTTATCAATTATTTCTTATCTCTAACTTTCTAGAAGGATAAATTAGAACTTAAACCATAGAACCCTATCTTATGTAGTTTTGAATCTTGTTTTGCCCATACTCTTCTCTGTACAAACTGATGGCTTATGCTCTCCTTTTTCCCTCATATTCATATCCAATGCTTTGTGGGAACATTAATTTAACATACTAGGCCTTATGTATGAGGGTAGGAGAGAGGCTTTTTTCTTATTTTTTTTTCAGTTGAGAAATACAGATTTTAACCAGGCTAAGTTCCCAGCAACTTTCTAACAGAGAGGAAGTTCTTTTCCATGCTTTCTGCCAACGTCTACATCCTAATCTCTTTCCTTCCCTTTGAACAGTAGTTTTGGTCCTCGGATAATAATGCCACTATGAGTACCAGTTTAGCATCCTTCTCATCACATAGACTCTTGGATAACTTCATTCAATTTCCCTGGTACCAAGTTTATGGAACATACCAATCAGTCTCAAATTTCTCTCTGTAGCCCACATCTCTGTCTTGAATTTCTGACACACGAAGCTAATTAGAAGTATTTCCTGCTGAATATCGAAGAGGCAAATTGAATTCAAAATATCCACAATGAATTCCTGGAACTATATTGCCTCTAATTAATTTCTAGAAACTTCATCTCCGCTTTCAATCCATACGATTCTGTTATGCAAACCTGAAATTCGAGTTATATGAATCATCACCCTATCTTTACATACTGATTGATAATTGTAAAGCACACATCACTGAATTTCTTTCCAAATAGCTATTAAATCCACCCCACTAGATGTCTACTTTCTTTGTTTTGAGTAAGGTTTCTGTTACAGTGTATACACGTCCCCCATCGCTACCATTAGAATAGTCTCTTAGCTGAAGTAACTAATTCAAGTAATTTTTTCATGTAAGTCAACTTTTCCTCATATTCTGAACTGTATGCTCTGTCATGTGATTTTCTGGCTGTTGTCTGAACACTGGAACCAGTACCATATATGTATGTATATGTGTGTATACATATATATACATGCACAAACATACATATAGATAGATATAGATATGTGATAAAAATTTCCTATATAACAATCAAGGATCTTGATCTCTTAGTTTCCACAACGGTTTTTAGTCTCATCTCTCATCCTTTGCCATTTTATATGCTTAGCTTCTCTTCTTAAAGTCTTTCTTTCTTTTATTTTTTCTTTTCCTAGAGTATCACCTCTGTCTGGGACACGGTGGGTAGGTATTCTAACACTGCCAGTTTCCAAGATCCAGTCCAAATGGTCCTGTTTACAATTCCATCTCACACAGTGTACTGATCTTCATCTTATTCGTTTCCCTTTGATGGTGATGAAATTAATTTTTACATATATACCACCATCCATAGACTATGGTGCATTAATATTCTACAAGATAAGATGAAACACACTCGTGTGCATTCACTCAACAAATTTAAGCTAAAAGGTTTATGTGATAAAATAGATTCCTTTCTGTGTATATTGCATGAATGGTTCTACTATAATAAATATGTGAATTTATGGAAATTAACACTTTCCTAATTTTAGAATATTATCAGTTTCATTATATAAAATTAATTAAAAATGGTTCTCTATCTAATAGGAACAAACACTTGATTTAAATTCTCTTCCAATGGAAATATTTTTCAATTTAAATTTAATTTTATAATTTTATATTTTTTAAGCCAAGGTCTAAAGTAGCCTACCCATGCTTTGTTATGTGGGCATATGTCATTATAAATTTCTGATCTTCTTGCCTCAATTTCCCAAATGTTAAGGTATGATAGCCATGACAAACCATGTTTGGGTTATTTGGTGCTGGGGGTTGGATCCAGGGCTCTGTGTGTACTGGTAAAGTACTCAAACACATCCCTAGCTCACAAATGGTTTCTTTTTTGTTAGTGTTTGGTTGTTGTTTTGAATCTGATAATACATTGAAGCCCACTGTTCTGAAAACACTTATTTTAGTGTACATTTATTCATCTTTTCTATGATATCTTTTCAAAAAACTTCTGGTCACTCATGTTGTGCCACAAGAAAGTTGTTGTTCAGGTTGGGCCTGCTAATGAACTCTGTAAACACATTCAGCATCTGGCAGACATTCCAAGGTGAAAGCCAAACAGATGGCTAATTTAATATAATCTAAGTGACTTTGGATCAGATAAAGCAATTGAATTAACAGCACTTTAACTCCACATACATCAGCTCCCAGCCATTCCTACCATCTCTTTCCAATAGGCACTTCTGCGGGATGAAAATCAATGCTAATTGAAAGCTCATATGGTGATGTTTATATCTGTAAAATGTGTGGTTAAGGAGCATATTAAAAACATGTGGGCATGAATATTAGGATTGGGAAATGGGTTTAATATAGAGTAAATCATAATACCCTTAGAGCTGTTTTGTGGATTTTAAATCACAAATTATATTCTATCCAGTGCACACACTATGTTAATTTTAGTTACTCAGACGCTTTCCATTAAATCCACCAGTATTTATGGTTTATGTATAGTGACATTCAACTTGCTAGCCTTTGTGGTAGTGAAAGACTCCAGCTGACCCCAGCTGATAGAAGCTTAGCATTAGTAACGCCATTTTACAAGGCTAGAATCTACAGGGTTCAACTAGAGGACAAAAGTTGAAAAACAGAATATCTGAAGTTAAACATCTGGCTTTAGGGAGGTACGAAAGGTACCGAGAAACCCAAGATAAGGACCACGTCAGAGGT
>LOEQ01000183.1:99128-114575 GCA_001685075.1 Bramus lutescens | reverse complement strand
ACACACACACACACACAGAGGAGTGCACCCAAACACACAGGTACACAAACCCCTACGTGGTTCTTGAAAACAGACTAAATAAATTCCTTTTATGATAAAAAAATTTCCCAGCTTCTGATCTTATGTTTGTATATGTTCGTGTTAACTACACACATATCACTCATTATACATACCACACATACACCACTCACACACACACCACACACACACCATACACACATACACACACAAATACATACACACACCATACACGGGGGCACGTGTTGTGTTCCCTGTTAGTGAGCCCCGATATTCTTTACAAGATGTGATATTGACTCATTAAGAATACCATTTTTAAAGTACTTTCCACTTAGGGATGTACTTAAAAAAATATTTTTCATTTGTTGTTGATTTCTTATCTGGTATTCCTCCTAATTTTCAAATCTTTTGAGGAATGACCTAAAATGTCATTTATCTGAGAAAAATTGTTATTAGACAGCTGAAGCTTAATTATTGCTTGAGCAGCAGCCTCCATAGCTCTTAATGTCATTAAATAAAGCCCTCATTCTCACTTTCTGCTGATAGCCGTCTAGTGCAGTTTAGCTGAAGTTCTGGTCCTTGTTTACTTAATTCAGGGTCCCGAGTGAGAGGGGAAGCAATAAGATAGCCAGTCTCCTTGAGAGAGAAACTGGTGAATTGCAAACCGTGCATTGCGTTTCCCAGCTTTCTCCTGGAGGTGAAACAAATTATTCAATTCATAGTTCACTGAACAAAGGAGTTATATGACCAAGCTGGTTGGGGGTAAAAAAAAAAGCCTGAAAATAAATATTATCTCCCCCTAGAAATGTATAACGCATACTTAGTATAATTTTATCTTCTCAAGCAGTTTGCTAATTTGTGGCCCTAGAATTATAAAGCCATGCGTGTGGTAAACCCTTTAAAAATTAATTGCCTTGCATTATTTGACTGTAATGCAGCCATAGTAATTTTGAGCAAAAGGCTGAATTTTTTCTGTAACAAGCCAGATAGCAACTATTTTCCTCTTTGTGGGCCGTACAGCCTCATTTGCAGTTTCTCAACACCGCTAAAGTAGCCAGAAAAGTAGTGCTGGTTATTATTGGAGCAAAGGTAGACTTCTGCATTCCAAAATTGTATATATTAAATCAAAACATGTGCTGAATTTGTTTGGATGATTGTCTGCTTACACTGGTATGGGTTAGTCCTTTCCTGGTTACTACAACTGGGTACTGTTTTAGGTCTTTTACCCTAAAATAAATATTTAAAATACCTTAATTACTCAACAATTATTATATGTTTCATGATCCATGAGCACACTTAATATGTAGTAAGTGTTTAACAAAGTAAATAAAGGTAGAAAGTCTATTTTATAAAATTAATGTGTTGCTGAATATTCATAAGTGCTATATTTATACGTTTTTACACATTTCTCTCTGCCATCCAAATCCCTCCTATTCACCACAGTCATCTCAAATTTATGACCTCTTCTTAAATTACTAGTGTAATATATACATATACATACACACATGTAAACCTCTTGAACTCATTTAGTGTTGGTTGGTCCTGTATACATGTGCTTAGGGCTGACTACTTGAGGCTAGATAAGTCGTCAGGGACTTGTCCCTGGAGAAAACAGATTCTATCTAAGCAGTCATTATCACCTGTAACTCTTCATCTAAGCATGGGGCCTTGTAAAAGCCCCCCATCGACACCGGCAAATCAACAGGTATTGTCATTATGTAGGTCTGGTTTAGCCGATAATATCACTGAGATTTCATAGATGTAGCTTCCCTGTCATGTACAAAAGGCACTATCAGGCATCAGGCAACCTGATCATTCAACTCTTAGAGTCTTTCTGCACCCTCTTCTAGGATTAACCTTGATCTCTGTGTATTGATGTTACATTGCAGATTTTCAGTTTGTGCCCCTGTGGGTGGGCACATATGCCAAGGTGCATAAGCGGAGATAGAGGACAACTCTCTAGAGTTGGATCGCTCCACAGTGTGGGTCTTGGATATCAAACACAGGCCATCAGGATCCGTGTCTGCCTTCTTTACCAGCTTATCCATCTCACCATTCCCATGATCTGGAGTTTAAACTGTTAATTTGTAAACAAGTCTTGCTAATGAATAACCCTTGTGGAAAAATATTTGGGTAATGCTTCTGGAATGAGATTGACTGGAATTGTTACAATATGTGACAGTTTGGTGAAACACATTTTGGGATATAGAGATATAATTTAAGAAAAAATGATTTTTAAAGTATTTTCAAAATATCCTTTCGAAATGAAATCTTAATGCTTTTGGTGGGAGAGGGTGAGAATACCCAGTATTTCAGGAAATATCATGTGGGGTAGAAAATAAGAAAGTAGTAAAATATCCTGATTTAACTCTAGAGAGTGGATAGTCGTTGGAGTCCACCACATCCTGGAAAAGTCGTTCTATTACTTTTTCTCTCATGTAGATATAACCACATTGAGCCACAAGCTGTAGACCAAATGTGGCCCTACTGACATCTATTGAACCTTTAATGAAATTTCTGATAGGTGACCATAAAAATAGAAATGTCTCTAGTAGTTGACAGATTAAAACATCACTCTATTGAATTGAGACATTGAATATATTTGACAAAACTAGATTATTCAGTTTTGTTCTATGACTCAAAATGTGCATCTTCCTAAGAACAGAGTAGATAGAATGTACTCTCAAATTTCTCCTCCTCCCCAAAATGTAGGCTTAAATATGAAGGAGAAATGTTAATTGATTCATTGAACTTTGCAAGCAATTATTTAACATTTTCAATAAACAGAAGCCTACCTCTAATCCCAGGCGACAGCTTTACTAAAGGCATACATTATAATTATGCTTCTGTTTTTATTTCCTCCTAATAATGCAGACCAGGGAAAGACTGTTTTTCTACATTGGATTTCAAGCCATCATTCAGGCAAAGCTTCATTAAGCCCCACCACACAGGAAAGGTCACAATGCTTGTCACGTGTTTGCGTTGTAGCAACCATACACTGCAAAAACTCTACTTTAAAAAAATGACTAGAGTAAGATGAGAACACAGATAATAAGTTCATCCATTCAACAAAGAGAAGAGCAGATCAATAGACTGCAATCTTGCCCTGAAGAAAACCACTCTGCGTGGAAGACTGAAGTTTAACTGATAATTAGAAATTTTTTCTTGTCAATGCAAAGTTGGACTTAAGTCATCTCAGAAATTATGTTTCCTCATTTCATATAGAAATGCTACTTAGAATATGACAATTGTTGATGTAAATCTGTAGGTTGGCTCCAAATACACATTAAAGAGCATCAAGTTAGAGAAGTGATTAAAGCTGCTGGGAATAATGATTGGCTGGGCCTTGAGTCTGTGCTGAGAATTAGAAATCAACTGCCACATGAAGTCAGAGTTTGTCAGGTCTGACCATTTGTAAATAAAAATGTACACACTCTCAACTCTCCTTGTAGTAGCTCAAAACCTTACAGCCTGCCTGAAATCATAGAACAATAGAACAAAACGCAATGTAATGACCCGGGTCCTTTTCTGTGAATTCTGGACTCAATTTACCTATAGCCTCCATAGAGTTTAAAACAAAAAGGCCAATTATACATAAGTGTTGCTGAAATGACAGCCTCACAATATAAAGAACTCTCACTAAATATAGCCTCTGATGGGGAGAAAAACACGTTTAAAAATTACAAACCACACATGTCATCACGTATTTGGTGGAGACAGAGATGAGGCTATAGGTAGTAAATTGGTGAGGAGGGGAGGAAAGAAAGAGAGAAAGAGAGAGAGAGAGAGAACAAAACAGATGAAAACTGNGAGAGAGAGAGAGAGAGAGAGAGAGAGAGAGAGAGAGAGAGAGAACAAAACAGATGAAAACTGCAGACAACTAACTAATTTATCCGTGAAATTAAAATAAATGAATTTTAAAATTATTAACAGGTAAATTGTAATAATAGAAACATTTGATACAGAAAGATAAACTGTTGAGAATCAACAGGGTACCAGTTTGAAAACAAAAGCCCCGAATTGAAAGAACCCTAAGCCTTCTTTTTGCAGGTTGATGGGGGAAGATTTAATACAAAGAGTGAATGGTTTACTTGGAAAATGACAGAAGAAAAAAAATCATTTGCTATAATGAAAATAACGAGAACAGAGAAAGATGTTTTTGATGAACAGAGGTCCAGATGAAGTTTGGGTGCTTTGAATAAAAAGGAAGAAAGCAAACAGAGGAGAAGCAGCATGGTACTCGAAAGTTTCCCATATTAATCAAAGTGTGACTTTTCTGATTCACCGATACACGTAGTCTTAATCAAGATAACTATGGATATCCATATGTGATTGAATTAAAATAATACACAACATGGAAGAATAAAATAATGGTTTCCTGGTTTCCTTAAAGGAAATCTTACAAAGCCCTTATAAATAGACCCGTGGTTAACATTAGTAGATTAAGAATAGATCAATGTAGCAGTGAAACAAAGTAGCTAATAGATTTAGTTTAGAAGAGAGGTAAACCATATTCAATAATGAGAGGGTAGTCTAAACACTTTATGTATAATATTATATATTATCTAAATATATATTACATAGTATACCATGTTTGTTTTATATGTGTATTATATATAAGCATAAAATATAGTGTGATGAAAGAAATATTAGGACTGCATACACATAGCAAAGTATCAACTGTAAATAAGTGACAGAACTGGAAAGTACAGAAATTCTGTGAGATCAAAAGAAGAAACATAATAAGGAATTTGAGAGGTGGGGAAATACTTTCAAAACATTTCAATGATCTTGTAAGTAGAATTTAGGCTCAATTTTTATTGTTTTGAGTACTTAGTCATCACTAAATTGGGGAAAAAAATCTGCATGTTAATTTTCCAGTCACCTTGTATGGGTCTTTGGTATTTGTCTTTGAGGCATCAGTCTCTGTTGGAGGAAGATGCTTGTTCGTCCCGGCCACCCAGAACCAAAATAACCACACAGAAACTGCATTTATTAAAACACTGCTTTGCCCATTAGCTCTCACTCAGCTTGGAGGAAGTGTGTTTACTCACTGAGCCATCTTTCTGGCCCCAGTTCTACAGTTTCCTGAATATACATTTCATCTGGAAAGAAACCACTAGCCAGGCCTGCTTAGTTTCTCATTTGCTTTACACTTACAACGTATGCTTGAGCCCAGCTTTTCCCAATTCCAGAAATTTAAGAAATATTCGCAGGATGAGTGGTAGTCAGACATTCATCAAGGTTTCAAAAATATGCATTTTGTTGAAGAAATACCAAAACAAAATAAGACTTAGGCAGCTATATAGACTATAAAATAATGGTGTATAGGAAGTCAAATCAAAGGTGATGTGAGAAGCCCTGACTACAGTTACTGACAACAAAGTATTCTTACTGAAGTTGATGAGTGGGCTAAATTTATAAAGGCACTAGCCATCAAGACTGATGACCTGAATTCAATCTCAAAAACCAACATCATGGGAGGAGAGAATGGAATCCAACTCCATGATTCTTTCTGAACTACACAAGTCACTGTAGTACGTATCTTCTACATAATAGATTAATATCTAAGTATATGATAGCCAGTGAGATTGTCAGATGATTTTAGACTCTTACACATTAAAATATAATTAACCACTTCTTCTTACCATATTCTATATTTTTATGTTATATCCTAATTGACAAATTTTTCTGGAGTATTGTTTTATTTATTTAACTTTTTGTTCTGCTTTGTTTTGACATATAATTTCATCCTGTAAGCCAGGCTGACCTGAAACTCACTGAATAACTCAGGCTGGGATCAAATTCATGGAAATTCTTCTGCCTCAGTTCTTCAGAGCTAGAATTATAGCCATGGGCTATTAGCCTGCTAAAGTATCGTTTTCTTATATTCTTTATTTTGGTTGATATTATGCTTAGTATTCTATATTTCTCAGTAAAAATATTATCGTATAGTTTACTGAAATCGCATGTTACCTTAAACAAAATCATTATCAGGAATACTATGCTGCTAATTTGCTTAATGCTTTCTATTTCTTCTTAGTCCAGTATCTGGCGCATCACAGGAATTCAGTAAGTATTTGTAGAATAGAGAACAAACTGACTTTTTTCTTTTTCGTTGTTTTCACTAAGCTCTTTAAAGCCATTAAATTAATTTTAGACTTTGCTTCCTTGTCCCTTCACTGGAATAGTGATTGTCAGAGATCTTTTTCACTGAAAGGAAGCACACTGGACTTGAGCAGTGATACAAGCCTCTCTCTGACAGGTTATCTTTCATTGATGTTTAAAATCATGGTGCAATAATTGAAGAAATACTAATCTGTTAAGTCATTTCCTGTGGAGTTGTATGCTATTGAGGGAAAGACAAAAATGCTATGTAAAATGATTTTATATTGAGATGTCCCTTTTTTCTAGGAAGCACCTTCGATACAGTGACAACAGCTTTTAAAGCTGTTGCATCATAGAGAATGAGAGGAAATGGCTTTTGTACCTTTTATAGACAATTTAATTCCACAGCACCATGGCCTAGGTAGTGTATGGGGGCAAGCAATTTTCCAATGCAGATGGAATGTCTAGGAAGTCCAGAACTTTTGGATGTGAATTGACTGTTCAGGATTTGGAGATCTTTCTCAATACCTAGGACAGGGATCAAGCTTGGCTGACTAGAGCGGAGCTTTAAGTTAGCTCTGTCCTGATATTTCTGATGGATTTGTCCTTGTCCCTTTCTTCTTCCTGTCCCCCAACATCAAATTAGTACATTTCTTTTACTTGTACAGACATGTGTCATTAAATGAAAATAATTTTAACAAGGAAATAGAAATTACTAGATATCTATAAGCATTGCTATCCAACTGTAATATAGCAATAAAAATATTAACTCAGAAGATAGATGTGAGAGTACTGAGTTCTGTCACAAATGTCCTACAGTGTCTAGCGTGCAATGTGCTCTATAAGGAGGCAATTACATGATTCTCCTTTCTAATTTTCCTTGTGTTTTTCTTGCATTAAATATATTGTCCTTCATTTGAAATATTTTTAACATAACAGAAAATTACACATATGACTATAATTTTTAAAATATAGAATAAAATGTAACATATTTTTTGTTAATCCCCATTTTGTCTCCCTGAGTGGTAAGAAATGTTAAAGATGTCATTTGTACAATGTTTGTAATGACTTCTATTTCTGCTTACAGGCTATAACTGTCTGTATATTAGAACGCATAATTTACACATAATTATATATGAGTATAATTTATAGTTTGGTGATCTAGTTGATGTGAAAGGTCTCTCTGTTCTTTTAATAATGACAATACAGAATAACATAAATATGTTGAAATCAGTTATTCCCTTTGAGGGTTGCTTAAAATTTTCCATATTTATTTTGAAAAGCTTACAGAAATATTCTTCCCAAAATAATTTCAAAGTTTATGTTTTCATTAATTCTGTGTGAATTAATTTATTGCAATCTTCTTACCATATTTGAAAATCATCTTGGTGATTTTTGTGCTGCTGAATGGCCAGTTTGTACTTTCATGTTTATCAATGAGATCTAATATATTTGGAGGCCCCTAATGTCATTCTTTTTGATTAACTCTTATTTTGTTAAATTTTTATCGGATTTTTTACTTGTTTATTTCTGAAGTGTGAGCTGTCTTGAATGATGCCCATCTATGAATGTATTGTCAGTATAAATGTTCTTACACTGCTTTTCCCAGTCTTCACTTTGCTTTCTTCCTTGTCATATAAATTTTGTTATCTAAATCTATAAGGTTTTATTGAATTCACCCATTTGCTAATTTTTTCTTAGATAAAAATCTATTTCCCTTTGCTGAACTTTGCATCTTTTGTGGAAGTTATTACTCAGTATGAGATGAAAATCTGTCTTGTACTCTGTACTGATGGTTTTATATTTTTTTTTCATTTAAATCTGCAATCCATTTTAATAGAGATTTTTTTAAGAAGATATGGTAGAAGGCAATTTATTTCTTCAGTTATTTGCTAAAGGCATAAGGTGTGTCAGCAACTGTTCTAACCCTCAGATTGCAAGAGTGAGCAATTCAAAGTCTCTGATCTCATGCAACTCTCTCTGTTTGGGGAAGCGATTAAACAAACGGGTGAGTACACAAGAGCTCATGGTGCGATACTAGGAAATGGAGAGCGAAATCGAGAAAATTAATCAGGCAGAAGAGATGACTGGTTAAGTAATGTTCTCAAATTATTCTCTGTGAAAGTGAGCTGGTGTATTAATCAGGAAGAGAGGAGTGCCCCTTGTAAGAACTCTGGCAAAATGATGTTCAGGTAGAGGACTAGACAGAAGGCAGAAAGGGTAGGGGAGAGTGAAGACGCATCAGAGTCAGGACAGACAAAATGGTACGGGAAAGGAGTAGGGATGCTGCCTCTTCAGGAGTTTGATGGAAATTATCTCTGCCTCAGATTTTCTTCTACATGTGGTACATGGCCAGATCTCCATTTGAGAGGATGTTATGTTTATGTGTGGATTTCAGGATGCACACACTCGGGAAGCTTTCTACTATATCTGTAGGAATGCCATTCTCTGAAAAAGCAGCAAGTTGCCAAGTTGCTTATCCTTTATATTTCTTTTTTTTTGTAATGAAAGTTTATACATATCGCTATATTTTTGACACAGGGCAATCTAGTTACTTTAAAGTTTTAATTGCTTAGTTTGCCTCTTTATTTCTAAATGCTGCCTTCTTTAAAATCTTGGATTTTTTTCTTTGTCACCTGTAGAACAAACAGAAAATATTGTAAGAGCATTGGGATTTATTTTAATGAATATGAACAATTCACGTATATACAATATTTTCTTCCTAATAAGAAGTTTGTGTGTATACTTTTTCCAAATATGCATGTAAAATTTAATAGCGGTCCTATTCCTGTCTTGTTTCTGCTACTACTGAAAAGAAGCAATTATTTTTATCTGAGACTCTAATGATATTTTTACAGTTACATTCTTGAAATCATTAGCAATTTAATTGTTCAACGTTCTGCATTTGTCTTAATGCTCAGATATTTGACTCTATCCTTAAATTAGTTCTAAAAATTTATTACTCTTTTAGGATTATTGATATAAGTATTTATAATAAATTCAATAAGTGAACATGTGAATTTTCATTTACAATATTTTCACTACCACCCACTTGTTTTCTTAGTTTATTTTACCTTCCTATGAATCAATAAAATTTTAAAGTAGAGGCTTACATTATGACTGTTTGATCACAGTTTAAAGGAATTTTGAAGGCATCATTGAGAATATACTTACAATGTTCTAATTTAATTTGATAACAACTCAATGATTCTATTACCTGAGTGTTCAGAATTCAACAACTTGCTTGACACAAAACATCCATAATAAAATTTAATGTTTTAGACTATCTACATCTGTGACCTAAGTGCCTGTTGGAAAAGTTGATCAGGTTTGGAAAGTTTTCTTCTAATAGTGTTGAGAGGTTGTTATCGAAAACAAATGCCGAGTTTCATCAACCCTTGTGGAAATCCACGTATTGTTGCTGGATTAGCTACTTGTTATGTTGCTGTGTCAAAAAATACTTAACAAAAGCAACTTAAAGAAGGGAGTGGCTTAATGTGTCACAGTTCCAGAGTGTGGGGACAGGAGGGTAGGTGCCAGAGACCTCCAAGCACAGTACAACACCTCTAGTCAGGAAACAGCTCCACGAGTTTTGTGTTCACCTTGCTTTCTCCTTCTTTAAGCAGTTAATGACCCCAGCTCATGGGTTGCTATCATCCACATTCACAGTCTGTCCTCCCTACATCGGTTACTCTAATACAGCTAAACCCTATGCAGACATATCCAGAGGTTTGTTTCTTCAGGTAAATCTAGATTCTTTCAAGTTCACAGTCAATATTAACTATCACAGTTGCTCAGCTTTAATATTTTAATATACTAAATTACCTTTATAGATTTCCTGATGTTAAATCATTTGTACATTGTATTCCCAAGATTTAGCCTGCTTGGTAATGGCATACTGATGGGCCTAGATATAAGATTTTTATCTATGCTTTCTCATCTAGAGTGAGATGTAAAGTTAACATATTATATCATTTTACTAGCCAATCTGATTATGATTATAAACCTTTAAAAGATGTAGATTTACATGTTTTCTAATAATAATAAAATATTTGTGAAAATAACTGGTATTTTCTGAATAGAATAAAGTCTTTATTTTCACAGAGTTCTCACCAGAAGCCCATGAAACAGTAATCCAATTATCCACTTACTAAGAGGTAACTGCTAGGATGTTAAGTAACCTGGAAAGTGTTACACAATTAGAAAACAGCAGAATCACAGTTGGAGTCTTCATTCTTACATCTAATAATATTTCTTCAATAATTGAAATGAACACTTTGCTATAAATTAACTGGAACTAATATTACCTACAACTACTTTTCCAGTAGCTTTTTGTGATTTGAGCCTTATTTTTTCTTACTGTTCTGAGACAACGTTGTTAATTATATTCCCTAAAGGAATCATAACATTTATATAGATTTTGATTGTATTTTCTCTACTGACATTTTTATGTCTGAAAGATCTTGATTTCCATCTCATGCTTACAAATGGTGGTTTAACTAATTAAGGATTTTAACGCTGATTTTTCCCCCCACAGTTGTTTTCAGATTTTATCCCTCCAGCTCTGGTATCCACTCTGCTGTCGAGATGTGAGCACTGTGTCAACCTAGCTACTGGTCTTTGAAGACCCATTTTCTCTTCCTTTAGCATCCAGATGTTCATATTTACCTGTTTTGTTTCTTACTTGTTGATTCAGTAAAGCATTTGTGAGTGTGGACTGGGGTCAATATATAGCATTTTTCAGTTATATTATATATTATTATATTATATTATTCAGTTATATTATTTACATATTTAACGTCCCCATTGATTGTTCACTCTACGAAAGCATATTGGAAAAAGTCCTATATTCTAAGAATTAATTTTCCAGGTGTGAGGGTGATAGTTACTGACTAACTTTGAGAAATCTCTATTCTTCCATGGAGATGACAGTCTAGTTTGGAAAGTTCAAATAGTGGCAAAAATAATTGATTAAAATAATAACATTCAATTCAATATCAGCCCTAGAAGAAAACAATATAGCATAAAGAGTAAGATGGAAATTCAAGGCAAGAGTTATTATGCATCATAGAACATCTTAACCTGAGAGTTAAAATTGAAACCTAAACTGTGTCTATCCAGAGGGGATCATTCTATGCATAAGAAGGACATATAAGCCAAACACGTGATATTGAATTAGGAGGCATGATGGGAGAAAATTAATCTGGGTAAATTTAGAAACCCTAAATCTCAGAGCGTATGAGATGGCTAACCATTGGGGTTTTGGAGAAAGAGTTTCTTGATATATTTCCCTGCCAGTAAATAGTTAATAGTTGCTGTGATTGAAAGGTTATTTTCTTCAGATGTATAAAGTCACCAACAAGTTGTTCTTGCTGTAGTAAGCAACTTCCCACCTCTACTCCAGCAAAAATCTCTAATTAAACTCAGTGAGCCATATACAGAAAGAATTCATGGAAGTCGTAGGAGACTTCTTTAGAAGTGTGCAAAATGAAGGCAGGTAGAAAGAAGAGATGGGAATGGGAAGTGAAAAGCAAACACAATTCACTCTACAAGTTTATGGTACTGGGAAAGTCCTCCGATAGGTTATCCATTCTCAAGTGGTTACTCTAAGCATGTATACACAGAGTAATACTCTCAATATGTTGTGTGTATGTGTCCACGCACATACGTGTATGTGCAAAGATGGCAAAATTAAGTGTTGTTGTAGAAGGAATCAACCCAGGACTGATTTATACAAGGGAGGTAGGAGAACAGGGATGCCATTCAGTCTTTGATTATTTCAGAGGGATTTTAGACTAGCACACAGAAGCACTGATGGCAGCTAAGAGATTGACATGTTTATCTGGAGAGGGTAGGTGTGAAGTTGACAAATCAGGAAGTTGTATTTGCTTCAAGATAGTGTGGAGTGGATGTGAAGCTGTCCCCACGAATATTTACTTAGGAAGTTTGGCAAAGTCCATATGAGGGAAATTTTCTGCAAATATCTATGAGGGATTTTAGGAACCATACAGAATGAGAAAAATGCAAGGCACCTCTCTCCTTCGCTTCAGGATTTACTTCAAGATCTCTAAAGGCTGTCTGGCACTGTCAGCACTGTGCATCCCTGTGCAGGGCTTTTCCTTATGAATAATGCATATGACAAAGTTCCATTACAAACTGGGTAGAGTAAGGGATTAGCAGCAAGAACACTAAAATCAAAAAAACATATAGCTATATGCCATAACAAAAGCAATACCATGATTTCTCAAATAATTTCATAGTGTCTTATTCTATTATTATTGTTAATTTATTATTATTATTATAGCTTGTTGAACTGTACCTCCTATAGTAGGTGGGTTGTGCTAAATGACATATGTACTCTGATACCATGTCAGCCATCAAAACTATTTCCTGAGTTTAAGTATTATGAAACCATAATATTGTTGTGATAAGGGAGATAGTCCCAAAGTGATTCACAATGTGTGTGTGTGTGTGTGTGTGTGTGCAGCATTAATGAGCTATATAAAATGATTTATATAAATGGCAGGACATAATAGGGTTTTTCATGATTTCTTCACATAATTCAGACATAACCTTATGAAATACTTGTTTTGGTAACTTCCTATATATTTCCACGTGATGTCTGACTATGGGTTACTGGAATCATGCAATGTACACTACAGATAGGAGGCTGTAATTGAATTCACACATAAAGAAACAGAATTAAAAGCTAATGAAAATATGGAAAGTCATTTATCTGTAATGCGCACACCCACATGAAATATATGTGGTCAGTTATTTTGTAAAATGACCTATCAACTCTATCCTGATCTAAGGAAAACAGTGCACAGGTTGACATCAGGAGCACGCTTTACTGAGAACAGTTTATAAAGGCTCTCATCTGTTCTACAATGTGAATGGCCTTTGGTTAGACCATGCAATTTCTCTCCCAAGACATAGTTGCTTGTGTTTAACAACTTTTAATCGCACATTGCTATCTCAATTATTTCTAAACATTAGGGGGGAATTAAGTTTTGAGGAAAGAAAACTGGATATGTAAATTGCTCTGAAAGGCAATTAAATTACATTCCACAGTGAATGCCATTAATTGTAGATAAATATTTAGTAAGGAAATTATGATCCACAGAAATAAATTCTTGATACTAATTATCATGGTATCCTTTTTCAAAAACCTAATATGTACATTTTTGATATGTATTTATATCATGGAAGTGAGACTCACTTAAGTGTTTGAATTAGCATGGGTTTGTTAGTCATTTTTAATATTGATAAAATTTTTATGGACTTTTTTTCTTTCTTTATGAAAGTTTTTGGAAGGCCATCTTGGTCTTAATCTGTACTGATCATCATTTTAGAAGGGTTACCCAAGTACCACAGTGGTACGTTTTGTCAGAGAGAATTTGGACACATGGAGACCAAACACAGACTTTTTCAGAGATCTATGGGACAAAAGGAGTAGCAGGGATGTGAGCCTTTAGAAAAGAGAACGCAGGAGAAAGAAAGAGAAGCTATCAGATGGTTACACAGGAAACTACATCCTGGGATCTAGCACAGAAACATTTAGAAGGCAGCACAAGGATGCATGGTGTGGGAGAACTGTCTGAATTCTGTCAATCATGTTTTAAATAAACGCTGAATGGCCAGGCAGGAAGTATAGGTGGGTAAACCAGACAGGAAGTAGACCAGGAGTATTCTGGGAAGATGGAAGCTCTTCCCAGAGTCCTGCCCAGACCATGGAAAAGGCAGGATGTGACCTACCCTGCTGAAAAAGGTACCAAGATGTGGCTAACATAGATAATAATAATGGGCTATATAAGTTATAAGAGCTAATATGAAGCATGAGCTAATGTACCAATCAGTTTGTAACTTATAGAGACCTCTGTGTAATTTTCTTTGGGGCTTACGGGCTGTGGGAACTGGGCAGGACAGAAACCCCAACAAGCAAACCCCTCATGTTACAGAATGGTGCCCACATGGATAACTGCATCCACATAAAGCCTGAGACTTGGGAATTAATTCTAGAACAAAATGACAGCATTGAGCATGGTTTCTTGGTAGCAGCAATTTCTCAGGTCTGTTCTGCTTGCTAGAGGCAAGCAAGTGTTCTCATTTAAGAGAGTCTTCCTGACTCAACTTTAGCTGCAGAACCTTACAGCTCTTTTAAGAGGTCCTGCCACAAAACACTTAAACAGTATTGATGAAAAGCTGATCACATGCTTTTCAGTTTTCGGCCATAGCAGGAAAAAAGCTGCACCATTTTGAAATACCAGCTTTCTGGGCCATCTTGCCAGGGCAAACTCTGACTCTTTCAAGCAAGTGGTCTGACTATGAAGAATTTGAATGTGGTTTGTGAGCACACTGCTGCAGCTTGCTTACTGGCAGGGACCTTGAAACACAGTAGAGTTGTGGCAATAAACATGGCTCTGTCTGGTATCTCCACCATGAGGCTGGAATTACAGATATCCAAGGAATGGGCTAGATCCAGTCATCAAAATCATGGCTTTAATCCTACTCATATTGCTTGGAAAAAATAAAGACTCATGTGGTCAAAAAAAAGAGAGATAAGCAGTAAAGATAGATTCAAAGATGAAGAAAACCTCTCTCTAAATGGTTTAAAGTGTGTTAAAAATATATGCAGGCTTGAAAAAAAAGTTAAAGTCCTTAAATTAAAAAAGATAGAAAGAGAGTTATTGGGTGTGGTGGTACAAATCTTTAATCCCAACACTTGGGAGACAGAGGTAGACTGACCTCTGTGATTTCAAGGTGTGGTGTCACACATCTTTAATCCCAATGCCTGGAAGGCAGAGGCAGACAGACCTCTGTGAGTTCTAGGTACTGTGGCACATGCCTTTAATCCCAGCACTGGGGAGGCAGAGACAGGCGGATCTCTGTGAGTTCAAGGACAGCCTGGTCTATAAAGTGAGTTCCAGGACAAAGTTACACAGAAACCCTGTCTCAAAAAGCCAAAAAGTAAAGATATAAGAAATAAAGGATAAAATAAAGCCATGTAAAAATGAAAAGCACACAGAAAATCTTGATACTGTATGTTATTATGCTCTTTGAATTGTTTGAATGATGAGGAAGAAGCAATAGCTGCTAAAAGATATTTGCTTATAAATGCTGTTGAAATAATTCAAGATAGATATTTTGAAAATACCTTGACTTCAAAATTGAAGTCAGAAGGTATGCTACTTTGGAGAAGAGATTTGGCTTTTGTTTCCACATGAAATGAGAGGCTGCAGATTCATTCTGAGCTAAGAAAAATCAGGTTTGATCAAGGAAGACCACCTGAGAAATCTCCAGTAGGAACAGATGGCCTGG
>LOEQ01000183.1:63243-86918 GCA_001685075.1 Bramus lutescens | reverse complement strand
AGACTGAGCTAATGGGCCAATCAGTTTTATAACTTATGGAGATCTTTGTGTGATTTTCTCTGGGGTTTGCCGGCTGTGGGATATTGGGCTGGACAGAAACCCCACCAAGCAGGCCCCTTCATGTTACACATGTGAGCAGTCTAAAGTGAATGGAAGCCATTCCCAGGTCTAGAAACCTAATAATAGTTTCTAAATTTTCTACATTACAAAGTGAGGTGATTTGAATAAGAGTGACCCCCATAAGCTCATACATTTGAATGCATAGTTCACAGGGAGTGACTCTATTTGAAAAGGATTAGGAGGTGTTGCCTTGTTGGAGAAAGTTGGCCATTCTTGTTGAACTTTGTTTCAAGAGCATACCCCAGGCTCAGGTCTCTCTCTTGCCAGTGGATCAGGATGTACCTCTCAGTTACTTCTCCAGCACTATGCATACAGCCATCCTCCCTACCATGAGAATATTGGGCCTAGTCTCTGAAATTTTACACAAGCTCCAAATAAAATGCTTTTTAAAAGTAAGAGTTGCCTTTGTCATGGTGTCTCTTCACAGCAACAGAACAATGGCTAAGACATTGGTCAAAGCCATCTCTAGTCAAAGGACACACATTTCAGTTAGACAGGAAATATGAATATGAGTCTCATTGCACATAATTACAATGCAGTTAATAACATATTTATATACTTGAAAATTAGAGAAGTTTGAGGTTCTTCACAGAAAAATATGAAGTAATACGTATGTTCTGTAGTTATATTTAGCCAACACACAATGTTATATATGTACTTTAAACATCCTGTGCTATGCCATAAATATATACAATTTAAATTTCTTAACTTAAAGTATATGCAACAAAGAATTTCTAATTAAGTACTGTTTAGTAAGTTGAAAAGATAAAAAAACAATGTATATTTCCAATAAAGTTTTCTCCTTTGTTTCAGAGAAGTGTTCCTAATGTCCATAAAAGAATCAACTCTTTTATCTCCAATCACATACACATCAATTTTCACCTTTAAAATGAAAATTGTTTTTCCAAAGAAAAAAATTAATAGGTATAATGAATAGCTCTAATCCATCCCCCAAATAAGACAATTTATTGTTCAGAAATCTTTGGAGAGCTTTTGTTCTTTACAGAGTTTCAAGGACATTTTCATGTTGTCTGTGGCTCAAGCTCAGGCTATTATGGTGACTTTTCTTTGGACTTTGCTGACATGGAAGAAGTGACTCTGACCCTCCTCTGCAGGTGCTATGGGAGTAGCTAGTGTGCCTATAAGATGAGTCATTTAAACAGAAATATTTTGTGGGGAGAGAAGAACTGCTTTAACCGGGAATCATCCAGGAAGTCTGGGTTCTTTGGTCACTTAAAGGAAAATGCTTTTGCTTTAATTGCTGCAGTAATCTGGAGCCTTGAGAAGCATCTTTGCATTACAGGGTACTACAGCAACAGAAGAACTGCCATGGGCCAGGTCCACCTGCATCCCGCATGCCGTCTGTGGAGAGCTGGGGGAGAAAGCCATGGAGCAAATATTTCTCTTACATTTTACAAGCGAGATACAAGGATGTCTAAGCTAGCCCCTAAAGTGTTATTTTAATCTTTACCTTACGCTTATGCTACATACTGTTTCTTTAGAGTCTAAGCATCAGCTGAAGCTTGTGAGTTGACATTTGTTTTGGAGTACTTTGCCTTTTAAAAGTGGGGATAATGAGGTTGCAAGTGCACATAGACGTTTAGACTTATTAGCAGGTGTGTCCTTAAAACGCTTTTCAGTGATATTTCTGGGGTGACATCAAAAATGTTTATTCATCAAAGAGAGGACAACTGCAACAGACCAAAGAAGTGATTACATTTGCTCTAGCTTCATGAACCATTGTGTGTATTGGGGTTAACTACAGAAACATGTATGACTCAAAGGCAGCCATAGCAGTGAAATGCCTACCCTAGCATGGTTGAAGACTAACACAAGAAAGTTCCTTCCGAAGAATCTCCTTGCATAAGATGAAGAGTGGTGGCACATTCCTTTAATCCCAGCACTCGGGAGGTCAAGGCAAGCAGATCTCTGTGAGTTTGAAGTCATCCTGGTCTACAAGAGGTAGTTCCCTTACAGGCTCCAAAAGCTACAGAGAAATTCTGTCTGGAAAACNCCCCCCAAAAAAAAAGGAAAAAAAATCTCCTTGTACAACGTGTACATGGCTCTGCCTGTGAGAGACTCTGCTCAGGAGCAATTGTTTACTTCTTTTATAAGCTTGGGAGGAAACCTGTGAGTGCTGTAAGTTTCAGGAATTTCCTGAGTTTTATAAACTTCTGTCTTCCCTCCCAGTGGAAAATATTTTAATTCAGAAATACATGCATAGCTTTGAAGAATCCCTAGACAGCAGCAATTGATCAGTCTTCATGGACCACTACCCACTGATTATGTTTTCCTTCTGACCCTTACTGTTTGGTAATCATGGATATTCTTGGATAATTGATTCTTAAAATACAGAGACAATCTGTAAATTAGCTATCATTAATTCATTGTGATTATATTCATGGTCAATAGGAAATGGAACACTTATGAGACCCAGATGTTTTGATGTATGTAAATATTATACTAAGATTAAATGAATTTAATTATCATAGCAATCACTTTGCTTATTTTTTATAATGAGACATTTGAAATTTCCTCAGTTTAAAATATGCACTGCATTATTGTGGCTAAAGACACCCTGCTAGACAGTTGGTCTTAGACTCATTCTTTATATGTATCTAAGACTTTTTTACACTTGGTGATCAATTCTATTCTTGCTCTCTCCACTCTCAATCTAATTTTAATCACATGCTATTTTGAGCTTTATGAATTCCTACATAAATGAGATCAGGCAGTAGTTTTTGTTTTTAGAGTTGTCTTTTGCTCACTGAGTGTAACTGTGTAACCTTGGCTGGCCTGGAACTTGATTGATGTGGCTCAGATTGGTCTTGGTTTTGTAGCTCTCTGAACGTGTCTTCTTGTGTGCTGGAATTACAGGTATGTATCGCCATGAGTTAATCACGTGCAGCAATTTTCCTTTTGCATGTAACTTCTGGAGTTATTTAAAGAATAAGGTTCTGCTTCACTGAAAACTATCAAGATCCTTGCATAGAAGTGAAGATGTAGATTTAGACAGGAGAATTGTCAATGTTGAACTTGTCACTGAATTAGAATTAGCCTGCACTTACAATGTAAAGATTCTTCTGGTAAGAGAAGGCCCTGGCACTCAGTGAGCGCTTAATCAAGGTCTGTTGAACGACTAGATGGGCAAATTCTGTGTCAAGAGAAGAGAAATGAAAGGCTGTGCAGTTTAAAGCCATCTCCACAGTGTCTCCTTAGAGAAGAGGCTATTTCTCATCACCGGAAGGAGGTAGGACTATACAGCCTGATAACTGATCACGGATAATGGAGCAGAGTGAAAACAGGTGACATATGAGGTTTTCCATTACTAAGAAATATAGGTGGCTTTGGTACATTTTGATTTTTGACTTTTAAATCTGGATCTTATAAATGTAACTAAATTATCCCCTCAGAGGCATTTATCCAAAGAAATTTTGTATATAATGACTTTGTGAACCTTTTCATTATGTTCCTCCTCCTCCTCTTCCTCTTCTTTCTCTCTCCATACACACATACACACTATATATATATATATATATCCCAAAATAGAAAGTAACCATTTAAAGCAATATAAATTATTTGGGAGGAACTTGATGATTCTTAAAAAGAGGATATTTATTGAAAGTAAGATGGAATAAGTTTTTTCCTCCCAAGACTTATTTTTCTTTTCTCTTGCAACATTTTTGAGATGACCAGTAGAATGGTCATCTTTTGGAATTAAATATTGTGTATTGTGGATAATGTGTGCATCACAAATGAACATAGATAAATTATAGTATCCAAATTTGCTATAGTAGATGACATCAAATCAAAAACAAAGCATCCATTTATTTTTTCATGCTGGCTAAACTATACTGTGGCCTGTCCCAATATCAGAAGACATGTTTTGAAAAGGAGACTCTTAACCCATTTACTGGAATGAAGAAAGAGGAGAATCTATATTTGTCTGAACATTCAATCACATGTTGCTTTAAAAAGTCAGAAACTAAGATAGGGGAAAATGAATATTTATAGTTTCTTTCAGAATTTAGTAACTTTCAGACTTACAATTGCATCCTCATATCATGGCTGTTATTGTCCACTTGATAGTGTGGCAGTGTAGTGTACTGTTATTTACTATGCATGGATGATGATCTGGAAGTTAAAGCCTTTTAAGAATGGAGTTCATGTTAAAATGCATATAATCATGACCGTATGATGTACAATAGCTTGAAGAGATCACTCCTGTAAATAACCACATCCTCAGACCTAAGCCAGTGTCAGGAACGGGTATGTGTAGTAAACCCAGGCTAACCTGCTTCAACTTCCCAAGTAGTGGGATTGTAGGTATAAACCACCATGCCCATGTTTTTAATAGCTTTGGTAAACCAGCTGAAGCTAAACTGTCTTCCTTAACAACCAGACTAAGGATGTGGTCTGATGGACACCTTCCTGACCATTCCATTGGTGGGCTCCTGGTTAGTTGCAATCTGTGTAACGATAAGAAAAGGACCCCTCTCAGCCTGTGAGGATGACAGACTATCCATATGTTCTTGAATCTACCATTCTGCCGAGTGCTTCTGTGCACAGAGCTTACACTTGCTTGCCAGTCAATTCCAGGGGTAACTGGAGCCAAATACTCTATAAGGCTCAATATGACAAAGACGGCTACTTTTCAGGTTCCTATTACATTCCCCAAAGACTTTGTCATGGGACTCTCTATGCTAGTGACTGTCGCAGACTTTACAGTCTATGCCTTCAATCAACCCAAAATTCATATACCTGTGTAAACTAAACACAAAGAGGATTCAATGTATAAAATGGATGGGTAATACCAAATGATAAATCCCAATGCTCCTGTATTGATATGCCACTCCAGTTTAACTTTAGAATAATCACATTGAAATGTATCTGAGTTCATTTTTTAGCACACAGGCTTTCCATAAATGATACTGTGCTGTTATGGAACAGTATAGGCAGTTCTGGGGTTGGGGACCACTTAGGCTAAAACTTTTTTCATGTAGCTAAGGAGGCATCCACTCTTTATCTTCTTCCTATCCTTGAAAAGAATATATAATGTATTTGCCCTTCACTGCATCTTTTTACACCCACTTCATCTCCCTGTGTTGAATGCACACTTCAAAGGTCCTTGTTATAACTTTAAAAGAGACTTACTGAGAGGAAGAAGGAAGGCATAATCAGTAAAACAAAAGTTATTTATGCAGACTTTCTAATTTTGAACTTTTTCCTCTTAACACTGATGCAAAGATTAACAAATGAAGGCATTTAGTATAATGTCAGCGCATAGTTTGAGCTCAAAATATATTTTAATTATCATCCTGAATATTTATACAGATGTTTCATCTTGTGTTTACCCTCCTTAGCAGGTGATGCTTCCACTGAGTTTTGATGCTTAGGTCTAAAAGCTGCCTTGCTCTTGGGACTTGATTTAGCTTTCTATTTTGGAAAGACCCAGCAAATATTAGGCATGTCTTGTTTCACAGCGACAACCAGCACAGGATCCTAGAAGAAACAGAAGCCAAAACTAGTCTGCTAGCTCTTGCTTATTTAGAAATAGTTGGTATTTTTTCCCAATATGATAACAACTTAGTACAAAAGAACATGAAAGCAAAGGAACTGCAATTATGCCCCAAGTCAATTTCTACACGGAACATGTACAAATCACATTAAAAATCTAGAGAAGGTAGCAATTAATCATATGAAAAACTAACCTCAGAAAGTATATTAACTTCTTAAATTACAAGCCAATGTCTTCCTATATGAACCTTTGCTCTCACCCTGCAGCCTAATCTTTTTTCCCTAAATATTCTTCTTCTTCTTTTTTTTTAAACTATAATACCTCTTAGTCTCCTTTTTTTCACTAATATTACTGTCTTTATCCTAGGATTTGCCTTCCTCACATACCAGGAGCACAATTCTGTTCTCCAAATAGCATCACTGTTATTAACTACTTCAATACATTTTACATTCCCTTGTTGAGCTAAGCAACATTCAGTCTGCTGTTGCTCATGACACCGTGTGATCAGAATGATAAGATTTCTACCTATACTCCTATTAAGATGAAACTGAGAGATTTGTAGTATATTTCCAAAATATTTTCAACTGTGGTCTTCTTATTCAGTGTTTTATGACTATGTTGATATTAATTTATTCTCTATATTAGTTGCTTTTACTCCCCAATGCCCACCATATCTGTCATAAACAATGTAAGGAATGCAACATTTACTTTGGCTACCACATTCAGAATGACCCAGTCTATCCTGACCTAGAAGACATGATCAGGCAACTCATCTCATGACATCAGGATTATATAGTGGAAGTTATTCACACCATTGACGACCAGGAAGTCAGGAGTAAGCTAGAATGTGGACATAATCCTGAGAACCTTCCCTGTGTCCTACTTATTCCAACTAACATACCATCTAGGAGAGTTTCCAGAACATCACAAAATGATACCAACACCCAGGGATTAAAGATGGAAAGAAAATAAGCATTGAAACCAGAGTGTACATTGTAGTGACCCTTTATTTGTATTTTAATAAATAAAGCTTGCATGAAGATCAGAGAAGCAGATCAGGAAGCCACTAGAGACACCTTTTACCTCTACCAATGCTCAGACTGAAGGGGTGATCCTCAGACTGCATAGACTGCACTGAGTCGCCACAAAACCTTAGACTCCACACTTCAGGGAGTTCCTTTCTCTCTCCTTTTATATTTCTCTCTCTATCCAGCAATATGGCTCCTGTCTCCACCTCCCTAGTGCTGGAACTGAAGGTGTGTGAATCCCCAAAACTGGGATTAAAGGTGTGAGTAACCATTTATTCCCTGGCCTCTAGTGGCTTAGCTTTGCATTCTGATCTTCAGGCAAGCTTCATTTATTAAAACTCAAATAATATACCACTATAGTACATCAAATTCCAAAACCTGCCACATTTTTGTTTTTCTCTGTCTTTCTGTCCCTGTCTGGGGTGGACCTGCCTTTTTTTCTCTATATAAACGCATGCTACACAGATACTTGGTAACTATACCTAGGTGTTCCCGAACCTCTTCTGGCTGGCACAAAAGCAGTAAACAGGTGGGTGTGTGAAATATGATGAGCCAAAAGATTCATTCCTTTATTTTCTCTTAACTGCCTCAGCCTTCATAAAACCCGGCCCTATAGGTTATTGATTTTCACAAAAAGAAGAAAAATGAGTGGGAGTGGAGAATTATGATGTTATGTCCTAAATGAATTTTTCACAGAAAAAAAAGAAGAACAAAACACAACAACTATTCTCTGTCTTGAGCAGTTGGTTAGAAATGAGGTTTGGGGAATGGAATAGGAAAGGCAAAAGTGTGTGTGTCCCCAGGGGAGAGCACACATTGATCTCTGAAGTGATTGCCCTGACTGCCTCTGAAGCTGAGAATTAGATCCAATATGTTAGTGCTAACATTTAAGTCCTTTCAAATCCCCAGGGGTCTACTGACTCTGCTTTCTCTTCCTCTCCTTCATTTGTGTTTAGGTGAAAACTGACTTAACACTTTACACGCCAATCTCTGATTTTAGAGACAGAATCCAGAGCCTCTGGGAATCCATGGCCGTTTTGATGAATTATTTTCATGGTCATGTCCTAAGCAAAGTCTCTTGAAGAATTTACTCTCCAGCTAAGAGAGCATGCTAGTTCCATTTTCCCACTGTCTATGACAAGCACCTGTTTCCAGCATGAGGCTGTTCAGACAAATCCACAAATACTCCAGAGCCACTTCAAGAGTTGAAAAATTGACATGAGGGAGGTAACTTCAGAGTTCTAGCACAGATTCCAAAAGTGGGCCCTTGGAATCTGTATTTGAACTATGAAAAATAAACTTACTAATGCTTACTTTACTTAGTAGATACATCCAAAAGAATCTTACAAAGAAGGTGGAGGGAGACACACAAATTCCAAAAAGCAAACAATTAAACATTGAACATTTGAAATTAGCCTGCAAAATTTCAGAAATCTGGTTCCAAAGAAAGTTCAAAGTCGGAGAAAAAGAGTTTAACGGTTAGACTTGTAGTGACCTAGAAACCGTTTAAAAGAACTTAGGGAATTCTCTATTGATTAGTGTTATGAGATCTGGGGTCATGGGGGGCTAAGAAAGAGATGGAAAAGAACCCTGTAGAAAGAGAGTTCAGTGGTTCTTGGCAGAAGGCCGGTAGGCTTAAGGAGAAGCGTGTCTATTGGCTACTTTGATCCTCCAAAATATAACCCAGTGGCTTAGAAGAAAATCCAGTGAGGAAGTTAGCTGAGCAGAGAGATGCTGCTAGATGAAGGGCTTTGATTACAGCCACACAGAATACTGAAAACTGGGGTAATACATGCCCATAAGGCAAAAGATAAATGAAAATTTTCCTGAGGGTGTTTGAAACAACAAGGTCAGATACAAGTTGAAGAGTGTACCAAATTTTTCCCCTTGGTCTCTTGCACTTATATACCAGAGACAACCAGAATATTTAAAGATGAAAAATCAATAGAAACAAAAAGAAAGCTATCAATGAAAAAATAAACCATTTATTCCCACAAGTTGACCAGTTCCAAGGAAAAATAATTGTTAATCTTGATGATGGTATGGGAGGAACTCAGTATTCTAGGAAAACAATATCAGCAAAACCAAAACAAAGAAACAAAGAAACAAATAGTCAAAGGACCAGATCCTCAGATTCTGCCGCAGTGAGAGTAGAAGGGAGATTTAATTACTTATTTGTGGTTCTATTTCACTACCATTGACTGAATATATGTCATGTGCCAGCCACTATTTAGAAATGAGGATACTATTGTTTTTAGTAGAATTTTCCCCAACTTTCATAAAGCCTGTGTCCTGAAAAACCAATACAGTGATGTGCCAAGCAACAGCATGTATTTTGAAGTATGAATGACATGGTTTCAAATCATAGCTTTACCCTTTGATATTTGTTTTGTCCTTAACCTTGATATGAGTTCGTTTTTGTTTCTACAAAATTCAGATTTGAATGCTAGCTTTGAAAGATTGTGATAAGGGTAAGAGTTTGTTGAATGAAAAAAAATCAGCAAATGCAAAGGATCTTGTTAAAAGAGAGGTAATGGAATTGAAATCACTCTTACTGTGATACAATTAATGGTTGATACACATAATTATACATGTATGGGTCTACAAACCTGTATCCACAGTATGTATATAGACTTTCATCAATACATGTGTACATATATATTTAGAGAGATAGATAAATATATACACACACATAGAAAATTCTGTGAGTAAAGATAGAGGTGAGTTAAGTTTTTAATATAAAATAGACCCTGATACACATATTCTATTTTTCCTAGACCTCACTCGATGACAAAGTGGTTAAAGCAAAAGAGACAAACAGCAGTATGATGATGAGAAATTCCTCAGAGAGTGAATGGTGGAGCCCTCACCTCTGGCATAATCAAGAACATAACTTCATTATCACACAGAAATTAACGTTTTTAGATATTCAAGCAAAGAATCCTCTAATGTATTGAGAAGAACATGGGCACGAAGAACTCTAGAATCCTATGGATGTTACCAATATGTCTCTGTAGTCCAAATCTGAGCACAGTTGTGCACTCATTCCAGTAAGTAGGAATCAGAATGAAGTGCTGTTGGCTATGGTAAGCTGAAAACTTGATTTATGCACAAATGTACACGTCCAAGAAAAATCTCTTCCCTGGCCACAAGCATCAGCCCATGTCCCCACAAGACAGCTACTAGACCCATTTGCTTCTTTGTCTCTTCTGCCATGCTCACATGGTGATCAACAATCTTTCTGGCCAACGTAAGTTTTCCTGGATGTATTCATTTTCAGTTGCTCATATAACAGACTTTTGAATATTAAAAACTCCTTTGTAAAGGTAGTTTTTACATTTTATTTTTTAAGTTATGTCAAAGTAAGGAATAATTAATATTTTTTTCTCTTAGCAAATTCTGTGGTAGCCATGGCCCATTTTTGAATAATGCCAAAGACATAAAACTTTTAAAAAACACTCTCATGGGGGGATTTATGGGCCTATTGAAGAGGCACATTATTAGTAATTAGAAGAAAAGGGAAGTGCTTGGGAAAATGTTTCAGAAATTCCTTAATACCTTATCTTTCGAAATCCTGTTTGTAAAGTAAATGTGAATTAAGGTTATCTTCATAAAAAGGCTATCTAATTGATAAAGGCTTTCCTCTGTATGCTGTGAATATGTTTTATTACCATTAGTTGATAAAGAAGCTGCTTTATCCTATGGAAGGGCAGAATATAGGTAGGTGGGAAAACTAAACTGAATGCAGGGAAAAAGAATGCAGAGTAAAGGAGATACCATGTAGCTGATGAAGGAGAAAGATGCCTGAGCCTTACTGGTAAGCAGCAGCCTCATAGATACACATAGACTAATAGAAATGGGTTAATTTTAGATGCAAGGACTAATTAGAAATATGCCTGAGCCATTGGCCAAACAGTGTTGTAATTAATACAGTTTCTGTGTGATGATTTAGATCTGGCCGGGCAATGAAAGCACAGTCTCTGCTTACAATCTAATGAAGGCAATATGCTTTTTGAAATATTTGAATACATCAAAGCATAATATACTTTCTATTGTTAAATAGCTCTCAACCAAATTATAAGTAACATCCTAACTATGCCATAAGTGTTATAAAGCTTACAAAATGGCACTATGGGAAAGCACAGCTAGGACCAGGATAACGTTTCATGGTGAAGTTACTCTGATATACTTTCATGAGATATTCTAGAATAAACTTTTCTAGTATTATTTCTGCTAGTGTGATAAAAACATTCCATGCCAAAACACAATAAAAACAAACACTTAAGAAAAAAAAAGGCTTATTCTACTTATGAGTCCAGGCTATTGAACAGTCAAAGCAGGAACTTGAAGTAGCAAGTCACAATCACAGTCAACCAGAGAAATGAATGCCTACATGTCTACTTGTGACAGCCTCCTCTCTATACTTACACAACACCCAAGGCTCAAAAATCCAACCAATTGTGCTGTCCACCATAGGCAGGTCTTCTCAATAAAGACTTTCCTCCACATACATACCCATAGTCCAATCTTATTAAGGCAATCACTCACTGATACTTTATCTCCAGATAATTACAGATTATTTCAAGCTTATAATTAAAACTAATGCAAGTACTTACTCTATGAATGAATGGAGATTTCTACTCAACATGTACTGAGGTGCATCATGTGATTTTGATGAATGAAGATCAGTTCAAAAGGATGGTCCACCTTCTGCTTGCCATTGCTTTGTAAATGAGCATTAGTCTAGTGCCAAGCATTATTTTTCTTCAGAATGTGACGCTGTAGGATCTGTCATCATTTTTCTTCCAGTAATATTTCTAAATTTTCCTGGCAATGTCATTAAGGGTTTTCTTTTTCCACCTAGGATTTAGTGTAAGATTCTTGACTCCCCATATGGACCAGTTTCTGAGTCAGTCCTATTTCCCTTATTTCTCAGTCTCCAATTTTTCATTAATTTTCAGGTTATAATGTAATGAATAATCCATGTGGTTATCACCAGTGATGCACAAGAATGTAATTGGGAATAATAAGTGATGTGAATGTTAATAGAAGGATGAACTCACCCTACAGAATTCTAGGCATCACATATTGTTCAATTGCTTCAACACTTCAGTACCCACAGGCACTCCCAGAAGAGAATGGCTAATCCCGAATTACCTCTTCAGTGTAATTTCAAGGCGTCTGTCTATGGACCCTGGATTCCTTGAAAGGATGTACTATAGTTTTTGAAGTATTACCTTAAATTTCTGTGAAAGAGACACCTGTTTGGAAGGAGATGTCCCGGCAGGCAGCTAATAATTACAGATGTAATTAAAAGAGAAGTTCTAATTCACAATAGATTTTTCTTAATGATAGCTCTTAAAAGAGTACCATGTTGATGTGAAGATGGCTCATATCATGAAGTCAATCTGTCAAAAGGCCTCCTCTCAAATCTCCCTCCCCCGCTTTTTTTTTTCAATTTCATACAGAAACCCTGAGGTGTGGCTTTCCTTTTTCTGTGATGTATGGCCCAGTGTGTTTTCCCACCGGGCTTCAGTCCATGAACAGAGTACACAATGTATAATTTAGCATACTGAACTCCCCAAACCAACATTTGAATGTTGCTGAGAAAACACGAAATACATTGAGGTTTACTAAGTTAAAATAAGAACACCGTGTCCATAGAGTCTTAAGATAACCACACTCTGGAGACCACAATTTGAAGTTCTAAAAGACTTTTGTGTCTCTATTCAAGTATTTCAGAGTAGGTTTGACAATTTTTATTATATTATTATTTTCCATGAACAGGATGAGGAGACAAAAGTGACACAGAAAACCACTGATGTCTAAGAGCCAGTTGAGTCTCCCATGCCACTTCAGAAAGAGAAAACTCTTGAATAAGAATGGAAGAGAAAATTCAAGGGGAAATTTTGAACCATGTAAGAAAACTATTGGGTTGGCTAAATGGCTTGGAATGTGAGTTGAAGAGGACAGATTAAGATTTTGAGAGTTGACTCACGTGGCATAAGGTATATTAATGAGAGAATTCTTTCAGAGCACTTAACAGAGTTCCGTTATATAGTTTTGTAACGGTAATACTACCATTACCATTACTACATTTGCTAATAATAATTAATATTGTAACAACAGCAATTATTTTTTATAGGAAGAACAGACAGAGAAAGAAACAATAGCATTCAAGCCATTGTCCTAAGTAGATGTGAGGCGAAACTGCTTTCTCTGGGATACAGGCAGCACAGAGGAGTCAAACCAAGGGACCAAACAAGTCAAATTAACAAGTCAAATGAAGCAGCTTGTGACCTTTTTCTGCCCACCACAGCATTTACAGTTAGCCTTGGGTTGGGCTCCACCATATGTGACAGAGCAAACACTGAGTTTTAACTGGGAGCTTGTTAGAGATGCAGAAGTGAGGCCTTCCTCCAGACATTCTACACCAGAATCTACATTTTAACACTTTCTCTAGAGGCTGCATTTCTGTTTAACGAAGGACATATTTTTAACTTCAGATGCAACCCGGAGGGAGTATATCTCTCTTCGTGGGCAGTTTATTAGTTTCATTTCTTGCAATTCTGGAATGTAGTATCCTCATCCTTTCATTTCCTAAACAGCTTCAGAATAGACGCTTTCTCCTTCCTCTTCCTTTGCTTAATAAAAGCATTTTGAAGATAAATTACAAGTACTTCCCAAAGTCTTTCAGAAAATATAAATTGCCTGCATGTATAACTTATGTATTCTGCATTTGTAGAAACCAAGTGTTAATAACACATCTCTAAATTACTCAGTTGTGTTTTTATTCTCAGGACTTCTTGAGAATTTGCTGCAAATTTGCCAAAGTCCATTATTGAAAATGCATATAAACACATGGCAGCATTTTTCCCCCATACAACTCATTTTTGCATTGGGAATTGACCACCTGCATGTATATTAACCCTAAAAATCTTTACAAATGTTTTGCTTACTTTTTGTTTCCATGCAAAATAAAGTGCCTTTTTCCTAGACAAAGACAAACTAGACTAATCCCCATTCCCCCCCAAAAAAAACCAACAAAATACAGTATTTCTCAGATGCAAATTTTAGTGTTATATCAACTTTGGCATCCAAATGATGACTTTTGTTTGATAGCAACAAATATTGGAAAGTCTGTCTCATAGGGATAAAGATTAACCAAAGAGCCTCAGTTCCCACAGCTCACACTGACAACGGAAGTATCAGTCTTCAAGGAGTGAGGGTATTTCTTTAAAACACTCCAGGTTGAATAAATGCTACAGGATTTTCTTTCTCTGGTCCTCAAGTCAATTAAGCGTTCTCATCAAGGTTTGGACTAGTGATGGTGTCTAGAGCGGATGGGAGAGGCTTTAAGTTGATTTTCACTGATTTTATCTGAATTTTGAAACCATTTAACAGAAATCACCCTTTTAAAATGTTTTGAGGTATTGATGATTTCTAATTGCTGAGAAATACAAAATAGGAAAGAAGAAGAGGAAGTAAAAGGTGGTGGAGAGACAGAGAGAAAGAGAGAGAGAGAGAGAGAGAGAGAGAGAGAGAGAGAGAGAGGAGAGAGGGATGGGCAGGATGACAGTTAACTTTTGACTGTAGTTTATAGAAGTTTATCCTCAAATTTGAAAACATAAAATTTAGTAAGGCCACCATCTTTCAAGTGGAAACAGCTTGGCAAAGAGATCATTGTTTTATTTTCTAATCAGTTTCCTGTGCCTCCCCTGGATAGCTGTGCCAGTTACAATTTTCAAGTTGCATGTGGAAAAATTTTGTTTATAAGGGCAGATACATGTGCCACAAATAAGTCAATCAAAATGCCTTAAGTGATGGTATTACTATCTTTGCGTCCTGAAGAAAATGATAAAATGAGGTTAATTGAAGCATTTTGTGAAATGAGACCTCAGAAAACACATGATTTCTGTATGGTAGTACTATTTACATCCTACACTAATTTTTTTAAATGTGACAAGGTATGGATTCAAGGACTTAACAGTTTTTAAGGCAATAAACTGAGATTTCCTTAGACATTGTGTATGTCAATAGACAGCAAAGAACGACTTTTTCCCCCTAACCTCCTAAGCTATCCTTGTTCTACATACAAATTACTGGCTGTTGTGAAAATACAGTGTCCCCGGAGCATCATGGTCTTATCTAGAATCCATTTTCTTGGATTTATCATGTCACTTGGTATGTGGCTGGCTGCAATCTGCAATCTGGGTCAAAAATACTTTGGTCTCTGACCTGGGGATAAACTCGAACTTCACAATTACAAATCTTTGTACCTTAATTATTCACCTCCTCTTCAATTCTTAAGTTTCTAAATTCTCCCCTATGATATAAATGGGAGATACTTTCTTCTGCTCTTTTTATTGGTCCATCTAATTCATATTTTAACAATCTAAAACCAACTAGGAAATCAGAAATAAATTTCATACTATTTGCATTTATGTAGAACTGGGAAATAAGAAGGCATATTAAACAGTTGTGTAAAGGACCAGAGCAAACACAAAGGATCTCACAGCCTAATCTGGTCTGTATTTTCTAGAGAAATCTAAAAAGATAATGGAAGGGCTATAGGGAAAAAAAAATCTTCCATATGGTAGTCTGTTTTAGCAGTTATCAGCATTAAATGGTAGCCTCAGCAAGTTGCCATTATTGTTATGAATTCAGACTCATGGAGTTCTTCTGTCAAATAAGCCTTTTCTTAATATTTGTTACTGGCAATATTTTAAGGAATTCACCACAAATTGGTACATGAGTGACTGAATCTATTACATGTGTGATTGTGTTATTGTTATTTTTGAATGCATACCCTCTGTGCATTTAACATACAATATCCCACTTACTACAATCCTTTTTAAGCTATCTTCTGTCATCAACTCCATTTTTTTTAACTTAAAAAAGCAGAATACAGAATAATTAAGGGATGGACTAGTGGAGCTAGGAGCTGACATCAGAAAAACGCCTCAGACACATCTTGACATGGATGCCAGACTTAAACCAGTAACAAACTGGTATGCAGCATAAGGGAAACCATTGTTGACCATTGTTCTGGTCAACTTACCTTCAGCCTCCACACATTTACTCTAACATGCTTGGCATCCTCTAGACTTCCTTAGGGAATGGAAGGCATTGTTTATAACCCAAATAAGTGGGTAGCTCCTCCTGCCAGAATCCTCTAAAATGAGACCTGGATAGGACATACACTAGTGCCTGTAATTTGAAATGTGTTCCTTGTTATGCCCAAATCTGCAAAGTCCCCCAAAAGCCAACAAGGAGACCGAGTCCCATATGTAAAAGCAAAGAGCCTTTATTTTATGCAAGTTTGCATACTCGATCTCTCTGCATGTCCAACGTACTGGAATAAACAGAGAGGCCCGAGCTCAGTTAGAGTTGGGTTTTTATAGTAGCAAAGGTGGGGGTGAGGGCTTTCTGAGGTTCAGGACCTCTGATTGGCTAACATATGTAAAGGGGTGTCCTGGTGAGTGTGTGCTGGCAGGTGATCCTATCTACAGTGGTTGAAATGTTAGGCATGTCTTTTGGATGGTCTGTTCTTGGGTGGTGCTCAGCTAATCTTAGTTTATGGTCCTTCCTGCAACCAGGTATGTTTCAGAGTAAACTACTGAGACTCAGGCCTCCCTTAAACTTATCTATGGCTGAGTCCTACTCTGGAAGGTGATAATGGTTGGAAGTAAAGAACTTCCTTTGGCTGATCTGTTCATATTTAGCTTATCATGGCTGGCTCCTACATTCCTGTGAGTCCCACTTCAGACCTGGTAGAGCTTGTTTTTCTTACACACAATATTTTATTATGTATGATTCCTCTTGGCTGACATTTGTAGTAATAAGGGGAGAGCGGGGCTGCTTTTCGTCCGGCCCAGCTCCCGCATGGCTAGCTTATACCCCGAAATAACAACACACAAATTGTATTCGTTTAANTCTACTCCACCCACCTAAGGGCTGGTCTATCAAAGGGCCAAGGCAGTTTCTTTATTAACCAATGAAAGTAACACATAGACAGATGACCCTCCTACATCAGACATTCATAATGGCCTCTCATTGAGCCCCCACTTCCATCAGTTCTGGAGAAAAACTGACATTTTTGAGGTCCTTCAAAAACACTCTCCTCCAATGTAAACATTACAAATGTCACAAAAGTGTGTATTTTAAACCAGACCATCTTCCAATGCATCTTCCAAACCTAGAGACAATTTATCCAGCCCTTTAAATTGAGACAATGTTAGAGGGAGAATAAAAACATTTTTGCACATAGTTCCTAAGCATCTGGTAGGCATTTAAAAAGTAGCAATTGAAAAAGTCAAAATACTGCTATTCTGTACTCTTCGTGGAATAGTTCAGGCTTGGTGTCAGCGTGTGCTCTGCATTACTGGTTATTCAAATAATGCCATATTACTCCTCAACAAGACAGAAATCAGATAGTCTGATAACAATTTTTGGGAATGGATCTGTTTATACAGAGGAAAATTTACCTCCCTCCCTATGGTATACGTATTTCATTTAGGGATCATGTCTCCCTTCCAATTGAGATAATCCAGAAAATATATGTATCAATCAGAAGAGGCTCCTTGTGTATTTAGTTATAAACTCACCCAACAAGGAGATTCTGGTAATGCAATTTTCCTGAAGTGTGCATTTGATATGTTTATTTTTTTATCCCAAGTCACAGAAACTTGACTTGGTGAGGGACAGCCTTCTGTGCTTTGTGTTTTCAAAACTCTCTTCCACGTTATAATTTTTCATTGCCTTGATACATTCCTCACCCCCACCCCCACTCTCCAGGAAACATCATGCCAAGCTTGTTTACTGGCATCAAGAATCTTGAATAGTCGTCAATAAAATGCTCCCTTTTATCCTCCGGAGGAATATGGAACCTGGAGGCAGCAAAGCTAGGTCCAGACATTAAGCCTGTTTACGAAAGGCGGCCATTATTCTGTAATTCTCTTTGCTAATTTCTGTGGGCACAAAGCCGGTTGGCCCCCTGATGGTAATGAGCTTAGAGCATTTCTCTTGTTTCTGGTCCAAAGCAGGATTTTTCTTCTTTTCCTCTCTTGTCACCTTCAGGTGAGCTAATCAGCTCTGAGCAGCCATTGCTTTTGGAGCCCTTTTCCAGCTCCCTCTCTCTCTTTCCAGTGCTTCCATCTTTAAGCCAAGCACCTCTCTTTTCTCCACCAGCTGTTTCCACCTCCTCTTTCCTTGGGTTTGGCATCCCTCCAACGTGGTTGCCTGATAGCTTTGCTCATGGAGACAGCTCCGTGGTGATTTCTTTTTGTTTTTCTAACATGACTTTTTATTACACTTGGACTAATTGGCCATGGACCATTCTGGAGAGCCTAAATTAGTGCCATCTAGCAACATTAGATTGTATGGGGCTGCTACCCGGAAAGGTGGTGGGTGCTCCTCGGTCAAAACAAGCCATTTGTTAGAGGACCATGGGGAAGGTCACCTAGCAACCTAAGCTCTGGAAGGAGTTCCTACCCACTACACATATACTGGAAAACTTCAAAATATTAAAATTATTTTGTTTTGAGTCTATGGTATGCTATGTCCTAGATTTAAATATTTTTAATGGATTGTTATTTGGTATACTTTATTGACTGGCCTTCATAGAGAGATGGGTAGAGAGCATTCTTGAAACTAATATTCCTTTTATTATCATTGGTTCCTCTTCAGTATATGCAATAAGATCCTCTTTTTTTAAAAAGTAAAGATTTTAAATGATTTTATTAATGTGTGCTCTTGCATAAATTTTCATACACCGTGTACATGCAGTTGCTCATAGAGGCCTGAAGAGTGTGTTTGGATGACCTAGAGCTAGAGTTACAGGTAGACAAAAGTGGGCATCTCAACACTTAAGTGATTTTAAAATCTGAGATATCGCTCTTTCACCCGTTAGGTTCTTCATAATCTCTTAGACGGTCCGGTCCTTGGACCTGTAAGGTTCTTATGTCCTAGTACATTCTTATGATAACAACAAACGTTGCAATGATTGGATAAAGGCTATTTAAAGCAACATTTCAATACAAAAGACAGTCATAAGCTTACTTGGAATGATAAGGTCACAACTTCAGAAGATATTTCTTTCATAAAGCAAATGTTATTTTTAAATTTGCTTTATTCTTAGTAAAACTCGAGAATGGTCTTATTTCGTATTGAGAGTTACAAAATGGGATCATCAAGCTATCAAACCTGCCAATTTATGATTACATATGCTCTGGAATTTCAGTCTAAACATGTTTTCATTTGGACAAGATATATATAATTTCTTGTGAATTCCCTTCTTGTCATTAGATCCAGATCTTCATACATTGGATGTTCATTTCAGACAAGTGTTAGTTTGTAGTTTTATTATCAAAAAAAAGAAAAAATACACGCAAATTGAGTTAGATTTTCAAACGTGCTTAGTATGAATTTTGTAAGTTTAACATACACCTCTTTTTTCCAATTAATTGTGTGAGATAGCCATTTATTTCTTTGCTATTTCTAAGAACACCTCAGGGTCCCATAGGAAATCCATTCTCACCAAACAAAAGCGGCATGGTGTCACAATCCAGGAACTGATAACACACATAACAAAGAAAAGTAAAGGCAAACACGTTTCTTTGATTTCCCCACAGACACTTCTGGTTATGATATTTAAAAGGAATAACCCAATGAAAAATGATTTTCTAGCAAAACTCAAATATCGAATGCTAATATTTACCTGGACCCTGCATTCACCCTTCATACTGCAACTGACTGAGTTTATAATCTGGAAGCATCCAAACAAGTACAGATGGCCTGGTTTGTGTCTGCACACTCCTTTCCTGCTCGTCTCTTTAGGTAGTCTGTGTTGAGATATTTTGTTGTATGTCACCTTATACGCCAGTAAAAACAAAGCATTCATCTATACGTATGTTAACATCTTGGCAAAAATGGAAGACAGTCTTTAGATTAAACAAACAAGTGCTAACTTTACTATTGGCAGGATGTAATAAAAGCTAATTTAAAGTACTTGTGTGAGCAATCCCTACTGGCTTTCCTGGTTGTTCATTTCACAGAAGTACTAGTAAATGCTTGGTGCATGTTGGGAGCTGGTGTCAGCTTTCAAACTTTTTACCATCTACTGCAAATTGTAAAACCAAATATTTTGAAACACTGTGAAATTGAAGAAATAGCTATAGGCCTAAAGCATTATGGGAGTAGGGAGGATAGAGGAAGTACAGTGTCAATCAGAATTAATTTTCTAATAGTTTTCAAGGGAAGTTCATGCTCATTTTAGTCTTTGTGTGTGTGTGTGTGTGTGTGTGTGTGTGTGTGTGTGCTAAGGAAGAGATGGTCAAAGAGCGCAAGAAATGCCCCAGAAAGAAAAAAATTTCTCAAAAAAGTCCCATTTTGTATTTAGCAGTCAACAAGAAGTTTGTTGGCTCTGTAAACACTCCCAAGGGGTGCGTGTGCAGACAAATTGCTAATTATATGTAGGGCCAGGCACACAGAACCATGTAGACTGTTGTCAATTGCCCTGAAGGTGATTTAGCTAAGAAATGCTTTCAGTGAGGGCAATGAACAGCCTGATTTGCTTAAGGAATACCCCTCCTAGAGCTTGGTAGAATCAGATCCAAGATGGCGCCATATCCAGAGCTTGGTAAGGATATGCACACAACTGGAGGAATGGTAGAAAGATGAAAAGAGAACCAGCAGGGATAAAAAGAAAAAAAAAAGCAACAAAAAGGGGCTCTGTCTAGAGGAAAAAGGAGCAGGCAGAATGGAGTAGTGCCAGTACTTGCTTCTAACTTCAGGCGCTTATGGAGCTCAAGGAAGCACTTATTCTACCTGAATAAATGACATGGAGGTGGACATATCTTATTAAAAAGTGGTAGTCAGCCTGCTGCTCCCAGAGTGAATACTGTGTTGAGGAATGGAGAACAGAAATTGCTTAGTGTAATTAGCCCAGGTTTCACAGGCAATCTACAAGCTGAACTGCAAGAGCACGGGGCTTTAGGCTGGTACTGGATAAGAGCCTGAAGAGAGGCAACTGGGGTCAAGTCTATCAGGGAAATAGTCGCTATTCTTCGTGATTTTTGAGGTCTTTCCTAATGAGGAGAAAGACATGGGAAGAGCAGAGATTTAGGGAGATTGATCTTTTGGAGGGTGAAGAATAAAGGCAGGATGTTGAGCTAAAAAGCCACTGTCACGTGAGAAAAAGAGATGGCAAGACAAAGAGATGGTCACAGTAGAAATGGAACTGATAGTTCAACAGATCTTATATAAAAACTTACATTTATTCCTTTCATGGGTGAATTGAATCCAGCTCTGCCTGTGTATGTGTGCATGCAGGCATACTCCAACACACATGATGAAGTCTAGCACATGTATACTGAGTTTTGGTGCTGCTGCATAGGTGTAAACCATGCACTGACTGTACTCCTGGAGCAGGAACTCTCATTGTTCTGTGGCAGCAATGACTGACTGCCTCAGTTTACAAAATGCTTGAATATTCTCAATCTAGAAGACTAAAAAGAGTGACTATAAATACCTTCTTATAACAGCTTTTCTTCTAGCTGTTTGATGCGCAGAATTGATCAGTGGCATAATGCGAATTGTACAGCTTTCAAAACAAAAGAGTTATTTTTCAAATATTTTACTTTCTTTATGAAGTCGTATATTTCACAATTTCCTCCTTTTTTTCTCATTCGCTTACATAAGCTTTTTAGTTCCCCGCACCTATTGTACTTGTAAGTTCTCTCCCTACTTTCTCACTTACATATCTCTGGCATATCTAAGTTTCATATTACTATAGCATTCAATTGTATGTCTTGCCCTAATGCTCACAATCATTTCCTTATCAATACACCGCAGTTGCCTCCGTCAACACTGTAGTTCTTCTATATCTAATATATCCTTTGTTCATTTTCAAATATTGAACCCATAGAAATAAAATGCAGGGGACAAATATGAGTCGCTCACATATTATTATTAAACTTCCTATGATAGCTCAATGTTAACAGAGACAGTAAGAAATGAAGCGGGTCGGTGAGATGACCTCAACAGGTCAAAGCAGTTGCTCTGAAAGCCAGAAGACCTAAGTTCCATCCTGGAACTCAGGAAAAGCTGGAAGAGGAGAACTGATACCACAAAGTGGCGTTCTGAACTCCACATGTGCCACCATGACACCAAAGACCCATGCATACCTTACAAGCAAGAGCATATATGCTTAGTAATAAAAAAACTAATTTAAGTAATATTTTGTACTCTTAGATAGTATTGTGCAGTGTATTTTGATCATGTCTACGCCTCTCAACTTCTACTCATCCTTCCCTACTCATGCATCTTCAAGTTCTCTCTGTCTCTCTCTCTCCCTCTCCCCCTGCCCTTTGGGTATAGTTTGTGTGTGGGCTTATCCTGGAATGTGTTCAATGTAACAGAGGCTGCACCATTAAAATAAATAAATTCAAGGTTTAAAAACATGTTAAAAGAAACTAATAAAATATATTTTAGCATCTCTTTTTATTTCATCGAATATATTCAAAATATTTCTTTACACATATACTAAAATTACCACAGACGTTTCCATCCTTTTTATTTTTGATTCAGTAACTACAAATCCTCTTTGTGATTCAGTAAATGCTATAAACTAACATTGTAACTCAATTTGGAGTGGCCGAAAAGCAAGTGGCTTATGACTACTATGTGAGACAGCATAGTTTTAGATGTTTCCTGCAGAGAAATTTATAGTCAGGCTGTTATTGGATTTAAAGAAAAAAACATATCATTTTGGCTAGGAGAGATGGCTTCAAGTTTAAGAGCCCTTACTGCTCTTGCAAAACCAAAATTTGGCACCCAGCACCCAACCACCAGTAGCTCCTACCCAGAATAACTAAGTCCTTCTTTTGGCTTCTTCAGATACCTTGACATATGCTCATGTCTACACAGAAACTCACACACACACACACACACACATAACACATAATTTCAGAAAAAATTAAATGCATATTTTAACACCTTTGGTTTCATACAGTTCTGCACATCCCCCTAAGTCTATCAACATAATCTATATTTTTCTTAGTTAGCCAGTTCATCCAATACTTAACAAATATTGTTATGAAGCTAAATGTAAAGTAAAATTCTGTAAAAAGAATTTAAAAGAAGCCACCACTGCCTACATACAGAATTAAACAATCCAAATGTTTTTTTTATGAAATTAAGAAAATAAAATATACTTATTTGACCAGTTGCATTGTTTTAAAAACAATTGAGAAAAATATCTAGTCATTCAAAATCATTTTGTAGGATCTCATCTTTCTAATATTTTCAGTTAATTATCTACAGCCAAAATCAAAGAGAGAAATAAGGAAGGAGGGAGGGTAAGAAAGGTAATGGAAGAGAGTGAGACAGAGAGAGAGAGAGAGAGAGAGAGAGAGAGAGAGAGAGAGAGGGAGAAAGAAAGAAAATCAGATAGTCTCTGTACATCTACAATTAGAAAAACACTGCACTCTTGGTATGGCCAATCCAGATCATTTCAACCCCCAGCCTTAAACAAATATCAGTCCTCTTTTCCCGGAGGATGGCTGAAGACTGTAATTTCCTCACTAGTAAGCATCACTTTGCTGAGGGAGATGTATTTCGCCATCCCCTATCTGGGTCTGTTCCGCTCTGCAGGGGCAAATTTCCAATTCTCTCATACCAACTTCCGCTTGAATTTTTTCTGCTGTAATTGTTCACATTCTTGCAGTACTTATGCTAGGAGGGCAAGAACACCAACACACGGGAGCATTTGCAGTTTCTTTCCATCTACTGGGAAACCGCCTTCCTAATCAATTCTCCTCGGCAAATGCTCTAGGACAGTGGAAAATTCCTTGGGCGAGAGATAATACCACCCAAGGGAAAATGCATTTATAATTGATGTGGTAAAAAGCTGTCAGATAGACATGGGTTTTCTCAACCATTTTTGTAAACACCGTTAGCACTCCTGCCTACAACAGCAAAAGCCTACAATCTCTCTACCTCTGGGGGAT
>LOEQ01000183.1:52850-63237 GCA_001685075.1 Bramus lutescens | reverse complement strand
AAAAAAAACTACACAGCGAGAAAAAGTCAATGTAGCAGATTCCATGGTTTTGTCATTTGTCATTCCCTAAAACTAAGTTCTGAGGGGGCTTCTTGGATTCTGTTAACTTAACTATATTTTATTTCAATGTGAATTTGAATAAAGTGTTTGTTTTATTTCTGAGTAGAATGGGAAAAAGGAAAAGAGGAAAGGAATTCCATTAAGACTCAAGGCTTTTATTCTTAAAGGCTTTTCTCACACTCTTGGGCTTTAGAATGTCAGAGATGTTTGAATGACATGAAGCCAGGTAGATCCTGCAATTTACAGTGTTTAGTAGAGTTACCAGTTTATTTTAACTACATGCCACCATAGGATAGGAAGTATACTCCATTGTTACTTTACCTGTGATTACTATAAGGGAATTACACAAAGAAAACAAGTTTATTCTGTTTTAATTGTATAACGTCAAAATTTAGTCAAAATGACACATTACAGAAATGGAAGAAGTTAGGTTGAGTACAAGATGACGTTTTTACTTTTTCTAGGGGACTGGATTATTAAATTTGCCATGTGGTGGCACACGCCTTTAATCCCAGTACTCAGGAGGCAGAGGCAGGCACATCTCTGTGAGTTCGAGGCCAACCTGGTCTACAAGAGCTAGTTCCAGGACAGACTCCAAAGTTACAGAGAAACCCTGTCTCGAAATACAAAACAAAACAAAAAATTGTCAGGTTCCAATTTCCTAAAATGGCAGTCTGGACATTGATCAGGCTAGATTCTGACCCAGTGAATACTCAGCATCCATCCAGAAATCCTGTAAAGTGGGTTTTTGTTCTTAAAACCCAAAATCTCTGGAAGGGGTATCCATCTCTCTCAACTCAAGCAAGTTTGCAAGAGGTCAGAGTCTCACACTAGACCCAAGGCTGTTCCAGCCAGTCCCATCCTCCTTCTGTCTCAATATAACTGGTAGAAATCTCCCACTCTGATCCCTACCTTCTTCCACAGACCCAGCAACTGCCAGTCCGTTCTTCTCTCTGCCTTTTCTCCTTCTTTCTCTCTGTCTCTGAGAGGCAGCTCCTCTCTCTCATATATATATTTATATTCCTTCTTTGGAGCAGCCATCTCGATACCTTTACAGTTTCTTTTCTGTGCCCTTGGCTTACAAATTACCTTGAATCAACATCAATGAATATAATGCTGGCACACACCCACACCCACATCACACATACACATACACATATAAAATATACTACAAATGCATGCTTGTACTTTAGTTGGCAACTTAAGTTTGGATTTTAGGAACATTTCACCATATGGTCATCCTCTCCCTACCTGACAAATGGAGCTCCTATCATCTACCTTTCAAATGTGATACAAGCCTTAATTAATTCCAGCACTTGAGAGGCAGAAGCGGGCAGATGTCTGTGAGTTCAAGGCCAGTCTGGTCTATATACTGAGTTCCAGGACAGCCTAAGCTATATAATGAGACCTCCTGAAAACACACACACATGCACACACACACACACACACACACACACGCATGCACATGCACATACATACTGTATATGCAAAGCATGCACGCACACACATGTACACATTTGTGCACATGAGCAAACACACATGCACACTAATCAAAATGTGGAGGATTTTAGCAAAGCTCTGTAGATTAGTGCCTAATTAGTGTAGGTACGTAACACACTGGCATTGAAATAATGCTGTCTTCCAGTTAGATTGTAGAATCAGGCCTTGCAATTTATCTAACTGTGATTTAATTGAATGATTTGAATGATTTATTCTATGATTTCAGTAGGGTGTCTCCTCAGCCACTTTGAATAACTCGGTGACAGTTCCCTTTCCAAGTTCCTTCCTGAGTTAAATCCAGCCTCATTTTTGGTTTTAGTTCAGACAAAAGACTGGCCTGAGACTCAGGTTTGCAGTTGGGATTTTTTTACTCACTCTGTTACTTGCTCGCCCCTTCTTTTTTAACCAAATGCTGTGTCTAGTTTTTTTCTTAAATTCCTTCCTGTCTGTTTCTGCTGTAGATATGCCAAATAGGGAGCTGTAAAGACTAGATGATCATATGAAAACCCTGGCCTCATGAGTTCCTTTTCTTTCTCATGGTTAACTCTGCCCACATCCTTTCTGAAATAGATCTGTGATCTTTCTCTCCTGGCAAGGGAAGATGCCTTTACTATTGACTTCATCTGGCAAAGAGACGTCGGAGGCCTATATTAAAGCTAAAAAGGCAGTTGTCTGGATAAATTTGGAGGCACGCAGACCCCAAGGCAGCAGAGTGTAGTGGCAGGAGCAGATTGCAATGCCAGACAGCAAGGATTTGAATCTTACCGTGCCGCTCTCTAGCTGTATGGTCTGGATAGAATGAGTAGCTCAATACTGCCGCGCCTTAATTTCCTCCTCGGTAATATTTGAGATCCAGAGAACATCATGGTATGCTCAAAGGGGGTTATTTGTGGGAATTTAATAAAAGGAATCTTTCATAAAGTTGTGAGTGGGTTTAAGGAAGATGAATAATGGATTATAAAGCACTCTGGCACTAAAACACTGTATGCTGCCTGAGTGTGAAAGGGCCGGGGAGTGAGTGGCTAACAGGCTCTTTGGAGAGTTACAGCTGTAGGGTCAGATACCTCTGGTAGTTACAGGCTTTGAGTTGAAAAAGTATCTGTTGTCAAGATATAGATGGCAGAAAGGAAACTGGTGAAGTGAAATACTGACCCTCTATTCTCCCACCCTCTGGGATACTTCCAGTGTTGCTTGCTGCCTGGAACAAGGGATAAGCCTGGGGTGAGAGCCTGACAATTGAATCAGGTTCTTGGGTTTGAGTCATGGTAAAACATGATGGGTCTCGGATGTGGAGTTGCTGAGGGAAAATATTCAGCCCAGTAATAGTATCACCCTTGTAAGATTCAGTAGCAATTAAAAGACTTTTGTCTGCATAGCACAGGGTTATACTCTGAGTTTTCTTCACAGACAAATTGTTTATTCCCTTAATAATGATGATCTCCATTAAACTGTCAAGTTCAGTATTCCAAGATTTAACAAGAACCTGATTTTCTTGTCAGCAGACTGATTTAAGATGCATGTAATGGTATTTCAGAACAAGAAGCTAGTGTCTGATATATGAGCATGTGGCTTTAAGAAGGAAAAGAGAGCCATATAGTGGTGGTACAAGCCTTTAATTCTAACAGCACTCAAGAGGCAGAGACAGGAGGATTTTTGTGAGTTCAAGGTCAGCCTGGTCTACGGAGTGGGGTTCACGACACAGCCGAGTCTATGCAGAGAAACCCTGGCTCAAAAAACAAACAAACAAACAAACAAAAAACAACAAAAAAACCAACAACAACAGCAAAAAAAAAAGACATGCTTGCTAAAAATCTTTCACCCAGAACTGCACAGACTAATTTAGCTAGATTTTGTTGTTGTTGTTTGTTTCAAAGCAAATATTCATTTCGGTCTGAATCTACATTCAGAATGCACGGAAGAATAACAGGAAAGAATTGTAGAAATATCCAGTCTCAGTGCCTCTGCTTCAGAAGAGAAGGGTGTGGATATGGAGGTTGGATATCTTCGATGGGCATGGAATTAACAAGATATATAAATACAAGCTTCTATACATAAAAACAGGTTTCTTTTGATAAAGCATTTTCTCATGTTCAGAGAGCATGCTTTCCTGAATGGGATGTGCGCTGATGCTTCATCTCAGTGTTAGACCTTCCGGGGTCCTGACTATGAAAGTGGCCAGCACAAATAGAACATCCTACATGGGAAGCAAGTGCCCTCTAGTTCATGGAACCTCCAGAGTCATAGAAATGGAGAAAGTCCTAAAAAGTAGGCGTAGACTTAGGTAGAAATTTGGCCAGAGCCAGAATTTTTAGGCAGGCAAGAGAGGATAAATTTATGATATCAATAAGCCTCAGGGGTGGAGGGGTACCATCTTGTGAAATTTGAAACTGTTGATGTCTCAGCAACACAAAGGGCTTCCTATACTTGCAGGAAACCTAGGTTCAGTATGCAAGAAGTGTGGCCTACAACTACCTGTAACTCCAGGTCCAACGATCCAGTGCATATCCTGGCTTTCACAGGCATCTGTACCAGGGCACACATACCTGCACAAAGGCACACAGACAGACCAGAATTAAAAGCAAATCAAATAAATTGGTGGAATCTGGAAGATAGGTACAAAGGACCACACATTCTGTAGTAAATCAAATTAAACTATTCAACCTGAACACTTGGGAAAAAAAGACCTGGACCCATTCTAAGACTCAGAATTAAGTAAGGTTGTAGGTAAAAGGCCAAAGATTTTTGTCATTTATTTTGTTCTCAGCATGACACAGCTTGAGGGGTTGATTTCACTTTAGATTTGAACCCAAGCACATCATTTCTGAACTACCTATATTTAAATCAATGTCTAGCCCAGAGAAATCTATGCATGCTAACTGGCTCATATACTCCATGTATTATTTTCTTATTTGTTGTTTGGAATTTATTGATCTCACTCAACTTTCTATCTACTCTCTGATAGATATAGAAGTCAATGTAACTATATTAGAATTGATCTTGTATTCAAAAAGCTGACTCTGAGCCAATACTAATGGATTGGGGATATAGAACCAAGGCATGGCATGAGTGCCTGTCAGTTCTGCATTGAGAATGACACCATTTGGAGTGATGTAGTACAAGGTAAGAGAAGGCTGCAATCTTGTAGTCAATCTGCTCAGTTAATATACATGGCACTTAAAGTCCACAATGTCAGTAAGCATGGGTGAGGGCTCATATCCTGGCTCCTTCTGTTGGGGAGTTGAAACTATCCCAATTAATAATGGGAAACGGCAGTTTCACATTTTAGTACCATTTTTTTTTCTGTAGAACATTTTCTTAGATTTGCTTCCTGACTATGCTTCAAAGTTGTATAGGTGGCAGAGCAGCTCATGATGAGGGACCATCAAGGAAGACAATGCTCTTAAAAGCCCAGGGGATGACATGAAAGAAAAATAAAAGCAAGCAGTGCAAAAACAGGAAACAAAACTGGGATATAAAAATATGAGACCATGCTAAATATAATTAGTAGCCTTATAAACACAATTTAACTGGCACTCTATTGCCATTGTAAACCCTTACAATGGATCAAATTGTAGTCTGAGTACCAAGTGCTGGCATGAAATTAAAAGTTGAGAATCACCATATCAGTGTCAGATGGATGCATCTAATTTCCCCTAAACTACAATTTCCAATATATAAATTAGAAACTGGGGTCGAGTGTTCTTAGTCTGCATAAATTAATAATTTCAATTACTTTGAAGAACAACAGGTCATTACCAAACAACTGGCAAGTAGAACCTATAAATGAAGTTGAGGAGTAAATAGCTACATGAATAAAAACATAAAATTCCAAAATATAATATCCATGCACAAAAAAGGAATAAATTCATCTGATATTTCTATTTAAATAAAATATAGTAAACCAAGCAAAATATACCATTTTCCAGAGGCCTTAATGTGTTGGCATCTAAAAATTTTCATTTTCTAAAAATATGGAACAATAAATATGGAAGTCTGATTAAGAGGAAGATTAGCATGCTTGTACTGTCTTAAATATTACTCTTTTAGGGTTGGTAGCCTCTTTGCCTAACACTGCACACACATACATATACAAACATATGAATGCATGCTCAGTGTTCATTTTTCTATGTTCTGTTCATTTAATAAAATTTATACCAGGTGTTATTGTACATGGCTAGAATCTCAGAATTTAGGAGGTACAGCCACAAGAAGGATCAAGAGTTGGAGACCAGGATGGGCTACCTGATATGTAAAAGCCCAGTCACAATGAGACACTGTCTCTAAAACACTTAACGTCTCTTACACGTATTACTCCACTCTGGCCAATAGTTCAGGATTTTTGTTTATTATTATTACTATCATTATTATCATTATCATTATTTAGTTTTATCATGTCCAGTTGGGGACAAGAACTTTTGTTTGGTTTTGGTCTAAGTTGTCAGTTTCCATTCAGAACAAAGCAGAGGAGAAGCTCTGACTCCTTTTGCCAGCTCATTCCTTCTCTTTGCGTCGCATAGGATTCTGGTCTTTCGTTTCCCATGCTCCCTCAGATTCACTCCACCCAGACTTTCCCCTCTAAATACCAAGTGCTTGCTTTGGAGATCTGGGTCACCGTTTCTCAGGCCGTGTCTTGTTTGATCTATCAGTTGTAGTTGCTGGAATTCATCACAGCATCTTTCCCATAGCACTCCCCTGGCCTCTGGGACGTCTCTGAGAAACCCTCCATCTCTGGTCTGTATTTCCAGCCTCCTTGGTGGTATCTCCTCCTGAGTTATTCGGTTTCCTAACTTTATAATAAAAACTCTGGGTTTCCTTTACCTTTTTTTTTTCCCCCATGTGCATGCACCTCAGACACGCGTCCTCCTTTTCTGTTCATTTGAATAAACATCTTCATGCTGAAGGCCACTGCAGTTTTCTCCTTAACTCAGATCTTCCAGGAACTCTGGTCTTCTAACCATGGCCTATCAACGGGCCCACTTTGTTTTATAGGCATCTTCACTTGCCATTTCTGTAGCAAGATGTTCCTCTTGTGTTGCTTCTTCACGGTTCCCACAGAGACCTGGTGCTCAACTGGTCAAGCTAATCACTCCACTCCTCTTCCTTACTTCCTCTGTGTTTAGTGCAATTGCTCTTCATTTCATAGTCTACCCACAATGCATCCAATCCCGTGACCAGTGTCATTTCAGCTCCCACAGTCTGTTTCAATCTTTGCCGAAACTTCCTGCTCTTGCCTTGCTTCCCCTGTCCCGGTCTTTGATCTGCTTCTCCTGGTGCAGCTAGAAGGAATACTCTGGAAATCAAACCAAATAATGTCTTTCTTTCACATCAACTTTCCTAAAAGCAACGGATTCTTCTATGTCTTGTCTTTGAGTCTCTGGTAGACTCCTGAGTTCCACTTGCAACTCTCACCCTCCTCCTTTTGATCCAGCTTCACAGGCTTTTCTCTCCATCAATTGTAGCTTGTATTCTCCTGCCGGGACCTCTACACTGGCTGATCCTTCTGCCTATGGTAATCTCTTTCCACACATTTTTGGGGCCATCTCTTCTTTCTTGATCCACTCTAGAATATTATATAGGCTTTCCATGCCCATCTTGTTTAGCAACATATTTCTGAAAATCTCTTTCTTTCCACTCTTTACTTTCTTGAGTTATTTGCTATTCCTTGATATAACAGTAAATGGCTTTGTGATTTGCTGTTTTACCACCTCTGTCTCCCTCTAAAGGCAAAGGTTGTTTTTATTCATTGATATGTATCCAAGAGCTAAGATAATTTTCCTTCATGATTGACACTAGATTAGTATTTATTGGAAGGATGCATCTATATATGAACTGAATAAATCATTTAAAATTTGTTCCTAATTCTTTGTACATTGCCTTAGCTACTTTGAGTGGGCTCCTCATTTGCTAATACTCTTCATAAACTTATGTGTGTTCTTAATAAGTATTAGTGAACAAACCTCAACATACATAGCTATAACAAACTGTAGTCTAAATGTATTTACCATTGTTGAAATAATTTTTTTTTCTTTTCTTTCTTTCTTTTTTGCTTTTTGTTTATTCTTGAGCTATTTTGTAATATTATTCTTAAATTAATGGCAAAGATTTAATAGAGAATGAATACATTCTGATTCATTATTTGACAGTTTATTGATTATTTAGTCAGCTCCATACCATGACCATTGTCTATGAGATGTGCACTGTAAAATGCAAAGTGAACTTGGGCTCCAAAATAGGCCATATACATTTTCCTAGACTACACAATATGCAACCTTCCTAACCCAAATTATTTTTATTACAGACTGTGTGATAGAGGCTAAATTTAAACTATTTTGTCCAATTAGTTTTTTGATTGTTTCATCCTGAATTAATTGAAATGTTGCTGGAGATATAGAAAGGCATCCCTATTGCTGACCCTTCGAAGCCTTGTGGAGACAAATCAGATGACTCAGCAAAGCGAAGTTGCCATTAGGTGAAGCTGATTTTCAGCAATGTCATTTGATTACAACTATGGAAGCACTGAACCTAAGTACTCACTTTAGGAACTGGCGACCTCTAGCAAGACCCAGCATTTCTATGATGCCCAGAACCTAGTCCCCCTTACATTTATCCACTGTGCCAGGTGCTTGGGGATAGTGGCTCCTTCACTCCTTCAATCATTATGTTTCTTCTCTATCTTCTCATAATGAAGACATTCTGCTGTCCTAACACTCCTTCTCTCCTCCACGCATCCCCTATTTTCGTTTATGTCATCTACTTTTTTTCCTTAAGAGATGGTCCTTTCCAGCCTGAAACCTCCATTAGTGTTAGCACCATCGCCCCTTTACACATATGCTTCTTCATGTTGTGCTTCAAGGTCTTCCTCACTGCTGCATGATTTCCTGCATGTTTACCATCAGGATGGAATTCTTCAGCTGCTGGAATCTCCAAGCATAATTATGTGGGAACACTATTTGACAGTGGATTAAGCACGTCATTACTTGGCAATGTTGATTTTCTCCATAAAATGTGCCCTTGTGCCTCCACACTCTAAGTAGAAATTGCAAGTTCCTTGTCTGCCAGGGTGTCTTTTATTTCTAGCACCTAGTCGAATAGTCTCTACAAGCTGGTGAACATTTCAAGTTTTGCAACGGCACTTTGGTGTTCACACTTAATTCCAAAGGTATGCCATTGCTCTCTTGATTTTTTTTTGTGGGTGTTGAGAATGAGAGAAAGAGTCTCTGTTCTTTGCTATACATGACTCCTTCTTTCTTATACCCATTTATTGCGGGACTCCATTAATTCCTAAATCTCCCGGTCACCTTTACGATGGTAAAGATAGATGATAGAACTATATGTCAAAGTATATAAAGAAACAAATGCAGGAAGTCTAGGTTTCATGGGTATTGTGTGTGGTATTAAATGGGAAGAGAAAAAGAAAAAGAAAAAAGACAAGCAGGAGAAATTCCAGACTGCAGTCTATGAGATTTCCACCAAGCTGGGGGAATATACAGTGTTACATCCCTGAGGCCTGATGAATGGCACTCTTTCCAAATCACATCTTTGTAACATCTCAACACTGTGGGCTTGCAAACCATTTCCCCATGATCTTAAATTCCCTCACAGTAGCCCTATGAGTAGAAGCCAAAATAGCCCCAATTTTTATATTACCTCTGTCAAATAAAGATTTCTATCTTTAAAAAATAATAAAAACTCATTTCCCATCAGATTTTTTTTCCTTTCTTTTTTTTCCTTTTGCCCCTGGGAAACCTCTCCTTTTGAAGTCCTAGATGGCAGGAGTTTAGCCATTGTGGTGCCTGAAAGGCTTTAACTGATTGGCTTGCCTCTCAGACCTCTCCTGCTGTGTGCTTCCTTTCAGCAGCAAATAAGTGTCAGACAATTAGAGATGGGGCTGGAGATGTGTAAATTGTACTGTCGCCTCAACAAATTAGTAATTTTGTGATAATACACTGCCCTTGTAAGACAGTTAGAGTTAGCCCAGTTACTAGCCTCTATTTGTGCTAAAAGGCCTCGGGCAAGATTGATGAAGATCCTGTGCCGTGATTCATTCTCCTCCTTGACATGCTTGCTCACCCTGCTCTCACCTGAAAGGAGACATTAAACAGCTCTGGGAGCAGAACAAAGCCTCTCCTGTACCCTCAGAGCACGCTGGTGCCTGGTGGACTGTCATGGAGGAGACCACGTTTCACTGCCTGAGCTGAATAGGAACAGGGTCTCAACCGAAACAATGAAGGGATAAACTTCCCTCAGCTACGGATCCAACCTTCTATTCGTTAGTGGGCAGGGCCTTAGTATGAGTGGTACTGGTTTTAAAACCCTCTGTTGCTGCTCTAACTTGAATGATTCCATCTATTGACAGAGGATATCCTGGTGTTTGTCCTTCCCTGTCTCATAGGAGTAGAACTAGATCCTCCCTGAAGCTACTTCTTCTGTACCCTGACCTTCTTAACAGGAAGAAAAAAGGACTCGCCATGAATGGCTAGTTGGCTGCTCGCTTGCCTCAGAACCACTGGGACTGTCTGTCTGAGAATGGTAAAAGCAGAAGTACCCAGTTAGGGTCATCCTTGTATATTCCTGGGAATTTCTCTAGTGTCAGGTTTCTTACTAGCTTCATAAACCTCCCTCAACCAAAATATCTCTTTTCTGGCTCTCATCTCTGTCCTTCCTCCATCTTGTCTATCCTGTTCCGTCAAGTTCTCCTCCCTTCCCTCCCCTCCTAATATTCCTAAAATAATATTAATATTCCGATGTTATTCCGCAGATGGAAAGATGGCGCGGGACACGAACGAACCCACGTGTATAAGTTTATTAGGGGGAGTGCAGCACGGGC
>LOEQ01000183.1:6569-21315 GCA_001685075.1 Bramus lutescens | reverse complement strand
ATTTATTAATTGTTTCTCTCAGTGTTTGTACTACTGGGGTTATATTTAGGAAGTGATCTCCTGAGCCAGTGCATTCAAGTGTACTTCCCACTTTCTCTTCCATGAAGTTCAGTGTAGCCAGCTTTATGTTGAAGTCCATTTGGACTTGAGTTTTTGCATGGTGATAGATATGAGTATATTTTCATTCTTCTACATATAGAATAAAAATAGAATGTTGAAGAACTTTTTTATTTAAACAATGATTATATTTTATTTCATTTTGATTTGTAATTGTCAATGTTGGAGTCACTGAAAGGAACTTGAAAAGTTGAAGCCTTCAAGTTTGACCAAAATTCTCAGTAACTATTTTAGAAATAAAATAAATAATTAAATTTTGAAAACTGAATTGTCCATAACATGAACACTGAGCTTGAGTCTAGATTTGGATATTACAAAACAAGTGGTAAATTATGTTCTTATCAGTTACACACTAGGTCAGCCTAGGCTATATAATGAGACCCTGTTAGGAGAGAAAGAGAGAGAGAGAGAGAGAGAGAGAGAGAGAGAGAGAGAGAGAGAATAGTCACATTGGTCCATCTTGGTATCCTAGCTTAATTTGTTAAATAACATAGCAAATCAGTGAAATGTATTAGCTGGAATAAAACCAATCATAGAACAAGCACTTGAAAATACACATGTTACCATAAGGTTAGGAAATATGCATACTATTTCAGACTATGGACCAGAGTCCCAAGTAACATTACTGCATCAGCGTTCTTCTAGTTTTGTGACTTTTGATGGCCTACATAGCCATGTATATGTCATTTTTTTCCAATGTGAAAATGGGAATAATAGTAACTATTTACAAAGGTATTAGTAGTTTTGCTTAAGTTGAATATATATGTGTTTGCGTGTGTGTTTGTATTTACATGTATTTGTATTTGAATGTGTAGTTCTGTGTGTTTGCATGTTTTTCCTTTGTGAAAATGTTTCTCCTAAGTTAAATGTGTGTGTGTTTTTGTGTGTATGTTTGCATGTGTTTGGGTGCATGTGAAGACCAGAGGTGGGCATTAGATATTTTCTTTCATGTTCTATTTTTTAAGGCAGAGACTCCCAGTGATCTCAGAATTTATCAATTCAGGTACTCTAGCTAGCAGCTTACCTGGGGAAATCCATTGTCTCTGCCTTCTATGCTCCCAATTACCAGGAATCAATACACTTTTTATGTTGGTGCTGGGATTCTGAACCCCCATCCTCATGTTTGTATAGCAAATGTTTCACCCACTGAATGATAACTGCTAACCCGTTGGTAGCTTGGCCACTTGTCTAGCCTTTTCTCTATTGTCCATTTAATCATTGTGGCGAAGCTGAGGATACATCCCAGTGTGTTTGAAGTGAGATTCTACCATTGAGGAACACTGGTTTGAAATTTCAATGCAGACAAAAAGAAAACACATTTTTAATTATTTCTTCTCTTTTCGAATTATAACTACATCATTTCCTTTTCTCATATACTCTTTCTTGCTCTTTTTCAAACTCATGGTTGTTTTTTCCATTAATTGGGGCTACATGCGTATATGAAAAGCCCCGTTCTAATATGGAGTTAATCCAGTCAATATTTATCTGTATAGCATGAGACCAGTTTATATTATTTTTTTGTATTGTTCTAAGCAAATTATATATTATTAGAAAGCAAATTTTCTTTGGAAATGGCTTCTGATGGCATCTATTTAATTCTTATGTTTGGTCATCATGCATGGTACCTAAGTTTGTCTATTTGCTAGAAAACATAAATAAATACTCATGATGCTAATGCAGCAGGCCAAACCATATTAACATATTCAATTTATGAAGTAGACATCTATGATAGAACAGGAATTTTAAAATGTGGTAGAAAGCAGAGACTATGGAATCAGATGTAGAAACTTTTATTAAAGGCTTTAAAATTTGGTTAGGGTTTTAATGAGCCTGTCACTTTTCTTTGTGTTTGTCCTGGGTAAGTGTCTTATCTGAGCCAATGACCTTGTAGTATCCAGCTTCTGTATTTCCCATAGCACTTAGCACAGAGCCAACCATGTAGAATATCTTCACAATGACTTATTAAATTAATTTTCTTCAATCCCTTCTGGACTGCCCATTTGCCTTCATTAATTATGTCAGACCCAGAGGAGATGGCCTCTACTGCTGGCCTGGCTGAATTACATCTTAGCCTTGGAGATGCTTTGAGCAATATTTTTTTTTCAGGGGATGAAATAAGCTACTAGTGTTAGAACCTATTCATTTTTGCAGATGGGGATAAGAATATTTTTATATTTCATTATTTTCTCCTCTCCTCTCCTAGAAACCTGCTCATGTAAAGCTTTCTTTCTGCACACAGAGCCTCTTCCCATGGTTTCCAGCTTCAATTTGAATGGATGTGGTACGAGAACAGAGACATGCCTTTGCCTTTGTATGTTCGTCTGGAAAAAAATACAAATAAATTTCAGAGTATTAGCTATTATAATGCCAGAATACAAATATACCATGTCAAACTGTTTTTAAATGATAGATTTTCATTTTTTAATTAGCCAAAGTGTTCCTTCTGAGAGTTCAGAGACTTTAAGCTTCATGAGCATTAACTCTGTTACTCTTCTGATTTGTTTGCCCATATTTAAAGGAATTGGGGGAGAGTTGGGATAGAATATTGATGCTGAAGAAAAACTTAGAAAGCATGAGGCTTATTTTCTCCTTTTGTTTCAAAGTGTGCAGAAATGAGGCCAACCTTTTATGATGGGATAATTGTGCCTTTATCCCCATTCTGTCATTCATTAGCGGCAGGATAAATATGAATCCAGAATTTTGCTAATCTGATGGTCTTGGCTCTGTTTTCAGTAAACAGTGTAAATTATTTCCAGAGGAGCTGTGCAGAAAACTGTGTGACATTACTGCAGAATCCAGCTCTCATAAAACTTACAAAATTCCTGCGTGGCCCAGGGGACACTAACTAGCCATGCGCCTTCATGAGCTCAGGGGAAGACCTCAGACAGGCTCTCCCCCTCTCCGCATCCTCACCCCCAACTCGGGTTGCACCTGGATGAAAGAGAGTCTGCCAGGATTTCCTTAGCAGGCTTCTGGCTGTCAAAACAAGCTAAAGCCTCATGGGGATGCTCACACTTGCCTGCTGAGGAGAAAACACCTTGTTAAGTGTTTTACATATATTATCCTATTATATCCTTACAAAGCCTTTTGAGTAGGGTCTTCATTAAACAAATGATAAAAGTGAGCCTCATGGAGAGTTAGATTTTTAATAACCTACATCCTTTAATTGGAAAGATTGGAATTCGAGCCCCTGTTGCTTGGTACTGAACTGGGTACTGTAGTACATACTGCTTCTTAGTGTGTTTTGTTGGTAGCATTTTCCCAAGCCCCTCCTCAGCCCATTCTATCCCTTTGATACCTGTGTGAGACAGTCCAGGTTGCTGAAACAAAAATACCATGACCTGAGTGATTTAAAGAAAGTAAAAGAATTCCTGAAATTCTGAAACCTGAGATCACAGGATCAACATGAATGAGTTCTGGGGAGATCTCTTTTTCTGATTCACAGGTGACAATATTTTCATCTTAGCAGTACAGGTAAGGGGCATGGCTATATTGTGCCACTTCTTACCTTACAAAGGCATTAATGTAGTTCATGAAGGCTCCACCACCATAACCCAGTTACCTCCGGGACATTGAAGATTAAATTTCAGCTGATAGATTTTGATGGAACACAACATGCAGTCCACAGTACTGCCTAATGTTAACTGGTGAGCAAAGTTAGGTATTCTCTGTGATTACCAAGCCTGCCCAGTACATTGTGTACTATTCATCTACTTAATTCAGTAGTGCCATGTCTCAGCCTCCTGAATTCAGTGCTGTGTCTCAACCTCATGGATGCACATCTTCCTGGATGAGGAGAGTTCTGCGCAAATGCCTAGTGAATGAATGTATTTCCCTGCTGGCAATGGCTTCCAATGCCAGGCAGTGAAGATCCTTCTTGTTTTTTTTTTCACCGAAAAGTAAGGTTGCACTTTGGAGGAATAAATGAACCTTTTAGAATGCACTGAGGAAAAAAAAAGTCATAGAAGTTTCTACAAACCACAACTAAATAGATATAAAGTCTCCAGCTGCTCTTTCAGAGTGGCTTGCCACTGGTTATAAACTATAGGCATTTCTGTCTCCAATCCACTAAAAGCATCCATTTTTCTTCAGAATAAGTTTTAGTCCATTAATCAAAGCCCTACCAGCAGTGGCTGGTGCCTGGGTGATAGGAAGCAAAGGATGTCTTGCTCCAAACAACCAGAATGCTACCTGTGCCCAAAGAATGACTTGTTTTCATAGCCTGTGTTCCTTTATTCTTAATTAATGTCTCTCTAGGAAGAAAAGAACAATCCCTGCAAGATTTTTTTGTGGTTGTTTGGCTTGTACATTTATGTTTAAAACTATGATAGAGGAAAACAGTAAAAATGGTAGAGAATACGTGTATACAAGATAAAGGGAAACGTCCATGCCAATAGAGTATGGAGGCGCAAGCAAGGAAGGAACAGAACAGAAGAGGTATTCAGTTCTACTTAGTAGACAAGCATTAGACCTTCACCTTAAGGATTCATTTTATGATGCGGAGGTCTCAAGAGGTGGCTCTTGGTTAAGTCCCCACCTTACAAATACGAGGATCTGAGTTTGGATTCTTAGAACCCACTGGAACAACTATACTTTGTGTTAGACTTCCATTTGCCTGTTGCCCCAGGTCTGGCATGGAATATAGGAGTAGGCAGGCCAGGGAAAAGAGATCGGTCAGTTCCTGAAGTTCCTTGGTCTTTTAGCTTAGTCAAATTGATGTGTTTTATGTTCAGTGAGAGACACTGTCTCAAAAAATACAGGTTCCATATGATCAAGGAAAGGCTCTTAACATTTAGTTTTGTTTTCTATAAACAGGCATGTACACACTGAGTACATATACCAAACACACACACACACACACACACACACACACACACACTGTGTTGCATGTTAAGGAACACAAAGTTATGGACTTAAAAAGAGTAAAGGTTTATTTTTGACCCCAGATTTGCAAGTTTTAATCAATGGTTGATGTTCTTACTGCTTTGTACCTGTGGTGAGAACTCACTGGTTGGGCTGGAGTGCAGGCTTGAGGAAGCCATTTTGTATCATACAGAGGAACAGAATGGAAAAAGCAAGAGACAGGAGTCTCATCATCCCTTTGAAGAGCATACCCCTAGTGTTCTGAATGTCCTGCCTGGACCCAGCTCCTACAGGCTCTACCATTCCGGTAGTGCCACAGCCTTTACCACCTGCCTATTTATAGTACTATCTACATTAAAACTGTGGCAACCATGATCTATGTGTGCTTGAGCCTCTTTAAGGCAGGGTTCGTAGAGGAAAAAAAAGTGCAAGCGAGTATCAACCTCTATCAACACTTCTGATTTTTATTATTCAAAGAAACCCTCTATACTTATGTGGAAAAAAATAATACATGAACATTGCCTGGAATAGTGCATCAGGGGGAAAAACTGTAGATTTTGTAGATTTTCTTCTAACTATAGCACCCAGATTTCACAATAAAACAGGTAGTTTGATCATTTATACAATCATTACTTTTCAGGGAGCAATTCAATCCCCAACTAAAGGGCTGCTATACATAAACAGATATGATGCTCCCTTAACATTTGCATAGAGAAGTTACTTTTTAATTGCTTTGCTTATGAATTTAACTTCAAAGCCAGTATTAGTTTTTGAATTAATAGCTCATAGCTCATTTGATACAGTGATATTTAATTAATGAGCAGCTCATTGTCTTTCTGATAGCTCCTCAGGTTGTTAGTTTCCATATTGCTGACTGCTATCTCTGCTATCTGCTAATCATTCCTAGAGAGGCCACTTTTTTATTTTTTAATTTTACTTACATAATACTTCCAGGTTGAATGATGAAAAAAAATGGCTCCTTCTGAGGTAAAGGTGGCCCTTTCTTGACTTTTATTGTGTGAGCGCTCTGGGGGACAGGTAGAATTTTACACTGTTTTGACTTCTTAACATACTGAAATTGAGAATCATCTGCTATGGTGTTATCTACAGTATTGCTAAGTATTAGTCCCACCCATAAATCTTGGAGATGGGAAGGTAGATGACCAAGGACATACCTCTACCTTCTTCTCATATCCTGCTGTACCCATGACGTTCTTCTGACCATTCCCTACCCATGTCAGAGTTGCCGAGCCATGGCTCTTGAGCTAAGAATTGTTTTTATTTTAAATAATTCAAAGAATTTTCTTTATTATCAAAAAGTTTTTATGTATATGTGTACAGTAAATATCATATCTGCGCCCATTTTCTTTCTCTGACTCCTTCCATATCCTGCCAAAAAGTTCTACTCCCAACTTAATGCCATTTTCCCTTCCCTTCGCTCTCCTCCCTCTTCTCCCGTCCCCACTCCTCTCCCTTCCTTTCCCTTTTCCTTTAAACAACACATTAAGTCCAGTGAGTGTTTCTCGTCTGTGCATGGGTAATGGAGCCGCACACTGAATCATAGGATTTGCATCAGTTGCCACATCCTCAAAAAAACTTAGTGTTTCTCCCTCTTCCAGAAGCTATCAACTGCCAACTGCTCCCCAGTAAAGGGGTGTGGCATTCTGAGTAAATTGGTCTTGTGTAGGTCTTATGTAGATCATGCTGAGCCCTGTGAGTTCATGGGTGTGATAGCCATGCCAAATCCAGAGGACAATAATTTAATGCACGCCTCCCACCCTTTGGCTTTTACATTCTTTCTACATTCTTTTCCAGAATATTATTTTTTTTGAGTTTTTCTCATTTATTTTTAAATGTTACAGGAGAAGAGTTATGAAAAGGAAAAAAAAATTAATTCAAATCTTATATAGAAAATCCTTGTTGATCATTGACAAAGAATGAACATCTCCACTCAGTTTCTGTGACAGAGGACCTACACCAAGACAGCTTTTCTCTGGCTGTCTAATGGAATAGAAATCCTCTAAGAGTTGATACTGGTGACCCTACGCCTCTCCTAGAAGTCTTGTCTGTCAGCAGCCTATTCTTATTAAGAAAGTAGGTAGCCACCCACAGGACCATTGGATTCATGATTCTGCTTTGTGTGTCTTTTTGGGTCACCCACTGCTGTGGTCTCTTCAAGGAAAGGTGATCAACCCTGGGTTCTGTTCTTCGAGTGCCTGTCAAATACCCTGTTATAATTTCTGGCATTGAATGGACCATTTGAAGTTAACTTTGTGGAATTTAACATTCTGCCCTTTCTTAAGGCATTTACAGAGGCAATAACTCAGGGAACATTCACATACAGTCACGAAGTACTCCCGTGTTACCCTCAACAAGTTTGCTGGCTGCCTTCTGGAAGTCAGTGGGACAGAAAATATGACCAAGGACAAGGACCAAAAAAAGTTAAGAGGCTGTCTCTTACTCAGTATCAGCCAAATATCTTCCCTAAAGTTTAGTAATTAATTAAAATTCTAGGATGGTCTCACACTAGTGATCTCCTGTGTCATCCTCCCGAGTACTTGGATTGTAAATGCCTGCTACTATTTTCAGCTTGAGGTTTAATTTATTTAGATTCCTTTCATGATTGAGTTTTCCTAATGAAAGTAAAGGAGAATAGGAACAGAATAGAATAAAAGAAAAGGCCTAAATGTAACACTTGCAGTGTACAGCTTAGTGCTGACCCTTTCAGGAGCTTCATACATTGCTATAAACTTAGAATTAATTAATGGTGATTGAAACAACCAAGAATCATTAACAGCATTTGGATTAAAAGAAAGGTAATTATAACAAAACTGATTGTAGTAATGATTTTTACTTCAATAATTGCCTTCAAAATGCGCTAGAAATTGATTTTCTATAGGTAGACTAATAATAATCATAAAGATAATAGTAGCTACCATTGATGAAAAATATACTATACATTGGAAACTCTGCAAAGTTTTCTGTATACATTAGTTTAACTGATGAAAAATATTTTGATGATTTGTCTTAACATACTTTGAGTTGTGAGGGTATGTCTGTCTAGTAGCTGGCCAGAGGAGAGAATTAGCTGAAGAAGGGATTCATTTAAACTAAAGATTTGAGAACTTCCCTTATGGAGATGATACTTCTGCCAGATGTCCTAAGAACTTGGGAACACATTTAGTGTGACAGACCCTGAGTGTTCCTGTGCCCTGTGTAGAAGTTCATTTCCATAACCGGGAACAGGAGGCTCAGAAAATACACAACCTCTGAAAGCAACCTTTGCTTCAAATGGACAATGGAAACTACAGCGCTGGCTATTTCTGCTTTAGCCAGTGTCTGGCTGATTAGAGTCCATCACCAGCTCCATAAACTGTCAAGACGAGTACTGAGTGAGTACTGGTATGTTATGGTGTGGGACAGTTTACAAGTAAGCATAAAAAGGTAGGGTTCTGTTTTATTGTGTCTGGACTTTCGTTTGAAGATACTGCATTAAAAACCAGCAAGCAATATTGACAGCTATTATTTATTGAGTATTTAGAATGAGCTCAGTACCAGACAGGCACTTATATACTATAACATCTGAGTGAGCTGGCAACAGCACCTGCATTTTGCCTGTGAGAACACTGTGGCTTAAGGTGGTTTCTTTACTTTCCTACTGCTGTATAAACAGTGTGGAATTTACCTGCATAATTAGTTACAGTTTGTTAGCTGTACACTAGTAATTGCTTAAATATTTAATGTGATTTATACCTCCTCACTGTGGGTCACTTTTAACTGGATAGAGTTGTTCAGATCTGTATGAGTCTCTTTGTACACTGTGAGTGTGTGTGTGTGTGTGTGTGTGTGTGTGTGTGTGTGTGTGTGTGTGTCTATACATACCTGGACATGTAAGTGCCTTTGCACTGGGAGCTCACAGCAGCAGGAAAGCCCTTGTCACAGCAGTATTCAGTGCTATGCCTTTAATTAGCACAGGCTTTGATGATGTTCATATCATGCGGTGGTTTCTTGTTTCTGCTTTGATTCTTGTCAACATTCGTCAGTATCTTTCCATTTTCTACTGCAGGAAGCCTGTTTGCTGTTTTGGAAGGGGAAATCCATGCGCCTGACTTCAGTTTCTTCCTTTGCTTTTGTTTCGTCTTTTTGCACTTGAGCACAGCCAGCTGCTCTAGAATTTTGAAGATTCTGAAGCCCTTCTGTCTATTGAGTTAAAAATCCTCCTCCTCCATTTACTCTGTGAGTCAACATCTTTCTCCCAATCGAAAGACTTATAAAAAGCTAATGGGTGGAAGAAGCATTTATATAACTGTGGAGCCCCTACTTATTTTTGATTCTGCTCAGCTTTTTCACACCCTGGATGTGGATGGGGGAAAGCCATTAAAGCCGTCAAATGCATTAAAGTCATCGTGTATGTTAATACAACGTCTTAACCAGTAAGGCAATGCAAGGTTATTTCCTAAGCCCCCTAGAGGTAAATTTCAAAATTAACCTTTTTTTTCTTCCAAAGATATTTTGCAGGCATCCAAGCTGCTGCTTGTCACAGAAATAGGTCAAGATAGCCTGATGTTTTCACACATTAATTTAAACACAGCTCGAGTGAAATCTAAATGAGGTCCTATGCAAGATCACTGGCCAGTTTCCTTTCTTGCTCCTGTCTTTTGGAATGCATCACCTTTTTTTGTTGTTGTTGTTTTCTTTTTGGTTTATGGGATGGTAGCTTGCAGTTGGCAAAGCAAATCAGAGGAACACCCAAAGTTAAATGTGTGAATAAAATACAAGAAAAACATAGTAATGACTAATAAGATGTAAATGCCAAGAAATTTTCTTGTCTTTTAAATTAGACATCTGTGTCCTATTTTTACACGCTCATCACCATAAGCGCGTTAACATGTTTTGCCCAATCTGTCAGCACAGACATATTCTGGAGGCCTTCAAGCTTTAACACCTTCGCTGCTACAGAAATGCCCTGGCAGTCACTCTTGGGGAACATCTGCTGAGTGCGAAAGATGTGTGAGGCAGGCGCAGCCCGTGACTGCTTTATCGGAGTCACTGGTATGGCGCAGCTTCTCCCCTGAAAGCGGGTGTGTGTTTCTGGGTCAGGTCTGCAAGAGGATCAGCTTTGGGGGCTACCATATCTCCCCAATAGGCCTAGTTGTCACACGGACTTGCCAGTTCAGAACTTGGCCCTGTGTCTGCACAAGAGGAGGAGAGCAGATGAAGGGCTGTCTAGAAGCTGAGCTGCCTCAAGCCCACACATGTTTGCACAGCTTGCGAAGTGACAAGAGCGTAGGCTGCTCCTAGCTACAGAGAAACAGTTGGGCTGGGGGGCTTCGTATGTGACCGCGGGAGACGCTGACATTCAGGTCCCCAGAAGCTTTCAATGAAATGTATGAAGCGAGAGGCTGCTCTGCTCATGAAGGGGAGCCTCATTCAATATGTGTTGTGTTTCCTAAACTATGGGTTCACCTGCTGTGACCTTAAAATCTACTCCTTCTTTCTCTCCGGAAAGTATTTGTCTTTAAATAGTGAGAGATGGACTTAAAAGTCAGATCCCTCAGGGTGGGCAAAGAAATGATGACCAGACATTGAAATAGGACATCTGATAAATTATTCTGGAAAGGAGGATATGCACAGACTGGCCTACAGGCTGTGTGAGAGGGACATGACAGAGAGGGAAGGCAGACTCTGCAGGGAGGACGAAGCTAAGGGCACTGAGGTCCAGCTTTCCTGGTTGCATTGTGAAACGCAGAGCCCAAATGCATGTCCTATACAAAATGTGTCTGTTCATTATTGGACATTTTACATCATCTCTACTAATGTCTTTATCTCCAAAACACTCCTGAACATCGCTTTTTACATTACAGATGAAGAAACTGAGGTTCTGAAAGAACCAGCTTAAGGGAGATGTCTGCATGGTTTATATTCGAATTGAGATGGAATTTGGAGTCAAAAAATAGACATCACAGTCATTCGTTTCAGAGTCCTGAGCATATGACTTGCGCTCTCTGCACCAGCTTCTGCACGTAGGCTACATGAAGTGATGGAAAATATGCATTCCTGTTTTTTTTTTCACATCTTCATGTGAGGAAAGATTAAAAAGGTTAAACAACTTCCCAGAGTTTATACAACTGCCAAGAGGCCAGTCGAGGGACTCATAGCCCAATTCTCGGCCTGCTGTATCTGCTGAATAACTGCACCCTGAGATTAAAAGTGACAAAGACAGAAAGTCCCCCAGGTCTCCCAGGTATAAGTGATCTATTTATCTCGGTGTTATTTCATGAAGCAGGGATGAGCCATCAGGAACAAGGAGGATTTTAAAACCAAATCCTAGCCATGGACAGCATCGAGGTAGCTCCAGGGACCATGCATGATTCACACTGGTCACCACCCTCAGACTGGCAGATGAAAACGATGCCTGGAAACTGAGCGTAACTTAGGAGAACAAAGCCACCATTTCTATAAACACTGTACTCAGCTGCGTGGTCTGTGCTTGTCACAACTTACAACTCATATGCTGGTTCAGGACACCTCCCCCAAAGCGCTTGGGCCACTCGGCCTGTCTTCTGCTGAACTCCCGAAGCGTGCACTTTGTGTGACATGACCTTTGGTTCATGTATTTTTTTAAACAATTAATATTTGGGGACCTGTTGTGTGTCAGGCACCTGAACACCGAAGGCTGAAGATACAGCACTGAAGAAAACATGGAAGTTCTCTGCTTTCACAGACTGAGTGTTGTAATGTGTATAGTTGGGACCAGATAAAGTTGCAATGAGGAAGTTTAAATTGTGCACACTAATTACCAATGAAGCGAATGAAACTTGTTTTCTCATTGTTCAAGAGACAAAGAGTCAGAATGAGTGACTCTTTGGGCTTGTGCCCATATCAGTCTCAACCATCTACATGTGTATAGCCTTCCTAGACCTCTGTTTTTAATTATTTTTTTTTGAAATTACAATATAATTACATTATTTTCCCCTCCCTTTTCCTCTCTCTGAACTCTCCCATATGCCCCTTTGCATTTTTATCAATTCACAGCATCTTTTTTTTGTAAATTGATGTTGTTATATGTGTATTTTAAATAATAATTATAACCCACTCAACCTGTATAATCTTATTTGCATGTATATGTTTATAGGGGTGATTATTGGGTAGTGGATGACCAAGTGATGTGCTCATCCCTAGAGAAGACTGCTGATCCTGTTCTTGGCATATGTCTAGAGTTGAGGCCTCATGAGCTTTCTCCTGTTCATGTTAGCATGGCTGTTGATATCATCCTTGTTCATATCATCTTTAGGGACACATATTGGTGAGACTTCATGGGTGTGGCTTCTGACATTTCTGGGAGACATCATCTCACAGTAAACTCCCTGTTCCTCTTGTTCTTACAATCTTTCTCCCCCCTCTTCTGCAATGATTCCTGAGGTTTAGGTGCAGGAGTTGGGTTGTAGATGCATCCATTGGTATTTGGTCCCACAACTCTATATGTTGATGGATTGTTGTCCTGGTTTCTTTTTCCTTTGCTTGTTTGTTTTGTTGTTTGTCAACTTGACATAAACTAGAGTTATCTGGGAAGAGGAATTTAAATTGAGAAAAAGTTTTCATCAGATTGCCTGAAGACAAGTCTGTAACTATTTTCCAGACTAGTAATTAACTTGGGAAATCCTAGTCAGTTTTTCTGAGGTGTATAAAAACACAGGCAGAGGACACCTTGGGGAGCAAGCCAGGAAGCAACACTCTTCAGTGCTCTCTGTTTCAGTTCTAATCTTCAGGTTCTTGCCTTGGTTTCTTGCTCTGACTTTTCCACATAATGTATTATATGTTTTAAAATGAAATAAGCCCTTTCCCCCCAGGCTGTTTTTGCTCATGGTGTTTAGTCACAGCAATAGGAACCTTAACTAATGCATTTATGAAGTTCAGTAATGATCTCTGTCTCTTACAAAGAGAATTTTCAATGATGAAGGGTAAGAACTGCCCATATCTGTGGGTATAAGGACAAGATTAGAGTGTAGATAAGGATTATTCTGTTTTAGCAAAGTGGTGGTTGAGTGTTTTCCTGCAATATTGGTGACTTCACTAGCCCTAAGTAGTTGACTTGGTTTTCAGTACCAGGCATGGTTTACCCCTTGTTGAGCAGGTCTAAGTCCATATAAAGAGTTGCTGGGTACCATCAAGGTACGTATGAGCTATGGTACCCTGTGTTATTGTGCTATGCTTGTCATTGTTGTGATTTGTAGGTAGCATAGCTGGATATGACTGTTGATTGTTCTCTTCATAAAGAGGATTTCATGTGCTTCTATGAAAGCTAGTGCTCAGGGAAGATGTTTGAGGTCACACTGAGGTCAGGTCTTCTGGATATTGTGTCTGAAGTACATGGTATCTTCTGCAATAGGGACCTAACTTCCTTCTCTGGAGACCAACCAAAGGTACTAGGAACAGTCCTTAATGTTTGTCAGTCTATCAGACAACAACTTATAGTGGTATTTTATTTGTGTTTTAATAAACAAAGTCTGCCTGAAGATTAGAGTGTAAAGCTAGCCATACTAGTCAGTCATACAGGCCAGGCAGTGGTGGCATACACCTTAATCACAGCAGCCACACTAGTTAGCCATAGAGGCCTGGTGGTGATGGTGCATGCCTATAATCCCTGCACTAGAGAGGAACATAAACTGGGAAAAGACAGGAGCTCAGGGTCTCATTCTTCAGTCTGAGGTTTGGTAGAGAGCATTAATTCTGCAGTCACACTGAGGACGGGATCGGCCCTTTGTCTCAGCCTTGGTAGAGAAAAGAACTCCCTAGTAGCTTAGCTGCTTTACTTTTCCAATCTTCAGCATAATCAACAGGATGTCTCTGGGTTTTTGTTATTCTTCCTACAGCAACTAACTAACATAAACAAGGTTTTTTCATGTCTGCTGTTAGGAGTTTTTGTTAGATGGCCTGTGCACAACTCTTGGTGGAAGCATTGTCAACCCAGATGGGATGCTTACATTTGCATAATACGTGTATAGTTATATGCTTTCTAATGTGTACTGTAGATATTTTAGGTAGACAATAGTATGATACCTTATGACTTTTTAACACATCCTTACTGTTGCTTTACCTTTCTTCCTTCTTTATCCCCCTCCCCTTCCTTAATAAGAATAGTGGATAAAATCCCAGGAAATACAGAATTCATTGTTTTGTGGTAATACACACACACACACACACACACACACACACACACACACCACCTCTGTAACAGTTTTCATGGGGATTTAAAGACTGTAGCACCGAAAGATTGGGAATCCAGTTAAGGGGTTGTTGAGATAATCCAGGTGTTTATAAGACTTCAGGCAACAGATGTTCTGGGATCATAGGCAGGTGACATTCCTGTATGAGTCCATAATAGCCGAAATTTCTTAACAATGGGAAATATGTATTCAAGGAATGTAGCAAATATGGAACTTAGAACACTAGTTAATCTTGGTGAAATTACCTCTCACATTCTCTATTTTATTTTATTTATTTTATTTTATTTTTCCATTCAAAAATTTACACTTCCACCCCCTCCTCCCATTCCATTCCCACTCCCCCACTCCCCCTCCTCCTCCCCCTCCCTCCTTAAGAGAGGGCAGGGAACCCTACCCTATGGGAAGTCCAAGGCCTTCCCCCCTACATCCAGGCCTAGGAAGCTTTTCATCCAAATAGACTAGGGTCCCCAAAAGCCGGTACATGCAGTAGAAACAAGTCCCAGTGCCTTTATCAATGGCTTCTCAGTCAGCCCCCATTT
>LOEQ01000182.1:519867-534026 GCA_001685075.1 Bramus lutescens | reverse complement strand
TTTTGTGGCTTGTGATTTTGTTGTTTTATGTAAGAAATTCTTTCTGTATAAAGTCTTGTTAGGTTTTATGAAGAAGCCGTGGACAGGCAGTGTGCTTTGTCTGACTCCTCAGCCCAGCTCCACATTCCCTTTCTGCCTCCTTCTGAGTTCCAGGCTTTCTGTCTGAAACCCGCTTCCCTCATGTGAACAGGGAGGAGAAGCACTCCCGTATCCAGGAGTCATCTCTGACCGAGTCATCAGGTTCGTGGATTCTTGGTGCAACAACTGTGCGTTCACTCTGGTCTCAATCAGCTACGACAGCGTTTCTCAGGCACACACATGGATTCAGGGAAGGCATTTGGCCTGGTTCAGGTCCCAGGTTCACTGGAGCATCTCAGAAAGTGGTCTCTTCACTTTTCTTCACTTTCTAGAACCACCAAACAGGACACTCTCTTGCTTTTGAGAGACGGTGTACAGCTACAGAACTTGGATTTCTGGATTGATTTTTGCTGTTTCTAGAGGAGCCGTGTTCAGCATGAAGCTTTAAGACTGAAGAAGGCAGAGCAGAAAATGGCAAAGCCAACATTTTTTTTTGTTTGAGCTATTGACTCAAACCAACATAAGATGGTCATTTTATTTTGATTTATTTATTTTGCTTTATGAGTATGAATGTTTTGCCTGCATTTATGTGTACCACGTTTGTGTGCCTGGTGTCCACCAAGGTCAGTAGAGGGCAGTGGATGCTCTGGAACTGAAGTAAGGCTGGTTCTGAACTGCCATGTAGATGCTGAGAATCGAACCTGTGTCCTCTGTGAGAGCAACAAGTGCTCCAAACCACGGAGCCATCTCTCCAGCCCTAAGATGTTTAGCTTTGTCAACTTGGCACAGTATAGAATCACCCGAGAAGAGGATCTTAAGGAGGGATTGGCCAGGTTGGCCTGTGGATGTGTCTGTGGGGCCTGTCATGATCATGTTGATTGGTGTGGGGAAACCCAGTCCACTGTGGGCATCACCATCCCCCAGACTTCAGTCCTACAATATTATGAATGGAGAAAGTGAGCTGAGTAGTAAGCATGCGTGCATTAATTCTCTCTCTGCTCCTGACTGCTGGATGTGACTGGCTGTTTCAAGTTCATGCCCTAACTTTCCCTTCGTGGTAGATTAAAACATAGAATTATAAGTAGACACCTACAATGGAAACAAAACTAAAACACAACCTCAGGGCTGAGCTGCCTCAATGGTTAAAGTGGTCACAATACAAGTATGAGGACTGGTGTTTGGATCCCAAATACTGGGTGGTTGTAGTAGCCTATCTGTAATTTCAGCCTCTGAAGATGGGGGATCCCTGGAGCAAGCTGCCTAGCAAGACTAGACACATTGGTGATTTCTGGGTTTAACTGAGGAACCTTACTTTAATTAATGAGGTAGAAGAGTAACTGAGGATTATTCCTAACATCAACTGCAGACTATACATGCGCATGGACAGGCATGCACACATACATGCCAAAAAAAATTGGAAAGGAAAACAAATATAACCCTAACACCTATCTGACCTTGGACTTTCAGTTCTGTTAGAGTTTGAAATTAAATATTTGACTGTTCCTGAAAAATAATATGGAATGAGCAGACAGGGGACTTGGTGAAGACTAACCAGGTCTGAAGCGAGAAGGCTGGCAGTAGGAAGAGAGGATGTCAAAGGTCTGGATCATCAGAAAGCGATATGTCAAGTGGGAGGCTGCCCTACATCTGTCTGGCCAGCATTTCCACACTGAAAGTGAAACAAAGGAACAGGGCATGGGGAAGCTGAGTCCACCCACAGGCAAATCTGGCCAAGAGTCAACCCAAAATGTTAAAGACAAAACAGATATTTACTTGAAGGTTTATGCAATCCTAGTCCAACAGATGATCTCACACTTAGAGAAGGAACAAAGTGGAATAACTCACCACGAAGTCTGTAACCAGGCCCGGAAGACAGCATGTGAAACTGGACGGATACTGAAAAGAGAAAGACTAAATGTCTGTGGGGAGAGGATGACTCGGGAGAACTTGTGGCTGATAGCTCGGCGTGGAGGCGGTACTGGTTTAGAAGAAGAAAGGGAGAGTGAGAGTCCCAGATGATGGACCATCAAGCTCTTCTCAGCGGCCATGGTCGAACTGACTGGGCCAGTTGGTGGCCATGAAACTTCTGGGCATCCCAGAGGGCAACCCTGCAGGGCACACAGGCAGGGGCTGCTGGAAGAAAGGCCCGCCACAGTTCACTCGGACTCATTGAGGTTCTTCTGATGTCCCTGGTAAAGAAGATGAGGACGATCGGAAGGAGGACTGAAGATGGAAAGGGAGAGGCGTTCAAAGAAGGAAGAGGCAGCTGTGGACAGGAAGAAGTCTGGGATGGCAAGAGGGAAGCCAAAGATGGTTTCCAGAAGAAGTGAGGAAGATTCAGATGTGTAGGAAGGCCATTTCTCAGGATGCAGGGGTCGGTGGGGACGAAATGATGGAGAGGACCTCATTTCCTGCTTGTCTGTTTCTATCATATACCCAATTAGACATAGTAGATTAGTTACTTTTAAATTATCACAACTAGGCAATAAGGTATTGTTATTTTCAAGTTAAGAAATGGATAACAGGCATGGAGTTTCACAAATTTAGAGTATCTCAAATGTCATAATGAAAAAATGTGGACAGAAAGAGATTAAAACCAGAAATTTTCAAATGCGGAAAAAGCTATGAAGTACAAATGTGGCTGCGGTAAGCTTGAATTAACGCCCTGCTTTGAGCTTCTGAACGCAAAGCAATGAGGGGTGAGACACTGATGAAAGGGCAGCTGGAGATGCCTGATTCCTTCAACAAATAAGTAAGGAGGTTGGAGGTCCCACCCTAAGGAGTGAAAAAAATAAGACACATAAACCAACTTCACTAGCTCCATCAGAGGAAGAGAGTCGTGGGGGAGACAGGCAGGTGGGGACAGAAAAGAGCTTACGAGGACAGAAACCACTGCACTTGTGTGATGAGTCTCCAGAGCTTGTGAACTTACATGACAGAATGACTCAGAAGAACATTCTCAAAGCAGATGAGTGATTAAATCCAGAACCTTGAGATGGAGAAAGTGTTTGGGATTACCCAGGTGAACCCAACCTAATCACTGAAAGTGGAGAAAATGTCCAAACTGCAACCACAGGGAAATGATTCCATGGAAGAAAGACCGGGGAGATGGAACGTGGCTGGTTTTGAAAATCGAGGAAGAGGGTCACAGGCCTCTCCCACACGTGGGTGGTTAGAACCTGGGCGCCAATGCTTCCCTAAAACCTTCGGAAGAACCCAGCCCTGCTCAGATGTTGACTTTGACCCAGATGTGGGGCGCTAACTTGCAGAGCTGTAAGACAGTAAGAGCGTGTGTTTCAAGTCATCACTGTCTTTGTAGTCCTTCATGTCAACCACAGAAATTAAGCAAACACAATATGCCTTAAGATTTTCTTATGACCCCCCGCCCCCGACTTTGCAGCAGTCCTAAAGAGTATATAGGAGCTACCTGAAGCCAGGATCTCTGCAGGATATCCACATCTAGGAATCCTCAGTGGATACTCCACTAGAGTTGACAAGTTCTCCAGGCAGGCAGACGGCCCTTTCACCTGGGTCCTGGGCACGTGACGGCTCCTGGCCTAAGATGTGTAAAACTACCGAAGAGGTCCCAGACTGAGTTTGCCACTCCTAAGTAATGCCATGCGTATGCTCAGGACAGAACTGCAAACTGTGGCTGCAGTGACTCACGGGGCTTGCAGGGAAAGCGCAACTCAGGCTGGCTGGGTTCAGGTTTACCTGAAAAGAAGGAACACTGAGTAGTCCCCTGGGGCGGTGAAGAAAGTGGAAGAAAACTCCAGACCTAGAATTCATCCATTCTTCCTCCTCCCTCCCTCCCTCCCTCCCTCCTTTCCTTCCTTCCTTCTTTCCTTCCTAAAACAAGGTCTTATGGTTGCTCCATAGCCAATGATGACCTTTGAACTTCTAATCTTCCTGCCTTTGCCTCCCAACTGATGAGGTTGAAGGTGTACACCACTACACCCAATTAATGCAGTCCTGGGGATGGAACCCACAGCTTCATGTATGTGAGGCCAAAACTACTAAATGAGCGATATCCCCTGCCCTGGCCACACAATTCTCGATGTTGTTTGAGGCACTTCTGTTGTGTCCAGGATGCTGTGACAGGAGGGCCCTTGACAACCTGAGAGCTTTCAGATCAAAAACCTTGCCCCCATGTAGAACTCTGCTGCAAAGGGGTTCTGGGTGCAGAGGAGAGGCAGGCATGTGGAAGCCAAGATCTGGGGGCAGTGGATCCCTGGGCTGGTCCCCCGTGGACAGATCAGAAGCGGCAGGAATATGCATTGGTCTGTGCTTTTTTAACTGACTTGGAGAAAAGAGCATAGGTTAGGGAGGCAGGAAAGAGCCACCTGCCTTCTGCCAGCAACCAAGGCAGCCCTTTCCACCTCAAGTTCAGGCCTCTTCCTGCCCACTTCCTCTGGGAGGGGTGGAGTGGCACTTCTGATAGCAGGCAGAAGGGAAGGTGCTGGCAGGAAATCATCACTTGGGCCTACCCAGCTACCAGAGTCACCAGGAAAGAGGAAAACAGGCCCAGTGCTAGGCTTGGTATTGAACACAGGTGATTTCACTTCTGGGGAGACAGCTTTTTTGCTAGGATGATTGTGGGTCGGACGGTTGGAGAGTACGCTAAGCCTGGCTGTGCGGGTTTGTGATGGTCTCCAGAAGGTGGCAGCTGGAAAGTTATAGCTGGCAGGTGATTTTTGCCAGCTTGAGAGGGACGGAGGAGCTGGCACAGAGGCCCTCTGGTTCTGATGGGTTGGAGTACAGAGCATGAGCAAGCCGAGCCAATAACAGGTGGGCACAGCACAGGATCTGAAGCCATCCTTGGTGGAAGGTAGATGGCAGGGATAAACAGACCACAAAACTTTTTGAGATCTGGTGCCCTAATCCAACAACTAACTCCAAATTTGAGCCAAAAACTGGGGAGAGCAGGTGGATGTGAGATGTCAGAACAGGGTTCAGCTGTGAGAACACCTTCCAGGAATTTCATCCAAGGATTTCATTCTGGGTGGCAGTTGTTTTCTCGTTGGATCTAACGTGGACCTGTGGAGTGACTTCTACAAGGGCATCTTCAAGGCCCTGACAGACATTAAATAGGGTAAGCATTGTAGGAGACATTTGACAAACACATAAGTCACCTACCCTTAGTGGGAGTTATTGCTAGCCTTTGGGTCAGGCATGCTATTGGCCTTATCTCTCCAGTATGGAAGAAAATATATTGACTTTAAGAGAACTTGTATTTCCGGTAGCTGATACCACTCTGTTATCTTCCTTGAATACCTTTTGTAAATTTTTAAATCTCCTTATACATTTCTATTACTTGATTTTTTTGTTGTTGTTGCTGCTGGACTTTGATGTATCAGGAGTCCTGAAGTGGCTCCTGAGTGTGAAGGAACTTTCTAAGCTTTGGGTCTCCAGTGGGGCTCCAGTGACAGATGGGAATTTGAACAATGGCACCAGGTGTAAAAATTTTAGAGGCACAACTTTTAAGGGGAAAAAAAATGTAAGCGAAGGCTATTGTAACTTTATACAGAAAGAATTTCTTACATAAAACAACAAAATCACAAGCCACAAAAGAGATGATTAGTCAAGCGCCATATTTTAGAAAAAAATCTCTGGGGAAAAATAAAAAATTATAACTATTTCTTAAAAGCCAACGCTTTAAGAGATAGCGAAGTGATTGCACTGAATTCTTGCTACATTGCCCACAGTACACCCTATGGATCAGAACATTACTTCACCCAGTTGCACCTATAACATGGACTTCCTGAGCGGGAGTTAGAAGTGGCACCACAGTGAAGATGGGCTCTAGACTACGAGGACTGGGGGCATCAGTTGTTTTGTTTTGCTTTTTCACACAAAGGGAAAACCAAAACTAAGTAGCAACAGCCACTGATACGGAATTCTGAAGGAAGGTGCCGGATTCAGTGTGCCTGCTTCCTGTCATGAGAAGGTTTCTCCCCCAGAGTCTGATGCCCTAGGAAAACCTTCTGCCTTTTTTTATACAAACAGTCCTGCTTGGGTTGTCTAACTTGTCTTGCCTCAGGTCCAAATCCAGTCTGCTCATATTCTTATAAACTTTAAATGAAATGACTATGCTCATTCTAAGAGTATTATGAATTTCATAATACATATTATGCTTTCGTGATACAATGAACAACACAAGAATGTGCACGTCTGTAAAACTTTTTACAGCCAGTGTGGTAGTACACACCTGTAATCCTAATCCTCCATGAGGCAGGAGGATTGCCATAGCTGCAAATTTGTTTGCTTGTTTGTTTGTTTGTTTTTTGAGACAGGGTTTCTCAGTAGCTATGGAGCCAGTTCTGGAGCTCACTCTGTAGACCAGGCTGGCCTCGAACTCACAGAGATCTGCCTGCTCTGCCTCCTGAATGCTGGGATTAAAGGCGTGCTCCACCACCACCTGGTTCCGTAGCTGAAAGTTAGCCTAGGCTATATAGTGACTTCTAGGGCTAGGGCTAGAGTGAGAGTTAGTCTCAATGGAACAGAACAGAACAAAATCCTTAAGCTTTCTGACTCATTCAGGAAATGTTTGCTGGCCTGTGTTTCATACCTTTAATCCCAGCACTCAGGAAGCAGAGGTAAGTGGATCCCTGTGCATTCAAAGCTAGCCTGGGTTACATGGTAAGACCCTGTTTCAGAAGACAGACAAACAACCAACCTTGAACTTCAAAGCCCTCTATCGTCCATCCACATTGACCTTGCTGAGCTAACTTAATGGACATTTTCACTTTATGTTTATGATATAATCCATTCAGATGAGTTTAGTCATCTAAATATTGCACGTTCCTCATCCAGCTTTCTCTTTTTATTCGAGCTCTCTTTATACAACCTGGACTGCAGCTTTCCAACCCTATGTATCTCCAAAGACCCTCGTCCTGCTCACAGAGACGTCCCCATGTTCACAGCGTGGGTCTTCCTTTCCTACATTCATCCTCTATTGGTATTAGGAGGCACTGTGAGTCTGTGTTAGAAGCACATGACAGCAGCTTCTCTGTTGAATGCAATGCTCCTGGGCCCAAGTACCTTTGTATAGAAGTGTGTGTGCACATGCATGTGTGTGTGTGTGTGTGTGTGTGTGTTGCTTTAGTAAAATTCTGAATAACAATGAACCAAGAGAGGGCTCATACCTAACACTTACTAGTCCTGTCAAACTCTGCCTCCCACATACCCGAACTACCCACTTCTCCACAGCTGCACCAAATACATCACATCTCCACTTCCTGCCATCTGGCCTAAGCACCCTGAACTTCACTGCCCCCCTTTGCCTGAACAGTATCACCTGACATCACATTCCAACCAGATAACATGTCTGCTCTCCTGCTTACCATCTGCCAAATGCACACAATGGCCTGCCTCTCCTTAAATCTCAAAGGGGCTCCTTCTCTTCTCAGTCTTCACTCTGGTCCTCTGAGTTTCCGCTGCCTGGAATGTTCTTCCCCCAGGTCATAAATGTCTCCTCATGACTCAGAGCTCATCTCTCTCCTCTTTGTTTTACCTCTCGCTCCAAACAGACTTCCCCACGCTCTCTGACTCTAGATCACATCACCCTCTTATGCTTTTCCAAAGACCCAATCTCAACCTCAATGCAGCTCACTTGCCTCTTCCATGAGATCAGCTACCTGGTCCGCACTATGCTCACCGCTGTGTATCCAAGTCCAAGGAGATCTCAACAGCCCTTGTGGAATGAATGAATTCAATGATGCATAGTTACTTTTTTTGAAATAGAAAAACTTCCTGCTTTCGTAAAAGTAACATTTAAGTATGATGGTTTGGATATGACTATGTGTTGGAAGTATGGTCCCCAGCATGGCGGTGGTGTAGATGAAGGAATCTTGCAAACATGGGGCCAAATCACGAGGGCTTCATCCTCAGGAATGGATCGATGCCATCTTGTAGGAGTGGGACAGGGACTACGTAACTAGATAGCTCTTTGCAAACCACGATGTTACAATGTGAGGCCACTCAACAAGCTCAGCTCTTCCATGTGTGGCCATTTCCTTTTTTATTTCTATCTCATGATGTGATGTAGTCTAGGGGGCGGGATAGGATGGAACTGTCCTTACCAGACCCTCAGTCGTGAGAATAGGGAGTCTTTAAATATTAAACTTCCAAGATTCAGGCATTTGGTTACAGCAACCTAAAATGTACTAAGTAAGATTCAAGTGCCTACTTCCATGGATTTATCAGTTAGGGCTTTCCACAAAGAAACCTCTTAACAGTTATATTAGTTATCAAGAATGACAACAATGAAAACCCATCGACTGGGTAGCTTAAATGATAAATATTCTCTTACCACTCAAGAGATGGGAAGTCTAAAACCAGAGTATGTGTGTGTGTGGGGGGGTGTTAGTTACTTTGTAGACTCTCAGGGAAACAGTGACTCACCTTCCTCTTAGCTTCTAGTGGCTGCCAGCCATCTTTGGTACTCCTTAGCTTAAGATAACTTGTTCCTGTCTCCACTCAGCTTCACATAGCCTGTTCCTCCAGGTGTCTGTGTGTGTGTGCTCTTGTCTCTTCCTAGACATGCACAAGATTTGCTGTTCCCCTTGCTTGATAAAGAGCTCATTTTGAACCTGGACTGATTACATCTGCGGAAACTCTTTCCAAACGAAAGCACACCGCAGTGCCGAGTCTTTTCAGGGTGTGTGTGCCATCACTCTAGCTCAGCACAGAAGCATGCGACCTACGCTGGTGCGCCTGTGCCCATAGCTGTTTTTAGGGTAACAGAACTCCCCGAACCTTTTTCAGTGGCTTTCAATTCCCCTTCCCTTTGACAGGTAGACTTGATGTGTGTGAAAGTTGGTATTTCTCATTCTACGGTTAAAGGGTTGCATTTCACACAACTTAAGACAATGGACCTTTGGGGTTGTTTCTTTTTATAGATTTGTATTCCTTTAAGCTTGGCAACCTTTCAAGAGACGCCTCTTATTTGGTAACAAATTCCCCATAGTTGGAGGGGGGTGTAAACCTGTGAATAAACAGAACTCACTGAAGTGGCTTAACTAGCATAAGAAAGGCCAGGCGAGGCAGNTCAGGGCAAATCGATCTTTCTTAAACTATTTCAGAAGCATCTCTGTGGCCACATCGTTCATCTTGAAGAGAGGCACACGAGGTTGGGAACCTGGGGCAACTGTGTCCAGACAGGATCCTGGAGTTGCTCTTGCTGCCTGGAATTCAGGCGTGTCCAACCTTGGACCCAGGATCCCATCTCTCCCTGCCTTCTTGACTAACTGACCAGTGAAGTCCCTTTGTGCCTAAATTCTCCAGAACCCATTTCTGTCACCTGTATCCAAAGAAACTGATTTTCTCAAACCGAAAGTGTTTTTCAGCCTTGTTACCACGCTGCATATTTAGCTCCGAGTTCTGACACCTTGAGTTTACTATGACATGAGATACCACTTTCAGGATGTTGGTGTCATCCTGGACCTACAAATTAATGCAATTACAATCCACGTCATCACAATTATTAATTTATTTAGGACCCATCTTGTTCCCAAAGAATTTCCTTGTGTTGAATCATCCTCCAAAGCCACAGCAAGAAAAAGGACATTTAAAATAAGGGACAATCACCACAAAAATGGAGACACAGGGAAAGTAAGGCTAGAAAAGCGAGAAAGAGCCGCTGGAGCCTGGAAGGCTCCACAACAGGTAGAGGCAAGATGCCGCAACGGGGGCTGCAGGCTACACTTGTTGCCATGGTATCTGGCAACATTTTGTACTTTAAATAGGAACCATTCCCACCTGCATTTGTGTTAAAAGCTTACGATCTCTACATTAAAGTGGGACCATGAGATCATTAAGTAACCGGCCTAGTGAACTGAGTAAGAACCACACAAAAGAATGATCTGCCTCGAGGCTTTGTTAGTGCTGAAAGGCTGGGGAAACTCGGGTGGCATCTGCTGTTTCCCTTCCCTTCCCTTCTCCTCCTCTCCTCACTTCTTTTCTTTTTGTTAATAGTACCCAGAAATCCTTTCAGCTGCAATGCCTTATTTTAAATTAATGGTAACGATAACTTATTTTGCTTTCCACGGTAGATGGACATGGGAAAAACATTTTGTAACTCATTTTTACAAATTGAAATTTTACAAGTGGAGGGGGCAGCCACTAAAAACACAACCACCCAGTAGTGAGTCTCCTTATAAATCAAGCATTATTTTTACTTCATTATTTTAGTGATGAAGGGCTTCCATATATTATAGAGATGTTAGTTTCCTCTTGCAGGTCTCATAAAGTGGAGCCCGGATTTTAAATGCAAACACTGCATAAAGATACCGCTCATACATAGTAACACGGTAAACACAATCATAAGATACTGATCTTCATTATTGTAATGATGATTTTTCCATTTTAATATTTATTGCATTCCCCCCTCCCATCAAGCCTTTTCCAGAAGGGAGGTGAGGCAACTATTGAACATATCACAACTGCCATCTAGTGCTTTCTTTGAAAATAACATTTTCCCCCTTCAGAAAGTTGAACACTCCCAGACCAGAGAGGGTTTGAGCAGTCACTTTCTAAAAGCGGATCTGGTTGTTTCCCGTCAAAGAAGCTTCAAACCCGAATGTACACGGGGTGTAACTTGAGTCCCCTCAGCTCTCCCAGTTCTGCTGGGGTCTGCGCAGGTGTAAAGAGCTACATAGAGGATGTTGAAGGAAGAAGACTGCAGGGCGTTTGGTAGGTGGAGGAAGATGTCGGTAGCGATTTCAGAATTTCTTCCAGCCGGCGAGCTCCATCACTGTCTTCTGTGGGGGCTCCGCCTGGTTACGGCTCAGAAACAACTCAGCAGCACTAGGCGGTGCCCGCGCAAGGACGGGCACGGCGGTGGCAAAAAGGCCCATGAGCTTTAGTCTCTCTGCTATGAAGGGACTAGATAAATCTTCGCCCCAATCTTTGGACACATCCCCACCCTTCTGCAGATGCCTCCGGGACTGTTGTGGGTTCTCGTACTCCCAGGAGAAGAGCAGCAGCTGCTCCCTTGCCCTCTCCCACCACAGGCTGACTCTAAAGCTGCCTGAAGAACCTGTGAGCTCTCAAGGCTCATCAGACGGTGGCTTGGGGTTTGAGTCTGACTCTCAGGACCTTCCACCACCACTCAAACTGTTCATCCCCGCTGGTCTCGGCCAGGTCTCTCACCACACCCACCCCTCTTCCAAGACTAAGCCTCACACTAGAGACAAGGGGCACCAAGCTTTCATTTCTGTCTTATTGGGGAGATTTCCTCCTTGTTGTTTTGTTGTTGTTGTTTGGTTTGGTTTTTCGAGACTTGTTTCTCTGTGTAACATGCCTCTGCTGTCCTATAGAGGATGGTATCAAAATCATAGAGATCCGCCTGCCTCTACCTCCTGACTGCTAGAATAAAGACATGTGCCACCACCACCCTGCTCCTTCTGGTGTTTTCTACATTTCGTTTTGGGTGGTAGTTTTTTTGTTTGTTTGGTTGGTTGGTTTTTTGTTTTCCTATATCTTTGGGCCATTTTCTTTGATTATGTCCCTGCCATTTTCCAGGCGTTTCTTTGCATCTAGTCATTCTGCCCCTACTGTTCTTTCCCAGGCTTCCTTTCTTACCTAATGGTATCCCAATTGCCACCAAGCTCCACTGGGGACTGTTTCCTCTCTCCACACATTAAATCAGACCAGAACTTCTTGCTTTTTGGGTTTGCTTAGCTGTTTCCTGGCCCACTTCTTTTCCCTCTTCTGAGTTTTCTTTCATTTTGCTGCACAATACTTTCAAACAACTTCCCCAAATGGGCATGCATCCAAAGCCCTTTATGCACCGACTGTTCTGGTTACTAGCAGGCTGTTCAACAGTGGAGGGCTTCAACCCTCGGCTCTGGTACACTCCTTGTGGCCATCAGACTGTCTTTTCAGAAGACGGGAGATGATTTTTATTTTACCAAGTCAAAGCCAAACACTCCATTTTCTGTTTCTAAAATTAAGCCCCACCCCCAACATTCTATTTTTAATGTTAATGAATGACATTTCAGAACCTGGCTCTGAAAATACAGAACTTCACTATTTTATTGAAGTCTAATAGAGAGGCAGAGGAGGTGGAGTTCCCTCTCCACAGAATGTGCAAAGGGAAAGAGCTCCTTTGCATCTTCAGACTTAGAAAAGCATCCATTGAAATAGGCGTGAAGGCTCACTCCCCCCCACACACACACACTGGCCTTATTTCCCCTGTGTTAGGAAGTCTTGTGCAAATATTCACAGCTGATACCAGCTCCTTCTAGTCTGTGTGTCCACCACTGAGATGAACACATAAGTATTGTGGAAATTACTTTAGCTATGTAAAGATGTGTTGCATTTATTTATTTGTGCTGAATTTGTTTAACGGCATAAGGATGTACATTTCATTATGTGTTGTGTTTGTTTCGCCTTGCCTGCCTAAGGCACCTGATTGGGCTAATAAAAAGCTGAATGGCCAAGGGCTAGGCAGGGTTGGCAGGCAGAGAGAATAAGTAGGAGAAAAAAAGAGAATGAGAGGGAAGAAGGAGGAGAGAATGAGGGAGAAAGAGAGGGACATGCCTGGGGCCAGAAGCCACCAGCCAGCCATACACAAGGATCAGTGAAAATAAGATATAGAGAAGGAAAGAAATGTAAAAAGCCCCAAGGCAAAACAGAGATGAAGAAGAATAGGTTATAAGAGCAAGCAAGAACCAAGCCTAAGCTAAGACTGAGTATTCATAATTAATCATAAGTCTCTGTGGCATGATTTGGAGCCGGTTGGTAGCCCGAAAGAAAAAGCCTGGTACAAAGGAGGCTCTTGAACTACCGCAGTTTTAGAAACTGTTGAGGTGGCGTGTGAGCGCAACCCTTAGTGACTCCTGCCATTCTGACTTAAGGTTGCTGATCTGTTGCCTGGCAGTAATGTTGGAGCTACCTCTTGCGTTTCCAAGAGACATCAACAGGGCGGTATTGAGCAGTCACATCAGAACAGGATCTTGGTTCTCTCTCCTTTCATTTACATAATGAACAAAGATCTAAGAGTTCTTGGCATAACAAAGCCCTTCAGAACCCTGTGCTATTTGTGTTTCCACACAGGTACATGGTTGCCTCATCACCATGGACCACAGTAACAGCCTCTTTTGTATGACAAGCTTTCCCTTGGGGGAAGCGACACACACATCCCACAGTATGGATACCACCAAAGTCCAACTTTGTGATCCATGTGTTTTCCTTACAGAAATATAGGTAAAGGGTCACTTACAGGAGCAGAAGTGACACAAAGCCAGCTGCATCACTAAGACCCACCCCAGCATGGTGACAGCTCACAAAAGCTGGGACCCTGGAGCACACTGTACAGCCTTCAGGCAGCTCAACAGGCTGGAGAGTATCCTTCCCAGGTGCCTCGGTTGGTCTAAACCTCTTCTATAAGCTCAGCTGGTTTCTGAAGCTTCTGATCTTAGAGTCTTCTTTACAGCTTGACTTATTTACTTTGGGAGGGAGGAGCCTACTGAATCTGGCCAGTTTCAGGGACTTCCTGGTGCTATTTTGGGTTGTTTGCCTTTTGGTTTAATGAGCTTCCCTTTGGGATAGAATGTGTCAATCTTGGATGAAACTGTGGCAGAACACTCTCAAAACCAGTTAATTTTAGGAGACAGATAAAACAATAGCTGGATTTTGTCCAACCAAGGTCCCTCAATCCTCAAAAAGTTATTTATTCTTTAGCATGCTTAATTAAATTTACTATTCAAACATAATTGCTGACTGAAAGTGATATTTTTATTATAAAAATTTCAGGATCAATTATACTTCAGTCTTTCTATATCAATGTAGATAGATAAATTCGTTTTCTTTTATCTCTGACTTTAAAAATATTTGAAGTTCTCTCTGGAATGTCAGTCCTTGATAGAACCTTATTTTCAGGTATTTCCTCTCTTTTATATATAAGATAAATAAAAAGGAAGTATAATTTAATGTCCGCATACAAGGATTTGGTTAATCAAGAATGTATGATTTTTCTTTGATTGGTAAATAGAATCTTTGGAAGTAAAAAACAAAATTTGAAGTTCTCTATTAGTTAGGTAATGTGTTTTTATCGTGTGTGTGTGTGTGTGTGTGTG
>LOEQ01000182.1:506684-519827 GCA_001685075.1 Bramus lutescens | reverse complement strand
AGAGAGAGAGAGAGAGAGAGAGAGAGAGAGAGAGAACGCACATGTAGAGTTAAGAGTAGAGAACAACATTTTTGGGGAGTTAGTTCTCTCTTCCCACCCTGTTTTCTGAGGCAAGGTCTCTCTTGTTTTTTGTGGTTTGTTTTACATTTGTTGTTTGTTTTTAGATGGAATGTTAGGATATAGCCTTAGCTAGCCTGGAACTCACTGTGTAGTTGACTCAGCCTCAAATTTAGAGATCCATTTGTTTCAGCTTTCTGAGTGCTGGGATTAAAGGCACAGTTGACTACCTTGTCTGCTCTGCACATTCCACTGAACAAGAGCCAAAGAAACCACAGTCAAGGCTGCTGTACAGAAACAGCTACCAAGCCAGGATGTGGGGGCATTGGTCCGGCACCCGCCACCACATAAGCTGGACGAGATAATGCCCATAAGCCCATAAGCCTGTAAAGACATTCCTGTGCTTGGTAAAGGGATTTTGAAGATGTGATCTTGAAGAATTTGAGACGAAGAGAGTATCTGTGGTTATACAAGGACAGAGGACTTCCCCAGCTGACCAGGGAGAGAGACGGCTGCAGAAAAGCATCAGAGAACCACAGCGCTGCCGGGTTTGGGGAAGAAAAGGAGAAGTCTCCTCGAAACTTCAGGGAAGAATGCTCCCTCTGATGCCGATTCTAGCCTCCCGGGATTGTGTCATACTGTTGACCACAGGTCTATAAGAAAACAAATTGTGTTGTAGAGAACCCCTACACTTGTCCCTGCAGCGACAGATAATGAACGTTGGCGCATCTGTGGGCTTCCCTTGCCGGGATGCTGAAGAGCCCACCGTGCATGCCCTTCCTTGCGGACTACCCTTGGCTTCTCCAAATATTCCTTCCTGTGTTTTGCCTCCCAAGGCCTCTTCCCCTGCCCAAACTTCATCTATCTAGTTTAGGAGATCATGGATGCAAACTTCTCATACTAACACTACTGGCTGAACCAGACCCTTCTTTCAGGGTCACTAGAAGTACCTTTCTGAGTTTGGATCCACTCTGGATCTGTTTTTACTTCCCATTAGCTTAATCCTTTTTTCCCTTTTATTTTACTTTTAAAGACAGAGTCTCATTGTGTAGTTAGTTCAAGGTGGCTTCAAACTCATAATCATCCTGCCTTCGCCTCCTGAGTGCTGGGGTTAGGGTAATCATTCATTAGACGCATTTTCGTCTGTTGAGCCTCCGATGTAGATTTCTTTCCCTCCACTGTTGCTGATGTTGGCTGCATTTAACTTTTATTTACCAGATACTTCAAATTTTCCTGGTAGTAACACTCTTTTCTGTTCCCCAGTGCTGGGATTTAAAACCAACTCTTTCCCCCATATCACTATGAAAAAAAAAACCCAAAAAAACAAAAACCAAAAAACCAACAGCTGAGGACGGAAGGGGACACAATCTTGGTTCACTATCTTGAGGCAACTGTTTGTTATTACAACTGGTTGTTCTCATACAGATGCGAAGGAATAGACTGTTGCCACCAGAGGGGACCTTGTGAGCTAGTCTCAGTCAACGGGCTAACACTAGGGCAACCAAAGGAAGCAGAGGTTTGGGAGGATCTGAGTTCTCCTTTAAGAAGCCTTTGTGTGTATATGTGAGGGTTGTATGCATGTGTTCATGTGCATGTGTGTATGGAGGCCAGGGGTTGATATACAATACCGTTCTCCATTTCAGTTTTTGAGGCAAGGTCTCCAGCTCATTGACTGGCACTGAGCAAACCCCAGGGATCCTCCTGTCTCCACATCTCCAGTGCTGGGATTACAGGTACAAACCACCATACTTGGCTCTTACATGGATTTGGGGGCCTCTGAACTCAGGTCCTCATGCTTTTGTGACAAGCATTTTGCCAACTGAGCCACCTCTCCAGTACCAGCAAAGCCTTTCAATAGGAAAAGATGGATTTGAGTTCAAATCCTGATTTCTGCCCATTATCAACTACGTACACTTCAATTTCTCCACCTGTGGGTTGGGTGGGGGGTGACAGCATCTATCAGGTCACCTGCAAGGATGACAGAGTCGATACCAGCAAGTGCCACACCAGCATGACGTATACTGCTCTGGGATGTTTCCCGAGAGCACTTACACGGATTCATTTTGTTTAATCTTCATCATTAATCCTATTACATAGCTCAGGAAACTGAAGAGGGAAAGTTGAAGTAAGCTGCTTAGCATTAGGGCTATTAGTGGCAGGAACCTGGACCCCAGAAGCCTGGCTCTGTTGTTTCTGCACACTACCACCACACTGCCGGCTCCTCTCCCTGTGCAGGAGCCCTCTCCTGCTAAGCGTGCTCCTCTAGCCCTTGGCCCATGCAGTTTTTGCAAGGCATTGCCAGATTCATCTTCAGAGTTGAAATGAAACTGAATCAGCAGAGGGGGATAAGTGGCCCCAGGAGTGGGCAAGCTGGAGCCGGCAGGTCTATTGCTAGTTAGAGTCTGTGTTCGGTCATTGCTTTGCTTTCTTTTACAATATGTTTCCTTTAGCGAAGGTAACACTTCCATAACACCAAGGCGAACAGATCCTCAGTGTGGGGGAGCTCAATGGATTCTTACATGTGTGCACCTGTGCGATTGTCCCTATAATGAAGTTTACATTTTTCTTTTTTATGATTTATTTTTATTTTATGTGCATTTGCATTTTGCCTTCCTGTATATCTGTGTGAGGGTGTCAGATCCTCCTTTGTGAGCTGCCATGTGCGTGCTGAGAATTGAACCCAGGTCCTCTGGAAGAGCAGCAAGGCAGTGCTTTTAACAGCTGAGCCATCTCTCCAGCCTGCTGTTTCCTCTTTTAAGAGGCTCCAGTCATTCTCCCTTCCCAGTTAAAAAAATTCTTTTTCATTGCACATCCTTGCTTTTAAAATGAAGTCAGGGAGCTGGCATGGTGGCCGTGCCTGCAACCCCAGCGTTGGGAGGCTGAGGAGGAAGGACCAAAGCTCAGGGCCAAGACTCTTGACTCAACATACCCAAAGCAAACACCAACCCAGGAAGCACCAGAGTGGACCCTGCCAGCTCAGAGGGGTGCTCACCTGGGTAGCAACTGCCTGCTTTCTCAGGTGCAGTCCGAACATGCTCCCCAGGTGGGCTGTGCACCCTTAAGCCCAAGTTATCCTCCTGCCTCAGCTGTGACTACAGGCCTGTAGCGTGAGACTTGTCTTAGGCCTTTAGAAAGCAACTCAGGGAACAGGCCTTGGATGGTTCAAACCGGTTGAAACCACAGAGCAGAGCGTGTTCTGTGGTTAGCATTCTGATGTCAGAGGGGCAAGAATACACTGGTCAATCACGTTAATGCTGCAATTTTCTGAAGTGGAGAGCCGCATTGTTTATGGCTGACAGACCACCAGTTATATCACCTCACCTCTAATTACCTTTTCTCACACCTCAGACCACTTTGTTTACTCCATCTCATAAACAACCCCAGACTGTGGGGGAAGGGATTCAGGTCTTGGACTTGTATCTCCTTAAGCGTGGCTGCCTCGTAAATTTAAAAATGTCCCTCTTTTTCCTGACAAGTCCAGGATGGGATGTTCCCAGGTCTAAGGATACCTGGTCTGAGGTATCCACAGTCATGAGATAAAACTTCCTCCCAAAGCTCCCTTGGGCCTGCTCCCACTCAATACCCAGGCAAAGATAACTTTTCTATTAACCTTGTAGGTGAATTTAGTTTTTTTTTATTTTTAAGATGTGTTCATTTTATTTTATGTGCATTTTGACTGTGTGTATATATGTGTACTATTGCGTGCTCGGTGCCCTCAGAGGCCAGAAGAGGGCATTGAATCCTCTGGAATTGTCGTTACAGATGGCTGTGAACCATCATGTGGGTGCTGGGAATTAAACCCAGGTCCTCGGCAAGAGTAAGTTCTCTCAATTGCTGAGCTATCCCTCCAGCCCTGGGTTTAGTTTGTTTTCAGACTTTATGTAAGTGGAGCAGAGTTTATGCTGCTTCCTATTTGGTTTCTTTCACTCATCCTGGCTTGTTTTGTTTTCTTATTTACATGGCTCAACAGGCCAGCAATGTGTTAACAGATGACCAAACCCTGGAATAGAGAGCTAAGACCCCCTAGTGTTGACCCCAAAGGCACTGGATTCAAGTGCCTCTTGGCCATCAGTGATAGATGGAGACAGGGAGAAAAACCAGACTGGGCAGGGCTGTCATCTGCTTGACACCCCCAGTTCTGGGGACTCCCAGGCCCCGGGGAAAACAGTCTTGTGGAACATTACAGGTGTGCGGGGATTGGGTGCACCCTTTGTCTTGCTGTGGTTCCCATGAGTCCGATTGTAAGCTGGGATGATCACTGGGCTCGAGCCGAGCAAGGGTGGCTCTTTCCTCAGCCCTGTGCAGCTGTGGAGAAGGGAACACGCCTAGGTTGCCTTACAGCCTGGGTGCAGGAAGTCCATGCCTCCCTGCACACTTAGGGATCCCTTTTCTGGGGTGTGTCTATTTCTTGCCCCCCGTCCCCGCCGCTGGAAGCATTGTAGTTGACTGCTGTATCTTCCTTCTTAGGATTTTTTTTATTTGTTTGTTTGTTTTTAAGAAGATCCAAGAACTTTTACAGTTCCTGAAAATCCTGAACTAGGAAAGGTCTCGGAACACAGACACCCTTGAAACCCTTCTAAGCACATGAAGGGGCTAAGGCTTCTTCCCAGTAAGAAAAAGAAGAGAAAAATCACATTTTCTTTCTATCAGTAAGTGTCCCATAGAATAAAAGCAGGGACCCTGGTTACTGCCCCTGTCCCACACACTGGAGCCCACTGCTCACTCTATGACATCACCCTAGGGAGACCACAAGGAATCAAAGAATCGTTTCTCTAGCCAGGTCAGTCCAGACCTGCTACCAACCTTATGGTAAACGAAGCTAGCTATTTGCCATGCTTAGAATCCTAACTGTGTTTCCCATTTTCAATTCTCCTGCACTGGAGGCCTCCCCTGCTTCTGTAGACCAGCAAACATCTGACCCGGACAGGGGTCCAGGAAGAGAGGTGTGATGGCCTCTGTCAGGTGCGGCTCCTGTGGAATTTGACGTTTGCTCACCATCTCTGTGGGATGCTATTTAGTAAGTTCCCTTTTTTCCTATGCTGCTTCTAGGCTGGGTTTTGAAAGACCTAGAAGTTTCATCTGATTGGGGATGGGGTGGGGCTTGGCAAGAGTCCTTCACAGGTGACATGTGGGCTTTCACACACGAAAGCAAATGACATTTGCATACTTCTCTTGCGTGATGTTTGCCACAACTAATTACCATCATACATTCTTTCTTTCCTGATGACCACCTTCAGTCTGATCATAGAATCACAGCTCCCTCCCCAGTCCCGCCTTTTCTCACACACCTTCTTCTTGAATTGTAACAGGAGAAAATGGTTCCTGGGTTAATAAACTAATTTTCCAGATAATCTCATTGAAAAACAGTAAGAAGACTTTTTTAACCTTTCATTTATCTATGTAGAGTTTGTCTTAAGTTCCTACTCCAGGTAGATGTTGTTAATTGTGTTTATTTAACTACTCCCTGCTCCCCCCCACACACTTTTTTTTCTTGAAAATCCCATTTCCCAGGATGGTCCCCCAGTTCTCGCTCTTTGAAGCTCTGATGGTTTCCAGAAAGCCTCCCCTGTTTTTATCAGGAGTACACAAATCTTGTCCATGTATTGTAGATGGTCTGTGAGGAAAATCTGGAGGTGCAGCAGCCATCTTGACCATAGTGGGCAAACTTGAGGATTGAAATTAATGTGTCAGGATGGTGACGTGAAAAGATGGAATTATTAACTAAGATTGTTAAAACTCGGTGGTGGAGATGGCGCACATGTTTAACCCCAGTGCTACAGAGACAGGGGCAGGGGCCGGTGGATCTCTGAATTCAAGATCAGCCTGGTCTACAGAGCGAGTTCCAAGACAATCAAGGGTACACAGAGAAACCCTGTCTCCAACAAACAAAACCCCCAAACAACAAACAAACAAAAATGCACACTAAGATTGTTCAGACTTCTGGGCCCAAGTCCCCTTTGTGAAAAAATAGTCTCCAAATTGCAAATTGCTTTTACAAGATTACCAGGTAGCACCAGCCTGCAAACACCTCTTCGTATTGAGGAATATTATGAGTTTAATCCATTTTTAGGTGATCACCTGTGGACACAACCAAATCAACAAACACATGAGGGATATTCAAATCTCTCTCTCTTTGATTTTTGAGACAGATTTCTCTGTGTATCCCTAATGTCCTGGAACTCGCTCTGTAGACCAGGCTGACCTTGAACTCAGAGACCCACCTGCCTCTGCCTGTGCAGAGGCTAAAGGAGTGCGCCACTACTGCCTGTCTCAAATACATCTCTTTAGTGTTGAACCTTAGTAAAACCTGAGCACTTGAAGAGAAAGTTCATGGATATTTCATTGGAGTTTCTGAGTAACTGAGTGAGAGAGTATTTGCCTAACTTGCCCAAGGCCGTGGGCTCAGTCACCAGCTCTGCAAAAAGAAACAAGCAGGCTGGGGAGATGGTTCAGTGGTTAAAATGCTTTCTACATAAGCAAGAAGACTGTATAGTTTAGGACCTACATAAATGCTGTGTGGCTGTAACCCACATAAATGCTCCCTCCAGTAATTCCAGACTTAGAAGATAGAGACCATATGCCCAGAGCAAGCTGGTAAGTGAGACTGGTCATACTGGTGAAGCTCTAGGTTTGGTTGAGAAGCCCTTCCTTGAAGAATAAGATGGAAGAGTAATCAAGAAAGATTCTTAATATCAACTGTGGGCCTCCACATGTATGTGCATGTACTGTTGCATGCACACTGCACACACACATTGAAAGAACACACACATAAAATATCCACATGGATGCATACCCCTACACATGGGGAAAAAAAGCTTCCTATTATAATCTAAAGTATTGAATTATCAAAATTAACCTTGTGATTAATAAAATCAGCTTTGAGTGAAATACAAATTTCAAAATACATAGGAACTTAAGTAAAGATGGCAGCTTAACATCATTTATCTATGTTAGGCAATAAATATTAGAATCAAAATATTTTCAAGGATTATTCTCCAAGTACATCACAGAGCTGGTTTTGAGTGTTGGTGAGAATGGGAAAACTCTGTCCAGTTGCGTTTGGCTGAACAAATGTTCTTGTTAAGTAGGCGAACTGGAATTTTTGAATCTTCTTTGTAATGAAGCGGCCTGAGTTTTAAACCAAATGCTCAAGAGTCACTGAGAAATGAAGACTTAATTAGAAAGTACATGGTGTGGGATTTGCATGCAACTCAGTGATGGAGCACTTGGATGCACATACGTGTGCCTGTGCATGTATGAGTATGTGTGTGTATCTGTGTTTGTGTGTGTATCTGTGTGTGTGCAGTGTATGTGTGTGGTGTGTATGTGGTGTGTGTGTTATGATGTTTGGACTCCAAAAGCAACCATAGAATCAAAAACATCTAGCACAGCTGATGATCTGCCCGTTCTTGCTCTGGTTTCTAGAGTTTTGCCTTCCTGAACTGAGCTGTCTGGAAGCAAAGCTTCATTGTACTGTGGTCAGTAGATTACACCTCTGTCCCTGCAGATAGCAAGCCGATGACAGCACTGGTTCCAGGAAACCCTTGGCAACAAACCCTCTTTGTGTTGGGTGAGGAAGCACTGGCCCATAAACGGATGACATCAGTGAGGCCTCCACCCACCCCATTGCTCCCTCACAAAGATCCATTGTTCGTGACTTTCATTCTGAACACTTACTGGCTCTTGCTGGCTTCATTCACCATGAAGATGGTGACCAGAAACCCCAGATATCGAACCATCTGCCCTATTGCCAAACTGTGAGTTTGCCCTGGAGTCTCATTAGGAAAGTCTGATCAGTCTGACTATAGTGCCGAGACTCCCAACTTCTCTACTCCCTTGGAGGGTCCCCCACATGCTCATCGTTTTGGAAATCTCTGCAGGAGGCAACCGTCTCTTGAGTCCTACAGGCAAAGCTCCCCTTGTGTCTTCAGTAGAAAGACCGCCCCTTCAGGGACCCTGCTGAGAAGGGATTTTAACTTAGTCAATATTAGATATTAAAATTAGCCAACGTAAGCCAGGAGTCAAACGCCTTATGAAAAGCTACCATATCAGAGTTCTGAATGAAATACATGTCCGTGGTCATAACGCAGTTTGAAGCCTTTACAAATGCATAGAGTGGTGTACTCACGCAGATGGATTATGCTTGTCTTGGGAAAGCCATTGAAGAGAAGGCGGCAGGTTAGGTCTAGCCTGGGAGAACAGAGAAACGTGAAGAGTAACTTCAGAGCCCACTGGGGCAGCTTGCTCTCTGCCGGTGGAAAGCTCACTGTTACTGTGGCTCTGAGGCCAAGCGTGGACAATGTGCCAGCATTGAACCCGTTTTGGCAGATGACACATGATCAGTGCGTTTGCACCGTCTCTAGCCCAGCGGAAATCATGTCCTCAATGCCAGGAAGAGTGTTTGTCTTTGAGGATAATTTTCATGAGGGCAGGGCTTTAATTTTTCTGGTTGTTTTCTTTTTTAATCTTGTAGGAATGGTGTGAGGTACAGAATTGATGAGTGAGCAGATTTGACAATGTAAGGTGACAATGACTTGGACCAGCTGAATAAATACCATATATTTATCTGGCTCTCTGGGTCTTACCCAAGCCTTTTTACAGCTACCAGGTGTGTTGCAGACATGGTTTTCTATGAAGCAGTCAAACTATAAACAAGGAATCCTGACAGATAATAACATCTTTAAAAAAGAAAAGGAAAGAAAGACAGAAAGTGGAAGAAAAACGGAATCATCATTTTCCAACAGAAATGCCTGTTGTTTTCAGACGCACAGGGCCGTGGATGCAGGAACCTCTTTGGTACTGTTGACTGTCACACAGTATCTATCCTCTGTGCTTTCCATCCTCCCAGTGGTGAGTTCTGTTTAGAACTGTCCCGTAGCTGCTCTACCCACTACACCCCAGGCCCAGTTCCAGTGACGCTTCCGCGGTGTTTTGTGCACAGAATGGGAGAGCTTCCAAAATGTTTGCTGGGTAAATAAAGCATCCTACTTAGTTAGCAACAGCAATATTTATGATGTCTGCCTTCTTCCTATTTCCAAGTTCCTTGGGCCAAGGGTTACCTCTCGTACTCTTACTATGCAAACATACGTACCCTTAACCGAGCGGCTGAACATTGGTGCAGAGGAAGGTCCATGTTCCTGCGTGTTAATTGGGTCAAGCAGTGTTGGTCTTGGTGCCCATATCAGCAGCCTTGTCCAGTTGTTGACAGAAACAGACTCCCACTTCCTTTCCAGGTCTTACACAGTCATGAAAGGAATTGGGAAAGGACCTGAAGGATTATTTAGGCAAAACTCTTTATATCATAAATGACAAAACAAGAGTCTGACCAAATGAAGGGATTTACTAGTCTTTGGCAGAGCCGAGATAAAAAATTTGCATCTCTTTGAAAGTAATTTTTCTCTTTAAAATATTTTTTGAATTTTATCTAAAATGTCCTCATTTCATTGCTATATATGTCCTCAGATAGTTGTCATAATCAGTTACTTCTCAAGAAAACTCTAGAAGCTTTTAACTAGTTATTTTCCATATGACACATTTCAGAATATTAAGTAAGACATTCTCATGGAGTTGCCAAGGTAGGACATACATGACAAGCCAAAAAGAGGTATCAGAAAAAGAACACTTTTAAAAAGAGGGTATAAAAAGAAAGAAAAAAAAAACATGACTCAAATCTTTCTTGCCTACTCCCCTCCTTGCTCCCCTCCCCTTCTCCCTTTCTTTCTCCTCCTCCTCCTCAACAGGCTCTCCTATTACCCAGACTGGCCTTGCTATGTAGCCAAGGATCGTCCTTCCTCCACCCCCAAGTGCTCTAATTATGAATGTACACCCACCATGCCTGGCTTTCCTGCCTACTTCAAGCTGAGAAGATGCTGGACCTCTGAGGAGATGCTGGACCTCTGAGGAGATGCTGAACCTCTAAGGAGATGCTGGACCTCTGAGGAGATGCTGGACCTCTGAGGAGAAGTCTCTTTCCATTCCAGGTTTTATACAGATCGGAAAAGGAGGGGCTCAGTGGTCAAGAGCATGGACTGTTCTTCCACAGGACCAGGAGTTCAATTCCCAGTACCCACATGGCCACTCACAACTGTCTGTAACTCCAGTTCCAGGAGGCCTGACACCTTCACACAGACACAGAGGCAAAACACTGATGCACATAATAAATAAATAAATCATAAAAAGAAGCAAATTGGAAAAGGAAATGAAAGATAGCAGGTAGGACAAAATAAATATTATCTTTATTACTGAGCGAGACTAAGGTGGAGGTCAGGCTTGGTGTGCCAACCCAGAGGAGTGTTGGCCATGCTTTAGGTTTAGGCTAGCCAACTTCTTAGCAGAGTGGAGCGTCACAACTAAGGGCCAGGAGGAGGAAGCAAAGGGCTGGGCCGTGTTTTCTGTAAGTGGTGTTGGTGTTTACTGAGTGGTGTCAGTTAAGTGGGTGGTAGTTCGTGGACAGGATTCTTCATACCCCTTTCCACAACCAAGCCTCAGCTGCGTAGAGATCTGGAGGGGTGACATGTGAGGGGTCTTTCTCGAAAGACAGGCTAAAAGCTCAGTGCTACTCCAGTTTTCCTCTGTGTGGAGGGGACAACTAGGCAATGCTGGAGGATACTGTGTGCTCTCTGTCTGGAAGTTTCCCTGCAAAGACACTTCTTACTCAGGTAACAGCAAAAGAAAGCCAGGTTGGGTGGAATGGGACATGGAGAAGCTCGGCTGCTGTCCAGTAGGGCCACCTAGAGGGGTTGTGAGGCTCCAACATGGGAAAGCTAGAGTTTTTCTGCAGAGCTAAGTGAATGTGGATGATGGGGAGGCAATGGGGGGGGGAGTCAGGTGACAAGAACCCAGAAACAGTCATGATGATGGGTGGCAGTGTCTATGAAGAACCCATGAGATCATCCCACTCAAGGAAGGGACAACTTTAATTTGTCATAGTCTCACCCAGAAAGAGAGAAGCCACTGCATGAGATGGTCGGTTAATTCAGATCCTCCTACCTGTGCCCCTCGGTGACCACCATCCATGGAGTGGGGCATAAAGCCGGAGGCAAAGAGGATCAGGCGAGTCCCATTGCCTGGCTTTCTGGCAGCAGAAGGCCTCATCTGAGCACACAGAGGGGTTCCAATGGAGACAGAACGCTGCTGTAGGAGTTTTTTTTCTTACTTAGGATGGTTAAGTCATAGGATGTTGGAAGAGTTCTCGCAGGAGTCAGAGGGTCGCTGCTCCCCTGCTAAGCACTGTGAAAAGAGGAGCTGGGGTGGCCTCATTTGAAAGGATGGCTTTCTCTGTGAGCTGAAAGGCCATTCACTTCACTTTGTTGACTTCTATGTCTCTAAGTAATAAAATTAAGCCTTTGGTGGCTCTGAACTAGGAAGTGTGATGCCTGAACTACTAGCATTTGGGACGATGAGTAGGCTGACATTCTGACAGACCAGGGCCTGTTACCTTCTCCTCGGCTGGCACAGTGTGTTTGCAGAGGCACTGGAGCTGGTCCTTGGTTTAGCTGTTAACTCAAGGAGGCAAATGCTAAGTGCAGAGTATACGTAGTTAGTGATGGTTAGGAGTTACACCAACAGGCAGCGCCTCTGTTGGTAAATAAACAGTGGAATACATTGAAAGCCTTGATCCAGCTCTGCCCAGGGCTAGCAGAGGAGGCTTTCTTGAACTCTTGTCAGCATCCCTGGTACCCTTGGTCATTTGGTTGGAACAGTGTCTCTCCACGGAACATTAATGATCCCAAGGCTACTTTAAGATGTTTCTCTATTCTATGGGAGGTGATTGAAAACTGCCAATCATGAAGCTGGCAGTCCCTGCTCATGAGCCTAAAGACTGTTCTGATTACGATAATTACATTTTTATGAATATCCTACCTAGAGAGTAACAATTTTACCATGTCAGGCTACACCACACAAAGATGCATTAGTTTCATCTGCAATGAAAAATAGAGCCTAATAGCTCAGTTATATTTATGACAGTCAGCATCAAGATGCAGCACAACCGCTTCAACGGAAAGAATACTGATCATTATTTAACCCCAAGATGATTAAGGGTGGAGGCTTGTCAGCTTTGCTCATGGTTTTTGCTGTTTTGATTTGATTTTTAAAAATCCATAATTAACATCTATTAACATTTTGGATCCCACTAGAAGCGCCGTGATACACGGGTAAAGGGAAAACAACAACAAAGAAAGATGAGCAAATAAGACTAACGGTCAGAGAGAGTACGGATGAGGTGGTTGCGAGGTGTAATCATGCTCTGAGCACAGCAACGCCAGACCGACTGGTTTTCTCCTTTAATCGGCCAAGCTGGTGGAAATTGTGGACAACAGTCGTTAAATGTGAATAAAGCCGTTTAATTATTACATTTGGTGAGCATTTAGGGTACTAGATGGGACCATTGAAGGTGCTTCACACTGGCTAGTCCATCATTGCTGGTGGCGGGGTGAGGGATTATGCTGTGATAACCTTCATGTCAAAAGACTTACACCACCTCAACCCCTGGTGATCATTACCCTTCAGTACGGGACCATTTCTTTGCAGCCATCTTGTTTTTGTTTTTGTTTTAAACATGGTCTTATTGTAGCCCACACTCCTGATTCGCCCATCTCTACCTCCTAAGTGGCTAAAAATCACAAGGGTGCCCATCATGCTAGGTCTGCCATTAGACAGTTTGATCATTCTTGCATGTAAACAGTGCATTTAGGTGAGTGTGGGCACGCACATGTCACAATCTAAGTATGTATGTAGAAGCCAGGCTTTCAGAACACCATTCTGGGTGTCCCCCTAGTTGCCAGGCTCTCTAGGTAAGTTCCTTTTTTCCTCTGTGGTGGTTTGAATGAGACTGGTCCCCATAGGCTCATATATTTAAATACTTAGTCCCCAGTTGGTTTAGATGTTGGTGAAGGCCTAGGAGGTGTGGCCTTGACAAAAAAGGTGTGTTACTGGGGGTACACTCCAAGGTTTCAAAAGCCCATGCCATTCCCAGTCCGTGGTCTCTTTGTGCCTCACTGTCGTTGTTTTAACATATAAGCTCTTGAAGAGGGGCAGTGGTGGCACATGCCTTTAATCCCAGCACTTAGGAGGCAGAGGCAGGTG
>LOEQ01000182.1:492839-506634 GCA_001685075.1 Bramus lutescens | reverse complement strand
CCTGGTCTACAAGAGCTAGTTCCAGGACAGGCTCCAAAGCTACACAAAGAAACCAAACAAACAAAATAACAAAATTTTAACATATAAGTTCTCAGCTACTGCTTCAGAAACATACTTGCCTGCCTGCTGCCATGCTCCCTGTTACAATGGACTCACCCTCTGAAACTGTGAGCAAGCCTCCAATTAAACGCTTTCTTTTATATGTTGCCTTGGTCACGGTGTCTCTTCACAGCAATAGAAAAGGAACCAAGACACCCTCTCAACCATCTCACCGCCCCGATACTAATTTTAAGGTGGCTGTTTTAGAGACAATATCACCCACCCAATGAGTCAGCACATGGGGGCTGTGTACAGCGTGGGCAGTGGATATGACAAAGAGCCAGGCTATCATGGTGGTTTGGTTTCATGTTATTTCACATATCTTCTAGACCGGAATGTTGTTTTAAAGACACAAGGCAAGGGCAAAAAAATGCCCTTAAAGCTTGCTCCTTGAGTTCTGAGGACTTTTGTTTTGGTGACTCCTGGTAGCTGCATTTGACAAGCTCTTCAGTGCTCCTGGGGCAGGGAGGGCGTCTTATCTAGCACTGTGAAAGCTGCAGAGCTAGGCCAGAGATGAGACCAACCACGTAAGCGTGACCCAACGTGGCTCCGCCCAGCTTCACAGTGCTCTGTCGTCCTCAGGATGCCTTGTTTCAGAGCAGTGGCAGACCCTACCTAGTTCTGGAGTTACAGGCTTGCTCCATAGACTCCCTGAAGCATCGGTATGTGTAATACAGAGCCTCACTTCTTCAGCTGCTCTGACCCTTAATGTTCTGATAATTGAAACAATGCTCAGTCAGTAATATTTGCCAAATAAGTTAGAACAATTATGATAAAAAAAATGCCACGAAACAGTATGACTGGAAAGGTCAGAGCGGTGCAATGCCCCCTCCTCCCTTGTAGTATTGGGGACTGAACCTAGGGTTTGGTATATGTAGCAAAGCAAGCCCCTCTACTGCTGAGGCACATCTCGGGCCTTTTATGATTTTTTTTAAAGTTTAAGACCGGGTGCTGCTAAGTTACCCAGGCAGCCTTGCTTCAGCTTCCCACACAGCAGGGCTCACAGGCCTGTCTGTGTGCTTAGTGCGCAACACCTGGCCTGGGTCCCTTTTACTCAGCACAGGTGCTGTGAGGTTTGCCAGAATACAACTGTAAACCCAGCACTTTGAGAGGAGGGTCATGAGTTCCAGGCCAGTGTGGGCTACCTAGCTAGTCCTGGTCTCAACTATGCCAGCCAACCAACAGAACTCCAGGAAACCCTGATTGACTTGCCACTTCCTAGCGCTGCTAGCTCTGTGCGAAATGGGGACAAGTTTCTTTCCCCTGCCTGGGTTCAGTGAGGTAATGTATGGGGAAAGCCTTTGAAACCGATGGCATCGTCTCACTCTTGTCAGACACGAGCCTGTCTTTTTGCTGTAACCTTACTTTCCCTCTGAATATGTATGGGGCTGTATGATTGAAGCAGAATCTGTTCTAAACTTTTATGGAAAGTGATTCCTATTATTTGGTATTTGACCGAGCCACATCGTTTTCCAACTCCAAGAACAGAAGATAAATTCGGCACCACAAAAGTGCCCCGCAAATACTGGATAGTCAAAACAAAGACAGGTACACAAGAGAAGTTAACTCTTCACGTTGTTCTTTGACTCGACCATGGAAAGTTCTAGAAATCTGAGACCGCTGAATGAAACAATAGCTACATTTTAGCAGCGTCTCTGAGACCACTTTGGAATGGTACCGGTCTCTGCCAGCTGGAAGCTGGAGGCACAGGTATAAATGTTCCTCTTAAAACCTCAAGGCACGCGTTATAGCCACTTGTCAAAGTAAAGAATGGAAGAGGGACCGGAAGTTAAATCACATCCGAGGAACAGCCGCCAGGCAAGCACATTAGCCCTGCCTGCATTCCCAGTATCCAGACCAGTCTGGGCTATGTATCAATACCTGGAGCAGGAGGAAGAAGGAGGAGAAAGAGGATGAGGATGGGGAGGAGGGTGATGATGATGGAGGAGGAGGAGACGGTGGTGGAGGAGGTAGCAGTGTGTCCCAAGTGGGCAACACTGGTGTAGGGATAGAGTCAGTTCATCCATGGTCCACTGAGTAAAATAAGAACAATATAAAGTTTCTTGTTAAGCTATGCTGGTCACCTGCACCTCCTATCTTTATGGAATAGCAGTATTTTTGCGTTTGAATCCTGAATCCACAAGAAGCAACCGCCTTGAGGCAAATTTGGGCCATAATTTCTCTCTCCTTTAAAAAAAAGAAAAAAATATTTTTGTTGATCCTGTTTGTAGGGGGGGTGTGGGAGGGTGTGGGTGTTCAGTTGGGCCTATGAGTGCCATTACAGAGGTCAGGGTTGGAGGTTGGCTGTCTTCCTTTATCATTCTCTGTTATAGCTTTGAGACAGGTTCTCTTCTTGAACCAGAAGCTCACTAGTTCAGCTAACTGGCAGACCAGCAAGTTCTCAGGATTCACCTGTCTCTGGGGTTACAGGCATGCACAAGCTGCTTATGTGGATGCTGGGGATTTGAACTCAGGTCCTCATGCTCATACAACAAGTACTCTGAATCACTGAGATGTGTCTCCTGGCCTGGATTTTTCTATGTGTAAAGATTCAAAGAATAGCAACAATACATACAATAACAATATAAAAGACCCTAGTTCAAGCTTACAGTACATAGTAGATGATAAGTAGTGTGATTACATGAAAAATTAGCACAACATGCAAGTATTATTACTTAGGTAAATAAACTAGTCAGAATTTTGATGGTATATCATTGCCTTTACTACAGTGCTCAGTGTTCCCTGCCTCCTGGCCTCATTTGGAGACTTCTCGGGCCTTTGTTCCAAGAGTAAACCATTAAGGAACAAACATAAGAGAAAATAGCCCTTTCATGAACACAGTCAACCAAACAGCCCTATGTTGATGGTGAAGAATGTTCCACACCAGTGGTCGAGTGGGGTTGTGCCTACTGGCTGAAGTTTTGTTGACTGTTCACTTGATACTAAGACCAATACTTACAAGATAAAATACTCGCCTTCTTACTCCCAAGATCTAAGGAATCATTCTTTACCAATGTGGGAGGATGTGAATGAGCGAGGAAACACATAAAAAAGCTTCTTGAAGCTCTTGGGTCTTCCCATATGGCCTGCTGCTGCTTGGTTCTGGGTCTGCCGGAAGCTGACACCATCTTGATGCATGACTTCCAACTTACTTAGGAAAGACTGTAAACAGGAAGTGGGGGGGAGCTCTTGGCTGAAGCACACTGACATCTATGATGTGTATTCCAGGTGTTCAGCAGGCTCTAAGCTCAAAATTTAGGCCAGCGTTTCTCAACCTGTGGGTCAAGACCCCTTTAGAAGTCAAACGACCCCTTCTCAGGGGTCGCATATCAGATATCTTACCTATCAGATCTCTACATTATGATTCATAACAGTAGCAAAATTACAGTTATGAAGTAGCAGCGAAAATAACTTCATGGTTGGAGGGATCACCACAACACGAGGAACTGTATTGAAAGGTCACAGCATTAGGAAAGCTAAGAACCATTGCTTTAAGCTGAGAACATCCAGGCTCTTTCCCAGACACCTCACAGGTCAAATGCATCTCCTTAGAGAAGCCACGTTGTGGGGCTTTTGATCCCAAATCGGTGTGGGCAGCTCAGAAAGCAAATTACCTGTGTTTCTGGGGGTATGGATGGGGCAAACAGCTGCTGTCTCCCTTCCGCCTGCCTGCTCATCACTCTGGTAACTTAGTAAAGTTGTTAAGACATTCTCTTTGGCTGAGTTCTGCACCAGAAGCTAAGGGGAATGATAACTCAGTGACTGACCTGGGTCTCAACAGGCTCAAAGCCTAAAATACCTTCTAAAACTTAGATTATCAAAGTTCTGGCCAGGCTTGGTGATGCACACCTTTAATCCCAGGCAGAAGCAGGTAGATCTCTGTGAGCATGAGGCGAAGCTGGTGGACATAGTGAGGTTCTCAAAACAACAACGAGAACCCAAACATTAAAAACCTCCTTAATTAGTGGACTCCTCTTGCCGTACGTGTATATGTGGGGTCCTCAAAGCTTGAGTTTAGTTAGCTGTGAGAAAAAACGCACCTGTGTACTAACAGAAACAATATTTTAAGACAAAGGGCTCTGTGTTGTGATGCTGAGGGGGTAGTACATTTCTAAACACTCACCAGCAAAAGAACCGCAGCCATATGTTAAATATAAGTCCCTAGCTAGACATGGAGTAGCAGGTGTTCCAAGTGGGGCAGAGCAATGCTGTGAGGATGATGGGAAAGGAAGGGTTACTGTACGTGAACCGGTGACATTATAAATCCAGAAAGCCTCCTCCTGTTAGTTGGACTATTTAGGGAACCTGGAATCCTTGAATTTACTTTTCAAATGAATCAAAACAACCCCTGCCCACACCAACTGGCCATCAAAAATCTTACTAAATGCTTTCTTTTTTCCTCCCAGTTTTCCCATAGGTTAAAAATTAAAGAGAAAATTGATGTAATTTACCCAATGAAATGACAGGAACAAAGGAACCAAATACATGACTTAATGGGGCGGGTCGATGGGCATTGAAGTGTTTACTATTGTAGAAAGCCCCCTGCTGGCTGGGTGAAGTCACACCATCCATGGTGGCCTCCTCCCTGGCACTCTGAGGTCACTCCACTGACAATAGGTGTGGTGGGCCGCTCTTTTGTTGAACTAGCACACAGCAAGTGTTCACCGAAGTCTTACTGAATAGATAAACAAATAAGCAACTTCAGTTTAACAAGTGTCGCCAGTTTTGAAATGAATTTTTAATTCTAACCTTGGAATTAAATTTCACCAGACTTCTTGGTGTGGTGGATTCTTTCCCCGCTATAGGCGACGTTTGCTGCAGGACCAGCAAATGATCTAGAATTGACTGTTACTGCACAACAAGTACCTGTTGTTTTGACTGATGTTTGTGTCTGCAGTATTGTCAACATTATACAGTGGAGGAACAGTGTTTAAATGACCCATCCGTGGGCTCACAGGGCATATGGTTGAGTCAGGATCCAATTGTGCGTGTGCATGTGCCTTGTGTGTGGGTACGTGCATGTGCATGTATGTGCATGCGTGTAAGCATGCTGACGCTGTGGCCTCTTCATCGGCTCTCCTTGGCAACAAATGTGAGACTATGTTCTAGTGTAAGGGCAGGGAGGATTTTCATCACCCCATGGTGTGTCTGTGTGTACGCAGCATGCCATTTGATGGACATTAAATTACCCATCTGAGAGGTGACCGAAAGACTTCTGAGAGGGAACACCACATGGCCCAGTTTGTGAGGCAGACTCAGTGGCTACCTGTTGTGCCATGGAAGCCTATCGTCACTTTCCACTCAGAAGTATCCCACTGGAGGAGACACTGAGTTCTATGGCTGCCCTAATCTAGAAGGTTCTTTCTTGCTCTGACTTTCTGTGACTTCAGATTGAACTCAAAGGACTGTTAACACGATAGTGATGGTTAATATTGTCAGTAGAACCCGGATCACTTAGGAGACAAGCCTCAGGGAATGACTGTCAAGATTCCAGAGTCTTTCAATTAAGGTGTGTATGTGAGGTCCACCCTAGCTGTGGGCAGCGCTATTCCGTGGTCTCGGGTTCCCAGCCTGAATAGTAAGGATCGAGCCAGCTGGGAACCAGTACTGATTCTCTCCCCTTCTGGATTGCAGAGGCATCGGGACCAGCCTGCAGTCAAGCTTTCCCTGACATGATTGATGACCCATATCCTCAAACTGTGAGTCCAGAGCATGTGCTCCTGGTGGGAGTTATTTCTCTGCTAGTGTTGGTTTCCTCTACAGTCAAACCAGTAAATCCTCCTCTAGCTGACGGCATTCCAGTAACTTCAGGATCGCTGTGGAAGTGCTTGCTGCCTACTCCACACTGCCGGTAGAAGGTGGAGACCTCATTGCTCTGGTAAGTCCGTGCCGAGTGCTTCACCTCACACGTTAATAGACAGTTCCTCACTTTGTACCTACAGCACGGAGTTAGAGCAACGACTTCAAACAAAGAGATGAGGCCATGTCTTCCCATGTGCTCAATTGCTGGGCTGTGCTGAGAAGCCTGCATGCAAGGCACACGTGCGTGGCACACGTCCGTGGCAGATGATTCAGGAAGCTCTCCGGTTCCTAAGCTCCCGTGGCTTTCCCAGATCTGTTTGTGTCCATGTTAGTCGGTGTCTCCCTCTTCCACGGCTTCCAGTACCCATGTTTCAGGCTGACGACAACACAGTCTCGGGAAAAACAAACACGACGGGATCTTGAGGTGTGGTGAGTAATGAGTGTTTACTTACCGAAGAGGATCTTTCTTGAGTTTGTCTCCACCACAGTATAAAGCAGGAGGCAGACATTCACTTTTTTGTTTATATTTACACAGATAAGAAAGCCACAAATTAACACCGTATCATTCTGCGTTTTATTTATTGTCTGGCTAACTTAACAAAGATGCAGGTGTCTAGGGTAGAGTCTACCCTACCATTCAACTAGCCTGCTTACACAGAGACCCAAGTGTGTCTGTTTACACAGTGCGCTGGTATGAAAAAAATTCCTTTATAGCCCCTTCTATAACATTATTATTATTATTATTATATTATTTCCATTAACAGGGAAAATTAATTTCTGCTATTACAACAACTAATTTGCTAATGTAAGATAAAATATAAAGGCCTAATAGGTTTTACAAATATGCAAATAACCCATTACTTAGACATAAAAAGTCGATTCCTTTCAGATCACAGAGTAAGGCACCATTGGGTTAAACATTTTCTCAGCTTTCAGTAAATAAAATGCATAGTGAAGGAGACACTGAACACTGAATTTTAATACTGCAGTATATTTCCATTTAAAATGACTTACGAATGTTAAAATACTGTATCACATCTTGAATACACATAACTTGAAATATTATGAAAAAAACATACATGTAAGCTTTGATTTTAGGGAAGAAAATAGTCATGTTTCATGATCGGCCATAGGTTAAGCTAAGCACAGAACTTCTCCAAAGTTCTAAAGAAGGATGGAGGTGTATTACTGAAACAATCTTTGAAAAATACATTCTAAAACTTCTTTATTATGAATGGCAACTTTGAGCTGTGACCTTACTTCTAATTTAGAAATGTACCCGAAAAATTGAGACATACTAGGACCTGCCTGATTTCACTACCCCTTAAAAAATTCAGACCCACGTATTCCTGCCATACATAGCTCAAGGAAGGAGCAATTCTATTTTTAGCAGAGTGGGTCACTTAGAGTCTATCAAAAGGATGTTTAGTGTGGTGAACATCAGCTCAAAGAATTTGAAATACATTATAAAAACGTTAGAAATAAGAAATGTCAAGTTTGTTATTTCTTCATTCTCACGGAAGACAAATGGCAGAGGAGAGAGGGAGACTGACTCTCTAAAGTACTAAGTTCAGGGCTTTGGCAAGGAAAGTTACAAAAATACAATATATTCAAATCAGTCACTTCATAATTTATTAGACATTTCATCTATCAGAACTTCTAAGTTCTGCTTCCATATAAATGAAACAATTATTCTATAAATAGTAATGTCTTTCCATTTTTCTTTGGATTGATTTTTTTTCTTTTTTGTTAGCATCTCCCAGCAACATGTGAGCAATAATACACTGGACCCGAAATCCAAAGTTCAGGTAGATACACACATGTGGCATGTGCTTTAACAGACAATGGTAATATTAAACATAACTATATAAAACATCAAAATGGAAATCTTTTCCAACTCTATAGCTAGATTTAAAAGTCCCAGTAAAATCTTGTAAACACATTATATATACATAAAAAGGGCAAGTCTGGTCCTTTATGTGGCCCTGTAGTGGAACTTAATTGCATAGATCCAGAACAAGGGATGCTCCCAAAACACTCAAAACCAGTTCTTTCCAGTTTCTACTGGGAAGGTCCTTAATCCACTTGACCCTTGTGGGTTTTGTAGAGTTCTACCCATCATCTCAAATCTGTCCCCTTCTCCCATAATTCTGGTTTTATACCTCCTCTGCCTTCCTGGCCTTTCCTGCTTGGACCTGAGTTTGCTCTGAGGTGGAGGACTAAAGGCCACAAGGAGATCTGCAAGACAACGGACCAACTGACCAGTGAGCGCAGTAGCCGGCTGGTCCTGAGCTGGGAAGCGCCCACCAACTTTCAGTTTCTTTGCTTTATTCCATGCGACTGTAAAGTGTACTAGATCAACTTCTGACAGAGATACTCTGAAGAAATACCTGTACATTCCATATTAAGGAAAAGGGCAAAATAAGGGACCAAAATCCAAGGTCTCAACTGTCTGCCAAACATGATACTGAGTTCTTTGTCTTGAGGCATCTCTTGAACTGCTAAATCTCACTTCACCTTTTTAGACAGGAGGGTTCTGTACTAGCTCCTCTCTTCCAGATCCAGACGGTCTGACAGTATGGTGTATAGGCACATGTGGCTACTGGACACCCGAAACCTGGTGATGTGTTTGTCCTAAGTACAGAGCAATCACTGGAGTGTCAAGGCTTAGTACCAAAAATGTTAATATCTCATTAATAATTCCTATACTGATTACAGGTCGAGGTGATATTTCAGATGCACAGTTAAGTAAAATGGAATTCTTTTCACCTGTTTCTTTTTACCTTTATAAAACATGGCTGCTGGTCATTTTAAGATTGGGTATGGGGCTCACAGTATGTTTCTGTTGGACACCTCTGCCTTGGAGCCTACCTCAGACTGCCAAAGTTTGGATATCCTGCAACCACAGGGCTTTATTTATGTGAGGCTTGCTCAGCAACTTGCTAGGGCGGGCCGTCTGTGGTTCACGGAAACAGACTGAAGGCTGCGTGAGCGAGAAAGGCATGGACAAAACCATCTCTTGGGGAATTTAACAACTACAGCCTGTAGCAAACAAGCGGTGAACGTCTGACTCTGTTGGGCTGACAGCTAGGATACAATTCATCTCTGCCTACTTGCAACAAAAGCTTATCGATCCCAGCAGCCAGCCCCAGCAGGATGCAGCTGACGCAAGCAATAGCTCAAGAATATATACAACACAAACAGCTAGGTTCACCTTTCCTGGTCCCCTCCCCCCCACCAAACGCACATAACCCCACCTCAGCTTCTGTTCTCCCCACCTTCCATCTCTGGGAGGGACAAAGGAAGGGGAGGGTGTGCATTCAAACAGCAACAACATAAGCAGCTTCAGAGCTTGGGTACAGAAGAGCAGGCAGAGATCACCTCGGGATGGGAGGAAGTGGTGGGGCACCCCTTTCTCTTCGGTTGGATCCACCTTGATGAAAAAAAAATATGAAATATAATTTTGGTTAGAAGCTTGTGTTTACTGTGGAGACTCTGAGATGGTTGCAAATAGGTGCCGGCGACTGCATACCTCCTCACAGTGATGTGAAAATAGATGTGTTTCTTTTCATCATATAGTGTGTATGGATAAAAGATTTAGAAAATACAGATGAACAAAACGTTCACACCTGCTTGTTCCCCAGGTCAACATTATGTGTGTTTTTTCCATTTAGACACAGTTGCCTTTTTTTTTCCCCTCAGAAATAGGATCCTAAGTTAGGATCCTAGAATGTTTTCCAAAGCTAATACTCACAAAAATATAATTATTGCTGGCACACTGAATTGTATTGGATAGACTGTCCTATAGGTCAGTCTCTTTGGGGGGGGGAGGTTAGGCTAATGGATTTAGGATTGTTGTAGCTCACTGTGGCCTCTTACATTTCCATAAAGATCAGTGGTGTTGAGCAATTTTTCATATTGCTCATCAGCTATACATAAATCTTCTTTAAAAATATCTATGGAAGTGTTGAATCTATTTTTAACTTTTAAAGACTATTTCACACTTATTTACTGTATATATGGGGGTATGAGTGTTCCACAAATGTTCAGAGGACAACTTATGGGAGTTGGGTTCTCTCTTCCCTCCACATGGGTCCCAGGGATTGAAGTCAGACTTGCAGCAGCAAGGGCCTTTACCCAGTAAGCAGTCTCACCAGCCCAGTTTGGTTTAATTCCTTATAAATTCTGCACATGAATCTCTTGTGAGATATGATTACCAAATATTTCCTCTGTCTCCCTTTTCGCTGGATTACTGTGTCCGTTTTAAAGTCATGAAAGCCCACTTGTGGGTCATCATTGCACGGGGACCAGGTTTAAAATCCACTCACACGCAAAAATGTTCATTCACCTGCTGTGCTTCTTGGAGAATCTAACAGGCATGATGCACGGAGCTAGACGCTCCAGTGCTTTGAGCTGTTCTACCAGAGGCACAGGTCATTCGTGCATGTCTGCTTGGACACTGTACTCAGGGACTTTAGGATAAAGCATGAACAAGGAACACACGGCAGTCCATTCTTGCCTCTTCCTTTCGCTATTCCAAATAAACTGTTTTAGGTTTATTTATTTGTTACGTATACAGTGTTCTGCTCACACATATGCCTGCAGGCCAGAAGAGGGCACCAGATCTCATCATAGATGGTTGTGAACCACCATGTGGGTGCTGGGAATCGAACTCAGGACCTCTGGAAGAGCAGTTAGTGCTCTTAACCTTTGAGCCTTTTCTAGCCCCCTAAATCTTTTCTTGAGAAATCATCTGCACAAAGACTTATCTGGATGTAAGTCAGCCAGCAGTCAGCCACCTGACTGTCACATGACACACCACAATTGGCCAGTGAGGTAAGAGGTGGCCTTGTATGAAGCTGCAACAAGGGACCATTCAAAGTGTGCCCCGACTTTGTCTGAGAGGCTGAGGCCGCTGGAGGAGCAGAATAAAACATGTTATCTGCTAAAATTTTTTCATTAGATAATTTGCTATTAAAATTTGTTGTAAATGGAGCCAGGCATGGTGGCTTTAATCCCAGCACTCAGGAGGCAGGGGTAGGCATATCTCTGTGAGTTGGAGGCCAACCTGGTCTACAGAGTGAGTTCCAGAACAGCCAGGGCGGTTATACAGATAAACCCTGTCTCAAAAAAGAAACAAAAAATTTGTTTTAAGTATATTCTATTAATATTGAAAGCAAATCTGTAAAGCTGGGGGTGGCAGTAAAAGAATTGCCAATTTAAAAACTATTTTAGATGCCTACTGTCTTTCAGGGTCTATGACACTCAAGAAATCCGTAATAGGGCGCAGGCCATTGTTCTGCTCAAGTCTCACACTGGAGTCACAGAGAAAGGAGGACGGGGAAGGGACATGTTCATCTCTAACACCGAAATCCACAGGGCATGGGATGGTGGTTCTGTAATTGATTTAAATTCTACTGAGAATGCTCATGAGAAATGGGGGAGGCACAGAATTTAAACAACTCCTTCAGTGAAGTCATTATAGTTCCCTTAACTACGCCGGTTGATGAACACAAACCCACACTCACACACACTCATTCACAAAACAGCCAAAGGCATCTGTTCCACGTGAAGGCGTATTTTTATCCGAAGCTTCAACCAACAACATGATAGCTTCCTTATACTTATACCTCTGGGCATGCACTGCCTACAAATGCAGTATTCCAACTAAACTCTAGGATTAGAGTTTTTATTTCAAGTAACAATATTTTGTTTATTTCTGGCATTTGTTCTTGGGAAATTCTCAATATTTCCTAACTCTTTGAAGTCTGAGGCACAAACCAAATATTCGATTGTTTCATTTATCCACACTAAAATCCACTGGCAGTGCCCTGCACTGTAACCAAGGCACAATTCCATGGCCCTGGTTCCTCCTTTGAACTGGCACTGCCATATTTTTGGGTAAGTTCCTCCTGAAATCAGCGGCTCTGCTTCCAATCAGCCTTACTTTCCGCTGATATTAAGCTGCTCAAAGGCTGGGAACTCACTGACCAACATCTACGGGAGAGCTATGTGCTGAGAGAGGCACAGTGGGCTCCGAAAGTCTAGGAGGGACCCTGGGTACCTATGGGTGGGGTGTTTACAGCTGACTTAGGCCTCTGTGGGCTACTTCTGCATAGCTCATGTTAATTTTTGTTTCGTCCTGTGCAGGTACTGCTGTGCAATTCCAATGTGTCTATTTCACCTTTTTGCTTACCAAAAAAAAAAAAANNNTGATGTATTATGGCAGGAAGTGCAGACATTAGCGAGCCATGGTAAACCATCTAAATGTGCAATACTGGCAAATTCCTGTATGCAGACTTAACGGACTCTCGTGAAATAAAATCCATGTGATAACATAGGGGCATGTTTACTCAGCAGTGTTATGTGAAAATCGACCACCAAAAATGGTCTACAGTCATTATGGCTGTGTAAAAAAGGTCAGAATTAGATGGATAACAACAGGAAGAGAATCTGGGAAATAGAAAATATCAATTCTGAGATATTATTGATAGAGTCAACATTTTCATATGCTATCCCACAAAATTTTGGTCACAATACATTTAAAAGATCAAGGCAGTATTTTAATTTATATGACATTTCTAGAAGAAATAGAAGATGGATTGCCCTTTGCTGTCCTCAGAAGGTCAAAATGGGGGCGATTACTCAAAGAAGCAAAAGAATAGAACTTAACACTGATACATCAGAGGTGTTCTGAGATGGTAATGTCACCTTCAGAGAGTCACTTCTCATTCTGGCTGTATTTGAGAGGCTACCAGAGTGCAGACAGCTCCAAATGAGGCTTCTGTTCCTCCCCAGACGAGGCCCAACATTCCCGCACAACTCAGGCAGAAGCCAGGCTCTCACAGCACGAGCCTGCACAAGGCCCTAGCAGAGATACTTACTCCGGCTTTCATTTCTGGCCAGTTTGCTGGGGTACGTCTTGGTCATTGGTACATATGGCTCTGGAGGTGGCAAATCAGAAATCGGATGGAAGTAGAATCTGCTTTCCCACTCATCTGGGGGAGAAGCAAACAATCTCAGAGTAAGAAACCTGCTAGGAAGACTCGGGGAAGAAAGATAAGGAGACAGACTGCTCAGAAACCAGCTTCAGTTTCATGGCTGGACTGCACAGAGAAGCGGACAGTGTGACCAGGGTGCCCTGCTCCCTCACTGATCCTGATCTGCAAAGCAAGGTAGAATGATTTGAACCAGAGAGATCACGAGTGCAGCAGGTCTCTCTCAGGAGCTGGGGCTAAGACACGGCATTTTTCTTCCCACCACTGGGTCCAGAAATAACTGGTACATTTAAAAAAGTTTTCCCATCTTATTTTTATTTTATGTGTATGGGTGTTTCAGCTGCATGCATGTCTGTGTATTGTGCATATGCCTAGTGCCTGGGAGGGCGAGAGGGCATCGGATCACCTAGAACTGGGGTTTCACATGGTTGTGAGTCACCTGTGGGGTCTGGAAATCAAACCCAGGTCCTCTAGAAGAGCAACTGAGCCTAACTGGTAACACAGCGGAGGGAAGCAACTTAATAACCATGAGCCACTGTTCCTTACTCACAGCCAGCTGTTTAGAAAAGTATGCCATAAGATGGTAATTTACAAACAAGAAAGACACATTACAAAATCTCCAGTGAATTACATCTCTGATAAGTGAGCCACACTGAAACTCACACAAAGAACAAACTAGAAAAAAAATGAGCTGTCTTTTTGGAAAGTGAAGCAGAAAGGCTATCTCAATAGGTCATAGTGAGCCTCACTATGCTAGCTAGTGAGAACTAGGTATCAGTCGGGGGCAGTGTGGATACCAATGTCAAAACAAGTAATATCACTTCAAATAAGCACACAGCACACCTTCACAAGATGAGTCTTGGAAGCCATTCCGAACTGATGTTGACGGTGGGGGT
>LOEQ01000182.1:467208-490133 GCA_001685075.1 Bramus lutescens | reverse complement strand
GGCAGGCTTCTCGGCGCTGACTTCAACGCCTTCTTCATTGTACTTTCTTCCGTTGGTTTAATTTCTTTACCTTTGTTAAAGAACCAAGTGCATGCCTCTGGCAGCTGCCTAACATCCTTTTGTGTGGTTTAGGGAAATGATTTTACATCTGAACACAAGACTGGCAAGCTAGGACCCATAGCCAGCCACCCCCGAGGAGAAGTGACTTCAACTTCAGATGAATGTGAGAAGTTCACACTGTTGGGTGAGATTACCTTCAAACCAGGTGTAGAAGGCCTATTTGCAACTGAAGTGAATTCTGTGATGGGCTTGGGCTATAGCTTGGCTTCTTCAAGCTACGTCATCACACGCATGCCAATACTGCAATATCTGAGACTCAGAATACGACATTCCAGGATTTCAGATAAGGGGTGCTCTACCTGTACTCAGAGCACTGGCTTGTAATACCCCATGTCTACCATGAAAACACCTGCTGCTACTTAGTGGGACTTGTGGTTATATTTTCTAGGACATTCTCCTTGGAGTGTTTGAAGATGTGTTTGTTATTCCAGACAGCCAGATAGGTTATCTGATAGAGAAAGCTGCACTCCCAGGCTCCTGGTCCCACTCCCCACTTTCCCTTCTCCAGTCTCCCAGCTCCAGCTCACCCTTTAGAAAAGCACAGATGATGGACTACCCTGAGGATACTGCCCAAATATTTCATAACTCTCCAGGACTGCCTGGTCCTGACTGATGAAGGGGAGAAGCCGGGGCAGAGTCCCGCATAAAGCAGGGTGAAATCTTAAACAATATCATTTTTTTAAAGGGCAGAGCCTCAAGCAGGTCTTCTAAGCCTCCAAACTGCCATATCGCCCCTGGTTCTGAGCATCAGAGAAAGAATTCTAGATACCATTATCCCTGTTGGCCGTGGACCTCAGCTTCGGCATTCCAGCCTGGAATAGTCCTCCCAGTCCGGGGGGTCCACCCCCTCCAAAATTTCCACTGCCACCACCACTGCCACCTCCACCGCCTCCACCATAGCCACTGCCACTGCTGGCACCGCCTCCTTTTGGTTCTGCAGAAGAAGAAATTACACATGAGAAAACGCAGGGTATTTAGCAGTCCTAGCTTCAGGAAAGCCTTAACACAGCAATGAAGCAGCAGGCTGATGCCGGGCATCCGAGGGATGGCTTCTTCACTCAGTTAAGGGATCTTTAGGGGTTGCCTTACCCCCAGAACAGAAGGGGTTTGTGTCCAGAGGTAGAAGAAACAGTAAGAGCTGGTGGTGAGGCTTCATCATTCCCTCATTTGATTGGCTGTCATATTAGTTAGTATCTGTTTGCTTTACAGCCTAACATTGAGCAAGTAAAATCATCTTCAACGAGACTCTTAAGGGAAGAGGAGGGGAAGCTAAACAAAATAAAACATGTGGTGATACACACTGTGCAATCTTGTGCTTGGGAGGCCAAGGCAAGAGAACCTTGAGTTCTAGGTCAGACTAGTTTATACAGTGAGGACCAGGCTAGCTTGGGCTACACAGACTGTCTTAAAACAAATAAACAAAACAGCAATATAAAACAAAACAGCAGAAACAATGGGGTGATAAGAAATCAAATGGGAGAATACAAGAGAAATAACTAAACAAAGAGAAAACACAAAATAGCTAATATTCCCTTGAAATGCCCATTATTGCGATGTATTTTTCCCAAGCATTTTTTTACGTTTTTCTTAAAAATTATCAACTCTGGGACAGTGAGATGGCTCTGTGGGAAATGGTACATGGTGCCCGAGCCTGACAGTCTGAGTTCAATCCTTGGGACCCACATGGTGAAAGGAGAGAATGGCCTGAGTTTGATCCACCCATGTCAAGACAGAAGGAGACGATAGACTTGTCCTCTTTGACTTCCATAAGAGCGCTGCATCACCTGCCTGCCTGCGCACACACTCCACAGCCATACACACATGTACACACACAGTCACACAGCCATACATGCACACAACCTCACAGCCACACATACATGTACACACTACACAGTCACAGAGCCACACATGCACACACACATGCACAAACTCCACAGCTATACACAGCCACAGCCACACACACAACTTCGCCAAAAATACGTTTATAAAAGTGAAAAATAGCCGGGTAATAGTGGCGTATGCCTTTAATTCCAGCATTTGAGAGGCAGAGGCAGGTAGATCTTAGTGAGTTCGAGGCCAGTCTGGTCTACAAAGCAAGTTCCAGGACAGCCAGAACTGTTACACAGAGAAACCCTGTCTCGAAAAACCAAAAAATAAAACAAAATAAAAAAGTGAAAAAAAGGAAAGGACTGAATGGTATTTTAGAACATGAATGCATTATTTGTTTAACCGCCTACTTAACCAATGGCCTTTTAGGCTGATTTAAGCATTTCTTTTAATGTGGAGCCCAAGTGTAAGCTTCAACAATTTAAAATTCTTTGCGAACTAATAAGATTGTTTTATTTTGCATTTATTTGCAAAAATGGTGAAAGTTTTTTTGAAATAGTAAACAAGCAAACAGGAGGAAGAAGAGGAGAAGGCGACCTGTCCACCCTGTCTAGTTTCCGGGTTATTTCCTACACCACAGAGTCATAATTAGAGCAGTGCCAATTAGATTAGTCCAAAGAAACAGGAATTGCCGCACTGGGCTGAATGCAGCTGATCATTCACTCAGGCCGTAAGCACCCTCCCTCATTCGGTGTGCCTGCATGCATGACACTCTGCAGTTCCTTTGAACTGAAGACAGACGGTTAATTAATGTTAGATAAAAAATTCTGGCACATTCATTTCATATCTGAGAGACATATGCTTTCTAAAAATTCGGCTTTTTAGTAACTTACGTACGTATGTGTGTGTTTAAGGTTAACCACCACCGAAAGCCCTATTTCTCCTACCTGTACCTAGTCTGGCAGAAGCATCACATGGCTGAGATCTACACATTCCTTGGCAGTAACCCACATGTAGGCAATATTTACATTTGGAAACAAAGCAAAATCTGCTATTTATTTATGTCTTTTAGATTGGTGGGGTTGCAATTGTGTGTGTGTGTGTGTGTGTGTGTGTGTGTTGAGACAGAGTCTCACTGTGTAGCTGTTCTGAAACTGTCTAATGTAAACTGCTGGATCTCACAAAGATCCACCAGCCTCTGCTTCTTGAGTGGTGGGATCATGGCGTGCTTTGTCATGCTGGGCTAAAGGTTTGTAGTTTGTATGATATATATGGGTTACACATGCTTCTTAGTAGAGTTCTTCGGAAGATGTATGTGTACACATATGCTTTAAAATTTTGAAAAGGGCATTTTCCTATTATTTCCTACTTAGTTATTATGGGCACCAAGAAATTTCATTTGATTTAGCTACTCTGCTGTATATTTTAATTAAAAATTACAAAAAAGGATGACCTTCATTTTCTAGTAGGCATACAGTCTTCAAATAATAAAGGTCTTCTCCTTTCTATGAGTTGTGTCCCTTCTTTCTGTTTTACGTAAATAATTACTTTGATGGCTGAACCTCCTGAACAATGTGGATTATCAATGTTGCTATGGTAACCATGCTCTGATTTTAATGAGACCACCCCTGGTCTGGAGCTAAATATTAACTATTAGGTTTCCAGAGGGTTGTTGTTGTTGTTCATTTGTTTGTTTTAAATATTTACTGTCTAAAAGGTTCCTTCTAGATTGGGCTTAAAGACTTAGAATATAGAATCTTCTCTAATACCTATTTAGCATTTATTGAGTTGATTATATGGTTTTTATTATTTGATACAAAGAACAGATTTTAAATCTAGTACCGAAAAGTGGGATTATCTTTGGTCTTGATGAATTATTCTTATTAGTTTTTTTGTTTAGTGTTTTCTTATTCATGGTAAGTGGTACGTGTCAGTTTTTTATTTCTGGAGCTCCTGTGTTGACCGTTTGGGTGGCTGTCCTGTGCCTGATAGAACATTCACATGGTCTCTGACCTCTCCCCAGGAGAAGCCTCCGGTCCTACCCAGGTGGAGGGCTAAGAATTTCATCCAGGGTTAGCAGGTAACTCAGCAGTAGAGCACTTACTTACCTAACATGCTCTTGGCTATGACTTCCGTCCCCACGACAAAATGAAAATAGGGAAAGGAAACAGAGTATTCACAAGAATGTCTGGAGATGTTGCTACAGAGCCTCTGGGAAACAGGATCACTGCGGGAAACCACCAGCCTGCAGACTTCTTGTGTGGGCAGGTCTTTGCTACATGTTGCTATCAGGATGACAACAGTTTCACGGCACCTACTAGAGAGCTCTCTGTGGCTTCCCACTTGGAATCACTCACGCAGCATTTGAGTTAGCCGTTTCTTACTAATAAAAACCATTTGATTCCACAGTTTTCTTTTTCAGAGAGAAAATAATCTTAGACAGTTTAAATCTATTTCATTGTTTATGCAGGCTTCCCGAGTAAAGTTTGGTAAGTTCACGCTTTCTTAGGAAATTCATTTCTTCAGGATTTTAGAATGCGCAGCATGAAGCGCACCTGTAATCCAGTCACTCCCAGAGGAACTATCTGGAGATAGCTCAGCATGTGACTTCATTATCCTAGCCTTACTTTTAGGAAATGTTTCAAGTCTCTTTATTGACTTTCTGAGATTTCACTTTATTCATTAATAAGCTTTTACAAATTAGTCATTAGCTCTCCATCTTTCCTCTGCTGAAGACATAATCCAATACTGAACTGGCAAGGACTACTTTACCTAGCAGGCTAAACCCAATTACAGCAACAATTTCTGGAGTGTTTGTTTTAGAATGAAGTTTAAAATTTTACTAACTTTAACTACCAATACTATAACACTGTCCTTGTCATTCAAATATTATTCATTGCTGAATAATACATCACACATACACACAGGATGTATTTACATGGTATTGTAAACTGAAAGTGTGCTGTACTATAAGACACATCCAGTCTTTGTCTACCTGAGCTCCGCCCCATCATTCATATAGGGAAGTGCTATGGTTTGGGTACCATTTATACACATATCGCTCAAGGCTCACGTGTGAGAAACCTAGTCCTCAGTGTGTTCATGAGAGAGGCAGTGTGACTTTTAGGAAACAGGGGCTGATGGGAAATAACTAGGCCATTGTGTGTGTGTGGAGGGGGCTCAGAAGGAACTAATATGGTTTCATAGGACTCTAGCTGGTTCTGAAAGGGTTTATTATAAAACAGCAAGACTGGCTGTTCCTCTCTATGGTTTTCTGTCTTGCTACATGGACTGCCTTATGCCTGTACTTCTGACATCGCTGTAATAACATCATCCCCACGAGGTCCTCATCAGAGCCATGCCAAGGCCAGTACCATACTCTCAAACCTCTAAAGTTTAAGTTCAATTGGTTTCTTTAACTTATAAAATACTTGGTATTAGGCATTTGTTACAATAACAGAGAGTGGACTGATACGCAAAAGTGAAACTGAGGATCGCTGGCTGGCACCAGGCCATTTACTATAAACAGCAGGACAGGGCTGAATTAAAAGCTCTCGTGCATAAGCACTTTGAGATAGCGCCCAGGGAGGTTTAGTGTGCAAAGAAATACAAAACCATGGATGAATTTTGTTATTTGCAAAGAGCCTAGATAGCATTGTAGGTATACAGTTACGTGCATGGACAACGAAGGCATACATTGGGGTATAGCTTCCGTCTGTCAGACGAAACCCCTCAGAACCACTCACTGAGCTGGAGGGGGAAAAGCGAACCTTAGTCCTGTGCCATGGAAGACACGGACCTTGAAGACCAGGAGGAGCTTCTGTTAGGGGTCAGGAATAGGCCAAGACTGTCCAGTTTCCTTCAGAGGTGGTGAGAAACTCACACCTACTCTCAAGGCTCCAGACTCTTAGAGGAGAGAGCTTAAAGGAGTCATCTGTCCTAGATGACTGTTGGGCCAGAGCTTCCCAGATAGAACTACTGGGCTCCCAGAAAGAAACACTGTGGGACGTGCATCTTAGTCAAGTGCTGGAAACCCAGGGTGCCTTTCTGAGCCCTGTGTGGTCTCACAGCGCCTTACAACATAGCCCTGCTCAAAGTCTTCACCTTCCTCATTGCCATTTTCCTCCCTCTCTCTTCCGACTCTGACTCCCTTCCCACCCACTTCCTCCTTGACCAGTTAGATCCTTTCCCCTATGATGCCCTATCCACCAACCCTCCCAAAGCCTGCATCCTTATTCACCTGTCTGCAAAGCTGCACTTGGTGACAGCCAGGTCAGTCCGTTTCCTTGAGTCTAAATGAGATCTGAGACTACAACAAATCCTGGTGATATTTTAAGGACAGCATCGAGACCTGAATCCATCCAGGACTGGTTTTCACTCGATCATAAACACGAATGAGGAGGCTTACATCATGTGTACTTGCTTGCTTATATAGACCCTGTTTGACTGCAGAAGGCTTCTTGGGCTCAGATGCACAGATAAGTAAAGCTGTGATCTCACTTCCTCTCTCCACCCTCCCGGGAACCACGTCTTTCTCTAGAATCGTACTTTGCAGACAACAAAGAATTGTACAAGCCTTATCTCATTTGAAGCTCACAAGAGACTCAAGTGGCAACGAGGTATCATCTCTACTTTACAAATGAAGACATTAAGGTTGGAAGTTGTGCCCTGATGGCTGTACAGGGCCCTGAATCCTGATTTGAAGGCCAGGTCATCTGTGATACCAGGAGCAATGGGTTAATCTCCAGAAAGCGCTATGAATAATTCAGAGAATCGCTGCTGTGTGTTTCTTGGACAAAGAATTATTATGCGGGCTTCCTGGAGCATTAGAGGGGGCTCAAGCCAAAGCTATGGCTACAATGACTAACACAGACTTGTCTTTTGCTAGCTTTGCAGCTGTTGTTAATATGAGGGGGTTGGGGGAGGGGGAAGGAAGGCTTGGTGAGATGTGTTAAGTTGACCATTAGGCTGTAAACCATTTAGAGCTGTGGGAGTTTTTACTTACTGTCCAATATGGGTGCACTTCTGTCATTGGTGACTGTCTTCTTGAGTTTCTTCCCTTTGCTGATGTCAGAGAGAAGAGCATTCCTCCCAGCCTGCTCTGACTTATTCAAGGTGGGTTTCTCAGTATTGGCCTGAAAGGTAAAACCACAGAGATGCATCTGTCAGGATCCCCTGATGGCCACCAATCCACCTCCTCCTTTCTCGTGAATCTTGTTTTGAGTTCTGTATTTGCATCCCTGGCTGGTGTCTATTCAATCTCCTGCCTCAGTCTCTGGAGTTCGGATGACAGGTGAGCCACCCATACTTCGAACTTTAATCCTTTAGGTCCAACATCATGATTTTAAAATTCTCTGTTTATTTAATATTTTCATCAAATTCATTCACTATATTTTTTCTGTACTGTTTTTTAATGAACACTTTCTTTTAAATTAAATCACTGGCTTTTAAATCAGCCCCTGGCTTTGATGTGCCAATCACAAATTTTTAGAACACATTAAAATAAATGTATCAGCATGAAAATTCTAAAACTTAACCCATGTGCCAATTAATAATGATAGGCAACTCACATTTTGGGAGAAATACGGATAAACTAATCCTGCCATATTAGCCAGCTAAGAGTGTTTTCTAAGCAATCCACACAAGGGCTGCTTAAAATTTCATGGACTGACATCCTTATAAAAAGAAAAATAAATTATGATAAAAACAAATTGGTTAAAAAAGATACACAATTCCTACCTTAGAATAAACCGAACTCCCATTAAATTTCTATTAATATTTCTAAATGCTTAAACACAATTTCTGTCCTTATGCCCTAAGCGACTCTCTCAGGAAACGGGGACCAATTGTTAGTGGGCTGGAGTCTCAGAAGAATTATATAAATGTGTCCCATGGGAACCTGGGGCAAGGGACTTTTTTTTACCCCAAAGCTCAGTTTCCCTCCCCATACAAAAAATAAAGGGATCGGTCATCAGTGTGTGGCTCCCAAGGAGCAAAGGCTCACATGGTGGGGGGGCTTTGGGATGAAGTGTATCCTGGAGTCTTCCTGAAAGAGGATGCTCTGAATGCCTCGACAGGCTCATCAGAGGACTAAGGGTCCAGTGACAACATTCCTTCAGGAAGTAATCATCTAGACGCAAGGACGGGTTTAAGTGGGGGTATGAGAGTGTGGGAAAGGTGGTGGTGGTGTTGGGGATAACACCTGTCCAGAACAGAGTGCGAAGAAAGGGGAGAAGGCGGAGAAGAAAAACAGGGTGAGCCTGGAAGACATAGGGCACATCGCAGAGAGCCCTCACTTTCGGGATCAGCCCACCCAGGAGTGACTAGCTAGGCATTGAGCTCATTTCAATGGAGGAACAAACAGTGCATGCTGCTTCAGAGCTGCCCTGAAAAGCCTTATTCTAAACCACCACATTTGCCTTGACAGACGTGGTAGAGGAAATCTAATAATCCACACTCCAGGCTCCCAGCCTGCATCCCAGGAGACCTCGATCAAACACACCCTTTATGTTGTCTGGCTTCGAGAGGTCTCAACTAGGTCCTGACCTCAGAAAAGATGGGGCTCTGGCAAAACCTTCTATAGCAGGCCTGTGCCAGAATGCCAGTGCACAACTGGCATTCTGACACAACTCCACGCGAGGGTTTGACTTTGGTCATCTTTACGCACGGAGCGAAGGGAGAAAGACACTGTGTGGGCACCCTCCATAAATGACCCCAGGTCTTGGGAGGTGAAGACAGGAGCTGCAGACCAGCTTGGACTATGCAGCAAGACCTTTTCTAAGAAGCTTTTTTTCCCCCTAAGAGAAAGTGAACAGAGAAAAAGACTTACGAGAGCAAATGTTGGAGGCGGTGGCGGTGCCGGTGGGGGAGGGACAGGCATCTTGGACAGTTAAAATTTCAGCAGTCTTGTGGATAGATCTGTGAAAACAAAACACATCGGTGTATTAGATCATCCGATAATGTCTGTCCCACTCTCCCTACTCTTCCCCGGCAGTGACACAGGCCACCTTTTAGAAGGGGATGGGACCGGACCCTTCCCCTCGTTGCTCAGGTAGGACTGTTTAGGAGGGACTCTGGTGGGAGGGGATGTTTGAAAGGGGATGCAGGGCGACCGAGAGTCATACCCAGAACCAATGCTGCACAATTCTGTCCCGCACGCACTGCAGGCCACAGTGGTACAGGGAGGTGGCTGTGAGCCTGTGCCTGCAGAAGCAGGAAGATTTTTCTGGAATCTACTGGAAATGAATCCCAGGCTGGTCAAACACATTTCAAGTAGTACCTCCTCTTCCTCACTAATTTGCATAAAATAGATCCTGCTCTCCCACCTTTCAGCTCCCCTTGACTCAGGTCCAACATTTTAGTAAGATCCCTAGATGGCTGCCGGGTGATGGTGGCACACCTTTGATCCCAGCACTCACTCGGGAGGCAGAGGCAGGTGGATCTCTGTGAGTGTGAGGTCAGCCTGGTCTACAGAGCGAGTTCCAGGACAGGCAGGACTAAACAGAGAAACCCTGTCTTGAAATATAAAAACCAAAAAAATCCCTAGATGAGTCAAAAGCATTAAAATTTAAGAACCTTTATTACACAGTTTGAGCTTTAAGCCAGTAAGCAGCCTGGGACACTAGCCACCTAGACAACACATGCCCAAATTCTAAATACAGGAACTATTTGCCTTTATTCTCAATGACCTCTCCCAACAGCAGAAAAGTTTCTTAGAGCTTAGATATTAATTTAGCTCTCAACCACTAAAAAGTTGTTGTGGAAAATTTACGCCTTAAAACAAGCCCTCTCTTGAAATGCTGCAGGACAGCTTGCTTCCTGTGAAAAGTGTTGCGAGATTCCTCACACCTGCTTCGAAACAGGAGCGAAGACATCTGGGACTCATATCCTTCAAAGGGAGCTAACTATGGAATGGAACTTAGCCCAGCGTGGTGGGGCACCCCTGCAATCCAAGTACTTAGGCGGCAGAAGCAGGAGAACCATGGCTGGTTAGAAGTCTACACGGCAAGCCCCGCCCCCCGCTACCCTGAGACCCTGGGAGGCGGGGCGGCGAGGGTATTCCCCTGGTTATTTACTCGGTTACTAACCTTCAACAACATTGCAAGCTAGCTCAACTGCACTCATCTTATAACTAGGAATTCCAAGAACTAGAAAAACTGAGTCTCTCACAGAAAATCCCCAAGTTCGTTCATTAGAATCATGTCCCTCTAGTCTGTTCTCCCATTGAGCTACACCGCCTTGCTCCCTAATTGGGCTACTCCGGTGTGCCCTGCTCCCTGCTCTCCCATTGGGCTACTCCGCCCTGTGCCCTGCTCCCTGCTCTCCCATTGGACTACTCCGCCCTGTGCCCTGCTCTCTGCTCTCCCACTGGGCTACACCGCCCTGCTCCCTGCCGTTTTAAGCAGTTTTTTAGTAAAGCTTGCTTATTACCTAGGCTGGAATCCTTTGAAGATGTCCTACCTAGACTAGGACATTTCTGCTACTCCAGATGAACTATCCCCGCGCTCACTCTGCGCAAAAGGCTGCCACACTCTCTTGCCTTTGAGCTGAGTAGCTTCTAAACACGGTCTGGACCCTTCCAGGCTGAGCCTTGGGGAGTGTTTTTAAAATCCCAGGAATCCCAGACGCCAGTCTTGGTACATCACTCACCACGTGGATCAGGGAACACCAATTTTCAGTCTCCCCACGTTGGCCGCGCCCACACCTTGGCTGTCTTCTTACTAGACTAAGGACTCCACCAGGTCTCCCCAGTCATATAAAGTAAGGTTCTCACTAAATACATGCAGGGAAGGAGCAGGGATTGCCTAAGCATTGGTTTGGAATGGCTCACAGTAAACCTAGTGTTCTATGAGGCTTCGAAGGTTGCGTGTCTCAGAGGGGCTTGCTAGCTGTTAACTGCTGGGACTTGTTTTTATGGCTGCCTGGGACTTCCTGGGGTAATTAAAACCCCAAGGCCTTGAAAACTAGGGCTCTCCAGTGTAGCCTACATCAGTCAGAGCCTACATCAGTGAGAGCCTAGTTCAGTCAGAGAGGGCCTTCCTGAAGGATCCTGGAACCAGGGCGCAGACCCTAACAGACCAGACATTCCTGCCTGTATCCTCACACCCACGGGGTCCACAGATGGAATTAGGAGCTTGGGAACTTGGCTGACCAAAACAAAGAGAATATTTTAAAAGTACAACGCCATGGCTCAATACTGCATTAGATGTCACACCCTGATTCTAGAGCACCTGGGTATCTCACAGCTGGGACCCAAATGCAGTGCTGGTTATGAAGAATCGCTAGCCCACTCCCTGTTCTAGAGAGGCTCAACCACCATTTGCCCCAGGAAGCTGACACCTTCTTCAGTAGGCTAGGAAGACAGAATTATCCCTGAACATGAGATGACCAATTTTAGGGACTGAGAGAATTTGCTAGTCATTTAAATAAGCTGCTTCTTTGTCTAAAACTAATTCAGAATTCAATTTGTAGTTGACTCTATGAGACCCATACCACTGAATAATCCGAAGGGAGGATTTCCAATAAACCCACCGGGTATACTTCAGAAGGGGCTTTCTAAACCTGGGGTGGGGGTGGAGTTCCAGTCAAGAAGACCTGAGTGGCTTTATCCAGTTATGTTTTAGTTTTTTCTTTGTTTTTGCTTTTGTTTAAACTGCTGTGGGCTGTTTGAAAACTCAGAGCACCTTGCTCTGCAAACATTGCCAGAAGTGGCCCTTAAACGCCATGCTACACAAAACGGAATAGAGGAAAGTAGCCTTTCTCTACGAAAGGGCTCAAACAGTTGGGTGCTTTGTGTACCCTGTGTGTGGGAGGATGGGGGAGGGCATCACAGAAACCACGCAACAGACCCGAAGGGCCAACTGCTCTCTTGCCCTTGGTATTTTTATATTCTTTCCATAATTTTCATTCAAGTCCAACAACAGTTTATATACAGCACCCTTAATTTATTTTCACGACTGCTTGCATGCTCCTGGCTCCAACTTCGTTTTGTTATTTTCTCCCCCTGAATGTGGAAAATAACAGGCAACACAGAAATACACCAAGAGTTGTTTGTCCTCAGAAAAACAGCATTCAGTAATAATTAACTTTTAGATTAAAAGGGAGCTGGGGTAAAGAACACTCAGAAATTGTTCTTATTTTGATGTACATCCTCCTAGCTTATAAATGTATGTATGTGTGTATGTATGTATGCTTGGGCACCTATCTATACCTCTCTCAGGCTGAGGAAATGTGTTTCTCCCTCTCTTTCTCTTTCTCCCCCCCACATTTGAACAAGATATTGATATAAGAAGTTTCAGAATACATATAACTCAATAATGTTTAAATAAGTCAAAGTTCTTACATTCACATTGTTATTACAACCATAAAAATGAGTAAATGCAAGGGCATTCATTCCAGAAGCTAAAGATCTACTCAATGGCACATAAACTTATTTGGTAATATGAAATTGCTGCTAAAGATCATAATTTTTAAAAAGCTCAGAATTTTGATATTCCTACTGGAAAAATTCTTTTTGATTTTATTCTTTAGAGACTCTGCAATGCAAACCGAGTTGGATGTCTTTAAGGCTGAAAACCATTAAACTAATTAAGTTGAATTGGGCTTTGCTCTTCAACTTCCCGGAAAACTGATGCTCACAGCAAACCACAGCCATCCTGTTTCTTTAACACAATCTTTTCACAGGTGCAGTTGCCTGTAGTTTCTATTTTATGACACCAGTTGCTAGGCAACATCTGCTCCCCCCACACACACACACTAGGCATCCTCTATGGCCATTCTGGAGATCCTTGCAGAAAGGCTTGTTGCCTTTACTGTTAGTTGCTTCAGCTCCCCTGCTCAGGTCCCTGCTCAGGGTAAGGAGGAAGTCCAAACCTGAGAGACAAGCAGAACACAGAAGGCAAACAACCAAACCCTCAGTGTCCAGTCAGTGGTGGTTTGTCCCCAGTTGTGTCCAGTGTGGAACCCACACAGGCTGCATCCAGAACCCTCCACGTCCCAAAATGCACTTGTTCTTCGCTCAGTTGCTCATTTGAAACAAACAGCTTCAGTGACTTCCAGGGCTGTTTTCTTTCTCACAGTGTCAGGTTGTACCGTGGGCACTCAGAAGGCTCAAGGCTAACCCAGACACTTCAGTCAGAGTTCTAGATAAAGAGGTGGTTAGGGCTGAGGCTGGAGGGTGGTAGAAGGGTGCCTGTGGGCATGTGGCCTCAAAAGCACTCTCCAGCGCAATGCGGAACACAGGGAGACTAACCTGGGATACAGACTCACAAGGTCACTTCGATAGTGACCACAGGAGAAACAGGGGCTACCATGAAGAGTACATCTTAATCCACTATCTTATGTCATCAAAAATGAACAGAAACTATAGCATCCCAGGACCTACTAGAAGGAAGACCACGAAGGTTAGCTGTGACTCAGCTATCTCTGGTTTAGCTTAAGGGCCAGGAATCCTTTACTTTATGCATATAAGTGAGACCAATTTCCTTCCTGCTATCTCCCATCTTTTTCTAGTCCCTTCTTTAAGGGGCTCAAATCTCAAAGCTGAAGTTTCCCTAAATCCTCAGCCCCATATTTAGTATTCCCAAGAGGATTAATCTCTGCCTTCAACCTGCAGCGTGCGCGACACACATGTGCATGCACACACACACACCACTCAGGTCAACATACCCAATGCATTTACTTCATCATCTCATATAGCCTTGTAATATGTGCTGAAATGTCACCAGATTTATCTCTAAAAAGGTCAAAATACTTAGAAAGGAAAATATTTTACTTGTGATTAATCATTTGAAGCACATTTAATGTTTCTATGATAATTAAAACAAAACATGTCCATGATTCTCAGGACTAGAGAAAGACATGAAAACCAATTATACAACTTATCACGTGAGCTCCCGGCTGTGCAGGTGAAAAATGCTCTTGGAATTCAGAAAATCTCTACACTCAGTAGTTAGGTGACCCTGGGCAAATAACTTAGCCTGCCTAAGTTCACTTTCCACTGTGGGCGGACAGAAGGGTATCTACTTAACTAGGGTTGGCTATGAGTTAAATGAGGCAGGGCTTAATAAGTAGCAGCCATTTGTTAAAGTTAGAAAATAATAATTTAGAAATACTTAATAAGTATTAGCCATTTGTCAAAGTTAGAAAATAATAATTTTTAAAAAGAAAAAGGAAAGGACAAATCACACACTAAGTGATGAGTGAGTGTGAAACCTTAGCCCCCATGTGCACGTCCATGTGCATACCCACAGGCACACCCATACCACCGCTGGATCAAAAAGCACACATGCATAAAGTCATCTTAGAGGGCTGGAGAGGTGGCTTGGTGGTTAAGAGGTCTTTCTGCTCTTCCACGGGACCTGAGTTCGGTTCCCAGCACCCATATCACAGCTGCTTGTAACCCCAGTTCTGGGGGATCTTACACTCTCTTCCCTCAGCAGACACCTGCACACACATGATGCACATAAACTCATAAAGACACCCACGAGCAAACACAGGAACACATACACACACAAATAAAACAAAAACAAAGCATATTTTATATTTCCCAGAAAAATATCCTTATTGAGGCATTTCTTATTCTAGTTTTTGTTTCAGTTTTACTTTTTAAAACTTAAGGTCAGAAAGTACAGACATATTTATGGCAGTCCAAAGTAAATGAACTTTCCAATGCGAGACACACGCATAAAAAAACAGATAAGAAAAAAAAAACAGAACCAACCTTTAAGGGATACATGTATCTGAATTCAAAGAGAAACTTTACACTTCCAACAGAAGTTTAAAGAAACTTCTAACACAAATGATGTCTGGACTGTAGTAGCTTGCCTGGGTCTGGGGGAGTTCCGGATTACAGGCCAGAGCTAGCATCCGACTTCCTCTCTGGAGGGAAACTGCTGCTGGCCCCAGGGAACAGGCTTCTGCACAGTTCTTCCAGACGGTGTTCCTCTTCATAATTTAAACAGAAGCACTGGAGAGCTGTGCATGAGCACCTACAAACTTTGCAAAAAAGCACCAGAAAAGCTGCCTGTGGTTTCAGACAAATCACTTAATCTCTTTAGACCTATAAAAAAAGAGTCTGACTAGATCAAAATCAACAAAATGCCATGAGGCTAAGGAAACACTGAGAAGTCCCAAGACAGGGTAAGACCCACACTCTGGTGAGCCAAGGCCATAAACCTTCCCTAGAGCCTCCTCTCCCCCACCCAGCCCCCACTCTACCAGTCAGTCTGCGTGTAGCCCTCTCCTTTCTGAACTAGAATTCATTTACCTCTGCATCTCTGCACAACAACTACATATTAAACTAGCAAAAACACTGCACCCACTGACTAAAGTTGCATGCGCCCTCCTTAGTTTTAAAAGTGTCAGTCTCTATTTCTGCGAGGGAAACAGCAACATAAATTGCTTTTCCAGACACAGCCTGGAGAATTCGTCTTGACGGAAAACATTGCCTTACCCCTGCCCCATGGGTCTCTGTGTGCACAGCTTTGACATTCAGAGTTACATTCTACAGTGGACATAATTTAATATTAACCATATTAAAAGTAATTATGACAAATGGTACTGAATCTGTTCTGGTGTGGATTGAATTACTCTAAAAGACCAAGTAAACTCTTGAGCCTGGACCATCAATCTGCGGCAGCCCGACAGCATCAGCCTCCTCAGCAAGCACAGAGCTTGGTGCCTCGCTTTGAAACCGACAGGGACTACTTATGCTTTAGAACATCCTCTGGCCGGTCGAACTGAAGACTCAGCGGCCGCTCTATGGGCCTGATGGGAGGACTGTACACGGCCAGAGGCATGCTAGCTGACGCAAGTACCCATTTTAGGGGAAAATGGGAAAAAATTTAATGAGGACCCAAATTTGTCCAGTGGTCAGGAAAAAGTCTACAGAGAATCTCACCTCCATTTTGGCTCAGAACAAGTTACAAGGCACTTACAGTCACCACAGCAGGTGGCAGGAATAAATCACAAGGTTTTCTACAGAACAATTAAACTTCTTTATCTCGATATACTATGGCCCATTAAACACCGTTTAGTTCTTCCTTTTGCTGATAAGGAAAGAAATTTAGTTTGAACACAAGTATTTTCTTACCGTTAAAAAGGAAGGCATGATCAGGGACTCAGGCAGATAGAGAGCAAGCAAGACATGAGCCAGAACAGAAAACTGTTCCTCAAAATGGCATCATCTTCTAACACAAGCGAGGGGTTGTTGCTGGGCAGCCATTTTGGACAAGCTCTGGCCTCCTGTTCAGGGTAACACACTGAGTCAGGCAGGCAGGCTTCTGTGGTATTCACTTCCTGCCTGATTAATTTCTCGTTTGTTCCTTCCTCCTTTGCTATAGAAAAAGAAACTAGATTGCTTTTACTTAAGAGGCAAAGAAAAAAAAAACAATAAAAAGTTTCTTCTTCCTCCAGGATAGAATGTAACCACTTGATGCGGTAAGTGGGTCTCTGTACCTCTCTCCCAGTTAACAGCTTTTTCCCCCCTCGATGACACCACTACAAAAATAATTGCTCCTGGAACTTGAGATTCCTTCAAAAGAATTCGATTTGAAAGCACAACTCTCAATTCTGACTATTTCATCTAGCAATATTGAGAAGAGTCACTCAAGAAATAAAAGCCCTCGACTGGGAATTAGTCTAAGTGAGCCTTCCTCATTTGCAGAAAGTTCAAGTGTGTGGGGAGAAAGCCAGGCTGCAGGTGAGGCACGCAGGTTGGGTGCATCGCAGCAAGCAAGCTTGGAAATGCCACTGGGGTCTCAGCCGGGACAAAAGACAGGTGGGGCAAGCTGCTGACCTACAGCTTCCTGGACCCCAATGCTCTGTTTCCCTTCTCCATACGCACAGGGCAACAATCAACTCTTCAGGAAGATATCTGACAACAGGACCCAGAAACTGAGAGCAGATGAGGGATTTAGATTTCTTCTGAGGTGGGTGGCCAGGGGGGGGACGGCTTGACATTCACAGCCATTGGGTGCTGTACTGATAGCATGAAATATTCAGACATTTCTCTTGGCACATCTGAGCAGCTCGTATCATATCACATGACTGAGAAAGTGGCTTCATTCAAAAGGATGAAAAAACAGTGGCATGTTTCAGAAATGTCATTGTGAACCCTGCATGTGGAGTTCTAATTCAGGTGTGCCCAAAGACCACAAGTGACCTGCAATCCCCTGGTGGGGGTCTAATTAAAAAAAAATCACAGGGGTGGTTTCAGTGGAGTCTGGCAGGAAGAGAGGCCTGTAGGATGCAGTGGGACCAGGAATGTTAAATTTCCTCTGGTGCTTAGGATAGCTCCACCTCAACACCAGAAACCCCCATATTGAGGAGTGCTGGGCAGGTGAGCTCTAAGTCTGAAAGGCAGTAAATTCAGATTCCCTGAGATCTGAGCTGAATCAAATAAGCAGCCCACGATATTAGGCCATAGGCACAATTCCTCAAAGTGGACATCGAAGGGTCAATGATTAAGGTCCTTTACTTAGCCTGGAGCTGTTTGAAGGTATGCAGGACCTCTTTCTCACCTAAAGCAAGTGGTGTTCAAACAGGAATATTAGGCATGAGGCCAGAAAGAGGCAGAGGCTTGCAGCCAGCATCCACTTCATCTGAAAATCCTTGGGGCAACAGAAAACGCTATCAACTCAAAACTTAAATGCTTGAGTGAAATCTTTGAGGAAGTCTAACTATAGCTGGGTCTAAAACAAGAACATGGACAGTGAGATGATTTGTCCACGTAGTTACAGAGTTATTTTGAAAGTTCACTGTATTCGGTACCCCAAAACACACACACACACACACACACGGCAGGGGGAGAAAGAGGGAGAGGAAGAAAAAAAAGGGAGAGAGAGTCTATTCAGCACGCACACTTTTTATGGCTATTACACTCATTCGTGAAAGCGTAATCAGAAGGCTGCATGTCACTTAGAAGGCGGGCGCTCCCAAGATCTCCAGGGAAGAGCTACATACATAGCATTTGGGTCTATTTCGTCTTTAATGGGATCTGTAAATGCAGTCTACGCTGGCTATACTTGAGGTGTGTATTATGTAAGACAGGATGTGAACCAGAAAATACTCCTCTGCTTAACCCCCCTCCCCCAACAGCTTCTCATTCATGCACACAAACTCCAGACACCTTGCTGTAGGCAAAACCACCAAGGTCCACAAGATCTGCCTTTGCTAGCTGTTGTCATCAGGCTGGCTCTGAATTTGCTGTAATCCTGCCTCTGCCCTCAACCCACACGGTGCTGGAATTTCAGGTGTGCTCACAGCCCAGCTCAACCCTCTTGCTAATTTACCACCACTCCCCCCAGCCCTTTCTGTTCTGTACCAAGTTCATTTGCATCTTGAGGCTTTATACTTAAGAGTCCTCTCACATGGGCCTTCCTCTCCTGGGTCCTTCTCATTGTTTAGATGTCAGTAAAAATGTCCAGGCCCCATCTCTGTGCACTCTTGCATGCTTTCTCTCTCTCTGTCTCCAGAAGAGGGTTTCTCTGTGTAATAACTCTAGCTGACCTGGAACTCAGTTTGTAGACCAGGCTGGCCTCAAACTTATAGAGATCCAGTTGCGCCGCCACCGCCGCCACCACCACCACCCAGCTTGCTCCTTTTCTTTGCAGAGTGTACATCATCACTTGATATTGTATTGGTCTGTATAGCTCTCCTCACCACAACTCAAGCTCCAATGAGAGCTAGGAGCCTGTCTGTCTTGTTTTCTGCTCTCTCTTCAGCATCTAACACAGTTTCCAGGGCCTGGCAGGTGCTCAATAAATAGTAGATTTGAGTATCTTGTTAATTCCACCATGACACCATGTTCTTTTCCAAGTGTGCCATAGATAGCTTCAGCTGTCAACGTGACATAAGCTCAGAGTCGCCTGGGAAGAGGGAAGCTTCACTGAAGAACCGCCTAGATGAGAATGGCTTGTGGCCATGTCTTTCAGAATTTTCATAACCGCTAAGTGAGGTAGCAGAGCTCACTCAAGTGCATGCAGGCAGTATCATCCCTGAGCAGGCAGGCCTAGGCTGTATAAGAAAGCTAGCTGAGCCAGCCAGTAAGCAGTACTCCTCCATGATCTCTGCTTCAGTTCCTGCCTCCAGGTTCCTGTCTGGGCTCCTGCCCTGGCTTCCCTTAATGATGAGCTCACTATAACCTGTAAGTTGAACTAAACCCTCTCCCCTCAAGTTATTTTTGGCTGGTATTTTTATCACGACAGCAGAAAGCAAACTAAAACAGAACTTAGTAGCCGCGGTTCCTCCTGAACCAATAAATAACAAGCACCTAAGATGAGCTCTCAGCTTTGCTGGGGGACACTGTGAAGGGGGTGTTTTCCACAGAATCTTCCATGTTAATCGACTCTCGATATTCATTTACAGAAACAAAAAGCCAACACCAGACAGAAAACTAAGAAACAACAGCAAAGGTCTAGCCAATCTTAGAAAAGCAGTAAAAAGTTATAACCACCAGCCCCGTGTCACCCCGAATCAAGATCTATGAAGCCACTGCCACAGTGACAGGCATAAAACATTCCGTTTTTAATAATTTGGATCTGTCATGTTGTGTTTCCAATGAACATCCTCCAGGTGTAGTGTGTGCACCCTGACAGTGTGAGGCTGTTTTGAATCCTGCATCCCCTCAATCCCAAAGTGCCTCCCTCCATGCCAGAATGACCCTCTTACATACCAGAAACACTGCCAGGCTATATGTGTGCATCTATTGAAGAAGAATCCACTTAGGGATGCAGCTTAGTCATAGGAGATTGGTCTGACTTGCAAAAGGACCCGGGGTTCAATACTTAATACTGCTCTCCCCAAAATGTTAAATATGAAAGTCTCCCGATTTAAAGGAACAGAAATAAGGGGTAATCCTTTGCCCAAATAGTTATCAGCAGAGTTAGATGAAGGGCTGATCACTCGGTGCTGATCTGAGAAAAAAAATCCAAAGCCATATTCTGAGTATTCCATGCCCTATAGATATGAACTGGCCTAATCTTACTTGAGGAAAAATTTGCAATTTCCACTGTGCTGTGGAAACATAGCCAAGCCTCTTTGTTTTATTTTCGAAACAAGGGCTTGCTAGACAGCCCTTTGCCTGCTGTGCCTTAGCAGTCTGGGGGTTACGGGTCCCCCTACATCCCTTGCCCTTTTGTTTGGCTCTGTGGAGCCTCCTCCCCTCTCAGGTCCAGAGGCAATTCTCACTCCACTGCCTATATAGCATGGGCATGGACAGCACAGTGGTGCCCAGCGGCCCAGACTCTGGCGCACACTTAGGACAGATTTCTTTTCGCTGATGGCCCACTATGTAATCTGCCCAAGGAGACGTGAGGAGACTGGGCGTGACCTGTGAGGGTGTAGGGTTGTGACCTATAGCATCAGTCCTTTGGACACACTAGGTATGAAGCTAAACACAACAGGGAACTGGGGTGGCAAAAAGCAAGTACGATGCCCTTCTCTGAGGGGTGAGCTGTGCTTGCACATTGGCCCATTTAGCCAGGTTTGTTTACGTTTTACTTTGAGTAACCCAGGGCAGGCATTGTAAGTGACTGGTGTTAGCTGTGAGTTCTGAATGTGACCCCTATTATATTTGCAATTAGATGGTCTAAGGTTGGGGAAAGGCTGGCACTGGCTCTCCCCGGGATAGAAGGTGGTAATCTTTGGAGTGTATGCTAGCTATGATGTCTCCTATTAATCCATGATTGACTTGTTCAATCATAGTACACAACAGAAAATACTTAAAATGTTGGGATACCCTATAGGATGAGACAGAAAAGAGAAGCTCTGGTAACTAGCAGACAGAGGAAAGCAGAGCTTTGTAAACAAAGTCCCCCACCCCCTACCCCCACACCTTTTGCTTGTGATTTGCAGCCCCATGGGTATGAATCAAATCTGGAGACCTGCAAGGTAGAAAACCTCAATGCTCCTTACTAATCTGACTCCCATAAAGCAGTGGCAGAGGCAAAACTGTATCAGGAGACACTTCTGGAATGTACTAGAAATTGATTCCTTGCTGACTCTGCAAAGCCCGTCTGTTACTTCTCTGAGAAAGGGGACAGCTGGTTTCACCTTTGTGTTGGGATTCAAGAAGCTGATTATCCTATGAGGAGTTTGGATCTGGAAGCTTTAGAACTGGCCTGTCTCTTGGGGGTGTCTTTTTGAAACTGTGTCTGGAGTAAACTATTTGTTACTCTTTTTTTAAAAATGTGCATTAGTGTTTTTCCTGCATGTATATCTATATGAGGATGTCAGATTCCCTCAAACTGGAGTTACAGTACAGACAGTTGTGAGCTGCCATGTGAGCTGCCATGTGGGTGCTAGGAGTTGAACCCAGGTCCTCTGGAAGGACAGCCAGTGCTCTTAACTGCTGAACCGTTTCTCCAGGCCCTGCCTGTTACTCTCATATTGTTCAGAATCCCCCTCCCTTTATAACTAGAGTAAGGAGTTCAGACTTGAGGAGAGATCACCACTCCTGCCGGGTTAACTCTATCCTGACTCCAGGGGTAACCACCAGCTTGCTTCACTGATGCTCTGGAGGTCCCTGGTGCAGTGACAAGCTCAGAGATGAACCACTTCTGAATCAAGGAGAGTAAATGAGAGGTCTTCCATGACCATGAAGCTGAGACTGGCTGCATTAAAGCACATTATTAAAATGGGTGGGGGCAGTGGGTTTAAGAAGGAAGCTAATTCAGAAAGAGCTGGAGGGAATCCTGAGGCTTAAAGGGCACAGAGATAAAAAGCAATATGTGGGCTTCCAATAATAAAAGAAAAAAAAATCCTAAGAAACACAAAGCAGTTGGATTTGAATATTGATTGGCTACTTAATGATTTGAAAACAGCCCTGATTTTAGACTAGACGCTATTGCAATTGTTATATTTTACAGAGAACCCTGAAGGATGCACTAAAATATTTGTGAATAAAATGATTTGTCTGGATTAGTGTCAAAGTAATAAGGAAATGAGGTTAAGTGGATCTGGGTTCAAATGAGACCGAAGTGGTTCTGAGATGATGGTTCTTAAAATGGAGAGAGGAACGCGCCATAGCTTTGTGACCGTTACTGTCTACTCTCCAGTATTTGAAATGTTTCCATAAGGCGAAGTTAAGAAAAACAAGCAAACGAAAAGGAAAAAGGCCTGTGGCTCATTCCCTTCTTCACCCACTAGAGACTGTGTGTGTGTGTGTGTGTGTGTGTGTGTGTGGAGGGTGGGGGAGGGGGTTGCTCCTTTGATTAGCAAACTGCCCTGATGAGTTAAGGAAAAGTTAGTTCACCTGTCTCAAGCTGATCTCTTGGCTTTTGGATAAAACAGCACACTGAGTTCTTCTCCATAATAGTTGAGAATCTAGGTAGCTCTTTCTAGGAAGGGAGTAAAGCCCCTAGGTCTGAGACTTCAGTAACAGTGGCAATAAAAGAATTTAAATAAAAATCCTAATAGGTCAGCTAAGAAACAAGAGAACAAACAAACATCCCAAGAAGCAAGAAGAAACAGGTGAGAGGCTAAGGGAGATGTTTACCTAAACACAGAAGGCATAGGCCTGAGGGGTAGGGCCCAGCATCTCACTGTCTTGTTCTCTGCTGATGACCCTCAATACACGCTCAATCCATGTCACTTCTGGGACAGTCTTAGGTCACCTAGACCCAACTCTGGGTTATAGCTATAAATCCCCAAGTAGAGTTTATCATGTGAGGAGGCATTTTTAAAAATCAGGGCATTGGCTGGGCATTCCTGGGCATGTGGCCAATAGCATCAAAAATCTTTGTCTTTTCCTTCCTGGAGTCATAACCGTAATCTCAGTATTGAAGATGAATCCTCAGCCTCAGAGAGATGCTATGGTATACAGTTATAGTTTGGAAATTCCAAAGAAATCCATGGGCTCAAAAACCTTAGGGCCCTTTTATTTACAGCAAGTGAAATCTAAGTGCCTTCTATGTGTGAGGCTGGGAGGGCCCTCCCTCCCCTCCCCTCTACGTCTCTCGTGGACCCACCGCCCCCTG
>LOEQ01000182.1:432558-455850 GCA_001685075.1 Bramus lutescens | reverse complement strand
AAGAAGAAGAAGAAGAAGAAGAAGAAGAAGAAGAAGAAGAAGAAGAAGATAAATTAAATTTTAAAATCGTGAGGTGAACACATCAGTAATAAAGATGGAAGTTTTATCTGGTTTTGGGAAGAAGTGTTTTCTGTAAAACCAGTTATTTTTCTAAGCAAAAAGGTGTTCCCCACCCAAATCTGAAAAAGCATTTGATGTTTTATTCACATAGCTGTTACTTGAGATGAGCCTTGTCAACTGCTTTTTAAATTCTGCTTTTAACATGGGTTTTATGTTGCTCTTTTAAAGTATTTATTCCAAATGGAGTTAAGAGTACCCAAATGATTTTTCAGTTTTGGTCATTCAAGAAAATTGACCTAACAGCTAATGGCCCATTCATTTCCTTTTGTCCCCCAGGAATGGGAGGAGAAAACAGGAAAGAGAGATTAAGTTTAATATTTTGTGCCATCAACTTTCAACAGGGTAGTGAGGTTTTTAGTTAAAAAAAAAACTAACGTTCAGGGCCCAGATTACATGTGGGGGCAATTACAACAGTTTAAACAGCAGTCTGCTCTTCAGGGGATGGCTACAACATTCCAACTGGACACAGGAAGCAGAGGGCTTTGGACCCTCAAACGCATGCTCACGATGAACTCACGGAGGCTGTCCCAAGCCTCGTACCATCTGCGTCTGTCTGTCTAGGTGGCAGACCACTCTGCCGTCCTCGGCAGCAGGTAAAATCAACATAGCCTTCTAGAGGGCTCTGGAAAGAACACTGCTAAGGGCTAGAGTGAAATTCGTTCAGTCTTTCCATGCTATTCTCTGGCCAGGAAAAAATACCAAACCAGAGGCATCTGCAAAAGACAGATGGCCCAGAGGAACAAAGACCTCTCCAAGACTGACAGCACCAGCCTGCCTACGTGTCCACCTGCCTGTCCTCAGCTGCGGACGCTTGAGCCACTGGCACCGGAGGACCAGTGACTTAGGACAGACCTGGCTCGCAAACTCGTGTGGTCTAACTTCATGACGAATATGTTTCTGGTGATTCTGAAGACTCAGAATAGTGGAAGTCTGAGGTTCTTCCACAATGTCAGAAAACAAAGATGTGCGGTCTGTGGCATAGTCCCCGTGCAGAGTTACTGCCCCTCGACAGGCTTCCACACGGCACACCATGTTTCCCCAGCAGCTCTCTTAGTGGGCAGAAGAGGCGGGCTACAAGGTGAGCTGAGAGGTGGAAAGGGCACGGCCTACAAAGGCCAAGTTCAGCAAACGCCTTTGAGGTTTTCTTTTATTTCCACAGTTCTGAGTCACATGGCTTCCTCTGTGGACTTTAACAATAACTAATGAGTCTCAGAAAATGAATCAGTATTCATGGGGAGAATGCTAAAGTTCATCTTGTTCCTTATCCATGGTTTTCTGTCCTTTAAAAATGTTTTTCACAGTTTCCAAGACTATTCAGAATTGAAGTTCTACATATCGAAGAGCTTCCTTGACGCCTTCATTCCTATTGTGAGAGCAACTGCTTCTGGGTCTACTCCAGCCCTAGCCAACTGGACAAGAGCAGCCCCTGGACCAGGTCTGGCCTGGAAGGAGAAAGAACCCTAGGCACCTGTAGTCCCTCAGGAATGGACTGGGAATCATGGAGTAAGGACAGAGGGGAGGCCAGAGGAGACGACAGTAGGGAGTCAGTACACAGGAAAGGATAGCATCTGTCTTGCAGGGGTGTAGTCACCTGGAGGACTTTTAGGTTCCCACCTGCACCTGATCCTCAACAGCCCTGCTGACTATGAAGAACAGCAGTTCCTGCCAGTTCCTGCGCTCCTGTCGCAGGTTAAGGACCCTGCTAGAAGTTTTCGAGGCATCAACCCTTATCTCACAACATGACAGTGGGGGTGATGGAGGCGGAGCACGGACCAGGCAAAGAACATAGCAAGAAGCTGAACTTACATGATGGCTCAAGAGTCTCTGCTTCAACCCAGTAAGCACTTCTCTTAAGGCTTGTCCTGGATTTCCTGTCTCCTTTACTGCCCATTCTTACAAGAAAGCCCCTCAATAAAAAAGTCTGGCCCAGAGACAGTTCGCTTTCCTCTGTTTCTAGGTTCTCCCTGTTCTGTATTTTATTTATATACACATACTTACTAATTCAGGAACCATGTCATGCTTCCTATGCGCCAGGAGCTGTGAGGACCTTCGGAAATGATGAAACGCCTTAGCCCTGTTCTGGCCATCACAAAGCTTTGCACTGAGTTGGGAACACTTGGCCTACACAGCTGTACTAGGGGACGTACATACATCCAGCATGTAAACTCTCATGAAACACTCCTATGGCCTGAAGAGTGCTGCATGCTGCAACCCAGCTTTGCAAATGTTTGCTTTGCATGACCGTGTATTATATCTTGGGCTCACTGAATCGATCCTCTCTAAAAGGGACTTCTTAAAATTCACATAAAAGGCTGGGCCTTTGGCTCAGTGGTAGAGCACTCACCTAGCAGAGGTGAGGCTCTAGGTTCAAACCCTGGCATTGCGATTCACAGAAACAGAAAACAAAAAGCCTTGCCAAACGGTAGCAGATATGGTGCAGAAGGCTATGCTGAAGGTCTTTCTTGCTAGGATGTGGGGTCAGTGTGAGGTTAAGGGCTGGCGGACTGGATTAGTTCTGAAAATGGACACAGCTGAATATGGTTCTACAGGGTCCCACAGGCATTTAAGAGACACGGTGAGTCCTGGCGAGGTGTCCTGAGGTGAGACACACAGCCACTTCTTTGTTCCACTAGCCTATCATGGCATCTAATCCTAACAGTGACTGCGGGGGTGGGGGAGGTCTGTAGCTCTTGCGAGCCAGTGTTGTCAGACCCCAGGCATCACATCCTCCCATCTTTCCACCTCCACTGAGCACCTAGGATAACGCCTTTGACACACCTCTCATAATTCTTGTTTTCTTTCCCAAATTATATCTACTCTGTCAAATGATAAACATAATAAAAATTTAAAAGACACATTATTTATAGTGGTGATGGGAAGCAATGAACACACACACACACACACACACACATATTCGAGAGACAGGGAAGCCCAGTCTAACCCTGAACTTACTATCTAGCCTTGAATTTCTGATCTTCTCACTTCTTCTACCTTCCAAATACTGTGATTTTAGCCATTAGGTATCACACACTTTGCTAATTTTTCAGAATATTTTCCTCTAGTTTCATACGTCTCAAAGATTTTAACATTATGATTATCCTGTATGTAGTTCTAATGTATCTCTTGCCACAAAAGCTTTTTAGTTTTTGTAATTTTTAAAAAAAATACTTATTTTTATTTTATGTGTATGAATGTGTATGCCTCCAGGTGTGTGCGTGCACTACATATATGCAATACCCATAGAGGCCAGAAGAGGAAGTTAGAAGCCCTAGAAGTGAAGTTATAGGCAGTTGTAAGGCAGACGCTGGAAACCAACTCGGGTCCTCTGNNNNCCAGTGCTCTTAACCACTGAGCCATCCCTCCAGCCACACCTCTGTTATTCTTTCATACCACCTAGATGTCCTTTGAAAATGGGATTTTTTGCCAGGCAGTAGTGATGCACGCTTTTAATTCCAGCGCTCTGGAGGCAGAGGCAGCTTGGTCTACAGAGTTCCAGGACAGGTTCTAAAGCGGCACAGAGAAGTCCTGTCTCGAACACACACACACAAAGAAAATGTGATTTTTAAATGATGGCACAGTTTCTTATTTAACATTCTCCTTTTGTCATTCGCTTAGTTCTTTTTACTTTATAATTTATGCTGATGCTAATATGCTTCTATAGTCTGCATTCAAACCTATGAGTCTGTGGCGGGCCATTCCTATTCAAGCCACCAGAATATCCATGATTTTTTTTTAGTAAAATTTGGTTTGGCTTTTTTGAGACAGGGCCTTACATAGCTAAGGATGAACTCAAGATTCTCCTGTTTCCACTGCCTAGGTTACAGGAGATTACATGTATCTATGGGCCACCACACTCAGCCTTGAATTTCATATGGCACTATGTTTTTTTTTCCCTAAGGTATATTCTAATTATTTTTTTAAATAAAGAATTGCTTTCCATAGTTCTCAAAAATCATCTTGAAACCATCAACAGGGAGATGAAGACACATAGCCCAGGGGAGAGAAGGGGAGGCCGCTTGGGCAGACTCCCTCTTTTCGGCAGCAGCAGAACTCTGAGGGGGGCACACCCCGATTCACACTCTCCCATATGGAGCCGTGGACACTGCTACCTACTGCTTGTTGCTCAGACCGGCATTTGCTCTGGTTGCCCAGCACTCGCTCCCACCAGCTGCTCGACACTTCAAAGCCCTGCCTGCAAGAGCATTACCATCTTGGAGTTCATCTTTCCGAGTTTTCAGAGCTGGTAAGTTTGGGAACTCAGCTTTTAACTATAAATCTCATACGACAAAAAGAAGTGTAGCACCTGCAAACGCCCTCCTAATATCTCTTCTTGTTAGCTGACTGATTTGCAATTTGATGTCTCCGTAAGTCCTAAAGAACTGAGAAATTTCAACGACAGAGTTTCATGGCATCAAAGCGGTTTAAGACCAATTAGTTATATATGAATACATGTGTTTCCGTATGCATTAGATAACAAGACCTAGCAGACAGTCTATTATACTCTACACTTCAAGGTAGAAATGGGCATAAGCAGTATAGAGAAATGTCTGCAGTTATAATATGCATCAATTGATCTGCTGTTATGTAATACCCTGGAACTGAGCCCTTAAACCAAGACCATCACATTTTATCACAACGGCCATGGGCCGGGAATCTCACGCAGCCTAGCTGTGTGCCTCTGGCTGAATTTCTATCATGGGCTGTAGCCAAGGCATCAGCCTCGGCTGCAATCTCATCTGAAGGTTTGACTGAGGGAGAAACTGCTCCCAAGCTTACACACGCATCGAGATTCAGCCATCTCTGCCACCCAACTCCCTCTTCTCCCCCAGCTGTTGACAACACGCCTCTCTTGGTTCTCTCCATAGTTCATGACATTGTGGTTGGCTTTCTTCAGAGTGAGCGAGAGCCCCAAGTTGGAAGCGGAAGTCGCTTGTAACTTGGTCTCAGAAGGCCACTCCATCCCCTCAGCTGTACCTTCCTTCATCAAAGTGTGTCATGAAATCCATTCCATACAGGCAGGACAGCTACACCAGCCAGCACTCGCTAGATCACAGATGGTACGAGGGGTTTTACATAGGGTGTGGATTTCAAGGGCTTTGGATCACTGGACACTGTCTTATATGCAGCCTGCTACCCGATGACATAAAACATCTACAGTTTTCTGTAGGAGGTGGTGTCACAAGGACCCCTAATTCTACCACAGTTTGCTGGCTATATTCACAGTCAAAGGAAATGCAGAATTTCTCCTAACAGCTAGTAAAGACAGAAAAGTACGACTTCTTTTCTCATTCTTTGTATTTTTACTCTGTGTCTGAGTGTTGTGCTTCATGTATGTCTGTGTAGCACATGCATGCCTGGTGCACATGGAAGACGGAGGCATTGGAGTGCTTTAAACTGGAGTTATAAGACAGTTGTGAGCCACCATGTGGGGGTTGGGAATCAAACCCAGGTCCTCTGCAGGTAGGAAGTGCCCTTAACCAAGGTGCTATCTCTCGAGTCTCAGAAGCACTGTTTCTCTACCCAGCTTAGAGAGTTCAGGTTGAAAGTCCCTGCATATGAAGTAGTCACCTTATCTTTCGCCATCTAAAAGCCAGTGAGGTGCTTGGTGATGGCCGCAAAGATTGCTCACACATCCTTGGGCTCCACCATCTAGGTTTATTAATAAGTGCTGGTGAGAGATCGTTTTAAAAAAGTGTGGTTTGTTGTCCACTCAGAAACATATCTAACTTTGAAAACGACCCTTGAAGCTGAAAAAGACAAATGTCTGGCCCCCGTGAGCACTGCTGGAATCCAGCTTGCAGGGAAACCTTCCCTATTCAGGCTGGTGGTCACCCGTGAGTTCTATGAACAACCAAACCCTGGTGTGAATCTTTCTAATGAAAAGCAGAAAACAAGTAGAGGTGGAGAGAAATGTTTTCCCGCAGAATCCGAATCTTTTAGAAACTGGGGCCACTGGAAACAGGACTCTAAATTGTGCCTAGGGGCGGGGGAGCCTTCACAGACCTGACAGCTGCAGCCACTCTCCTAGTGGGCGTGGGCTAGCCTGGTCTGCTACTGACGCGCAAAGCACAGAACCAGTCCACTAGGGATACAATGCGGATTTCAGTTTTGCCACCCTGGACCCTAGTGGAAATTTCTCATCGCTTGCTCACAGCAATGCTTTGTTTTAGTTTTCTCTGGGCGGGACGGAGGCTACACACAGCACATTTCATGACTGGGCTGTATCTAGCGTTGGCGCTTGGTCCCAGAGCGGAGCCTGGCACTGATTTTTGAGCTGTGGATTTGTAGCAGTCTCCAGGACTCTGTGGTTCGCTCGGCTGCAGAAGGGGAGGACAATTCACGAACTGGTTATGAAAAAGCAACCTGGTTGTTTAGTAACGAGAGTTTCTGTGTCAGGACAAACAAGAACAAAGACCAACAATGATGACAAGTGCTGCTCCTCCCAATGTCCCCTTGGGAGGCTGCGAAGAGGGGAGGGAGTCCGGCTCTCCTCCCAGAGTCCTGCTCCGAGGCCAGAGCCTCTGGGTCCAGGACTTCTTCCAAGGCTTGCAGGCCACTCACTCAACTGTCTCTGGGGCATTTGCCTGACAGCATCCCCATTTCCAAGCATATTCAGGGGGGCACAGACTGCTGGCAAACATCAGCTAAAGGCTTTTGTGGCGGAGAGGACAGGTATTCTGTGTGTCGGCTGGAGCAGCACGGTTTTAGCCCAAGATGCCCATCGCTGTTTGGGCAAAGGACAAGGAAAACAAGTTACTCATGGATCGTCCCACCTAAGAGCAGCTATGGAAATGTGTGGGTTCCACATTATTATCATGACGACCCTTCTGCAATACAACTGGGTGCACATGCAAACTTACAAAATCCGTTTGTTTGTTTGTTTGTTTNACAGAGATCCACCTGCCTCTGCCTCCCGAGTGCTGGGACTAAAGGCGTGCGCCAGCACCACCGGGCACAAAATGCTTTTTGAATGCTGAAATGCACCATTTTTTTTTAAACTTTATGCTTCTGGGAAGTGGCTGGGAGGGAGCTCTGGACACACAGACGGGAATGCTGGCAAGTTACTTCCTCCCTGAGGCAGTTTTCACCTCCCTAAACAAGACTCACCTGCCTCTTCTGCAGGCTGAGGGTGTAGACAGAATTGACTGACAAACTTGACAAATGTCCTTCTGGTAATTGGAGAGTTACAGTAAGAATTTAGACTTGGTCTGTTCCGTGAAGAAACACCAGTATCATTGCAGAGTACTAACCGAGGGTTAATTTTAGATAGTTGGGTTTTGTCCATACAAGCTGGTTTTGTTGGTTTGTTTGTTGAGACAAGGTCTGGCCGTGTAGATAAACTAGCTTCAAACCCACATTCTTGCTGGCAACACCTCCCAAGCGCTAGGATTGTTGGTACGCACAACCTCACTGGGCTTCACACAAGCCGCTTAAAAAGCAAAGACGAAAAAGCGGCTTGAGACATCAAAATGTATGTTAACCGTTTTGCACAGACTCAGAATTTATCCATGAGAACCCAGATCTTCCCAGATGATGTAATATACCTCTTTTTCCATAGAAACCTAACTTAAGATTACTTCCTTAAAACTTGTGGAACGGCACAATGTCTGTGATAAATGCACCGCCCATCACCTTTAATATAACATTTCTATAAATGTTAACGTTGTGGCCATCTAACATTTTTTTTCTATTGTTTCCACATCAGCAAAGGACGACTGGACTTGATCAGTCATTGCTTTTGCCAGTTTTGTTTGGAAAAAAAAAACCTGTTTGAAATTGAAACTTTTGTTTCAATTGGCAACTAAATAGTAAAACAGGAAGCTTGAGACAAGAATCAGGCTTTCTTCCTACTTAGCCCCCAAAACACTGCCTCTCTGAACCCAGTCACAGAAATCAAATGGCACACAAGACACCACACCCGGCCTGCTTCCCCTCTTCTCCAAGTGCTGCATGGGTTACAGGTTAATTCAGGAGTGACCGTGTATATCTACTAAGACCATTGGGGAAGACCAGTTTCTTAGAGAGCCCTCTTTTAGGTAAAACATATATGCCCCACCCTCCACACGAACCTCAAGCTCAATAAAAACCTGAACTCGTGATGTTTCCCTGACTCTATAAATGTTCTGCCTTCATTTCCTTTCGATGGCATTTCCATTTTTCATGTGCTTTGGTCAAAATTCTAGTAATCCTTGACTCTTCTCTCCATCAAATTATTCAGCCGAACTGTTAATCTTACTGGATTTTTGTTTTAGATTTTAATTATATATATGTGTATGGGTATGCGCATGTGAGAGCAATGTCTAAGGAGGCCAGAAGAGGGCTTTAGGTTCCCCATAGCTGGAGTCACCGGCAGCTGTGAGTCACATGACATGGGTGCTGGGAGCCGAAACTCCTGTGCTCTTAGCTGACCTGTTTCTCCAGCTGTTCTTCCTGTTTCTGCCTTCAAAACGTCCAGTGTGTAGACCTCCTCACCGCTACTGCTGCCACGGCCACTCTGGCCTGTGGCACCTTCCTCTCTCACCAGTAGAGCACTTGGGATTCTTAACCCAGGCTCTCTCTTACTCTTGCATTCCTGCGGTCTCCCGATAGTACAGTAAAGTCAGATACTTCCTTCTGCCCAAAGTTCTCTAAAGTTATTTCCCACTCTGAATGAAAGACAGAGTCCCTGCCGGCCTATAGGACCTCCAGCGTTGCTTCCAATATCGACTTTCTCCTCTCTTCTGCCTGAGTCGCACTGGCTCCTGGTTGTTACCTGAACGTGCCAGGTACGCTCCTGCCTCTCTGCCCTATTGTTTCTCCCATGAACTTGCATGGCAACTTCCTCTTACTCCTTCCAAGTCTGTGCCGTCTTCTCGTGACCATCCTCCTCATCAGCCCACCTGAATCCACAGACCTACCGCTGTGCCTCTTTCCTTCCTGGTCCTGCTTACTCCCTAGCCATTATGACTCTCTAGCCTGCTAAGAGTGTACACTATGAAAACTGTCTCAGAGTGTACACTATGAAAACTGGGTATGGGGATGCCTGCCTGTGATCTCCATGCGAGGAAAGCTGAGGCTGGGAGAAAGTAGAGTTCAAGGCCAGCCTGAGCTACAGAGTGGCCCTGTTTCAAAAACAATGAAAAATCATGTAGCATTTCTTAGGTATACTGCTTATGGGTCACAGCCTTCAACTAGAATACATGGAAGATGATTGATCAATAAATGTTCCTGAATTAAGAGGAAATGCCAAAAAGGGAAGGAAAGGGGGAGGGGAAGGAAAGAAGAAGGATACAGAAAACAAATGTAACTATGCAATAAAACCCAGGATCTAAACGGGCCTGTGAGTTCAGCCGGCGAAACTGCATGTGTCCTGTTATAATTCTTCGAGGGGAGATGGCCCGGAGATAAAGAGCTTGCTCCACAAGCGCCAGAACTTTAGTTCAAGGGTTCAGAACCCACTTTTAAAAGCCTGGCAGTTCGTGCCTGTGAGCTCAGTGCTCCAAAGGCTGAGACAGGCCGATCCTTGGAGCTTGCTGGCCAGCCAGTCTACCCGAATCAGTGCTGGAGAACTGCGGGGAAACTCAACACTGACTCTGAGCCACACGCTGCTTGTGGTATTCTATTTATTTTATGCGCAAAGCTTTTTTGTTTGTTTGCTTTGCCTGCACGTATATTTGCACACCATGTGTGTGCCTGTTGCTTGTGGAGGTTAATAGAGGCTCCCCGGGACTGGAGTTACAGACAGTTGTGAGCCGTGTAGGTGCTGATACAGAACCTGGGACCTCTGGAAGAGCAGCCAGTGCTCTTAACCTACTGGGCCATCTCTCCAGCTGGCTTGTGGTGTCCTACAGAGGAACAGCAGAGATGGGACAATGACACTGAGGAGAGGCTTCTGTTTGCCCAGGAAAGACCCTGTTGTTGAGTGGCTGTGTTGCTAAAACACTCACCTTTGGGCTTTCCTCTACATCTCCTGACTTAGGCAGGCCTGGGAGCTGAGGTTCTCTTTCCCCAGGAGGATCATAAAACATCTTCCCCAGCCTTTCTGTTTTTGAGGAGGCCACAAAAGAATTCCTTGACTACCCCTTCTGAGTGGTCAGAAGGTTCCCTGCCCCGCATCCTGGAGGGAGGAATGCTGCTTGGAGAGGCCAGAAAAGCTAAACAGACAGGTTTCCCTGGTCAGTCTACAGCATTATCTATGAAGGGAAGCTTCTAGCAACCCAAAAGGACTGGGCTAGAGAGTTCCCAGAGAGCTGGAGGGCAGCCAGCAGAGATTTCTACCTAGGGCACACCAAGCTCCTGCTCCCACATTTCAGACTGTGCAGATCCTTACCAGTGTCTTTGTGATAACACTGTAAATCACCATGGACACAGAGCTGTCTCCTGCTATTCTGCGAGCTTCTCTAGCAAATTAATCAAACCTAAGGAAGGGTTATGGCAACACCAATTGGCAGCCAGTGAGTTAGAATCAGGGGTAGTGATGCTTGTAACTCACATCTAAAGTAGAGAGGTGGGGAAGTGGAGCAGTCTTGGGAACTGGGCTGTCTGCTGTCTCTAGGTGGACGATGCAAGAACTAAGCGGGATTAGCGGACATCATCTGATGTCCGCTGCAGAAGTGCTGGCTCGTTTACGAGTTGGGAAATATTCTCACGCTTCCTAGGGTCAGAGATGTGATCTGTTGCTGTATGTCGAAGGAGAGAAGCTTGAGTCCAAATGGGAGCTGGTTTAGAGGTAGGTTAACACCTTCAAGTTCAGCTCTCACTGAAGAGGTCCTAAAGCCTCCCCTTTGTCTGGAAGCCAGATAGCGTAGACTCAGAATGGGTGACCCTCCTTAAAACACACAAGGAACTGCTAGGCATATGAGAATCGTGCAGTGCAGTCCACCGACCATGCCTGCTGTCCAGACTATCCCTCCTGAGACAATGGAGTTCACTACAGGTTTCTGAAGGTGGACCTGCAGCCTGGGAATCAACACTAAGGATGGCTGGCTCTCCTAAAAATGCTTCATCCAGGCCATTCTGAGCCCTGATACTCAACCATACTTTCCAACAGATTTCATCCCTAGTTTTTGATCCACATCTGTATCTACAAAATTCAACCTATTTTCCTGTCCTATCCTGGGCCCATTACTAACTATTCCTCTTCTCTGCTTCCGGAGGATCGGGTGATCACATACAGGCTTTGTATAGGTGAATGGATACATTTCTGCCTACAAAATCCCAATTGTACTGCTGTCTCTCACGAGGATTTATTACTTTGGCAAACCTTTAACCTCCTAACCTACCCCCATCAGGCATGAGGCAAGACTCTAGATAATACATAGGTACTTGTAACCAGACCCCAAGTTCTTGGGACACCTCAACATTATTCCTTTGTATAGTGATCAGGGCTGGGATCAGGGGCCTTGCCCTAGGCCTATGACTAGTGAGCTGTTCTGACCTCCAACAAGTCACTGACCTTTCTGGGTCTTTGTCTCCAAATTTTAAAATGATGGGAGGGAGCCTACTAAAGCCTCTTTTTTTTTTTAAAAAAAAAACAAACTAGCAAACAAACGAAAAACACTAAAACAACAACAACAACAACAATAACAAAGCCCACAAAGATTCTATTCGCCACCTTAAGTTTCAAATGACAAGAGCATCTGCAAGCCCCTTTCCTAAACTTTCCCCAAAGTTCCTGGCACTAAAGAAGGAAAAACATTTTTTCAGTAACTCGACATTTGTGTCTTTTATGGCAAATTACCTCGGGCCTTTTCAAGTCTTTTACTGCTCGCTATTTCCTTATAAACCCTTAAAAGAAGAATAAAATGAATAAACTATTCATCCTTCCTAATTCATTTTATACTAATTAATTTTCTGAAATTATTTCCCTTGGGTGCAGCCTCTCCAACCTTTTCATTCTGGTAGTTATGCTCACTGGTGTTGCCGTGTTCCCTTTTCACAAGGAGGTTTGTTACATGCTCTGGCCTGAACGGCCACACGAGGAAATTCACAATTTACACATAAACATTCTGACTTGAGCCTTCAGAAGGTGACAGGCATGCAGAGGCAGAGGAGAAGAAAGAAATGGAGAGGAAGGGATGAAGAGAAGGTGGGGAGGGAGGATTTCCGAGATGTGATTGGATCAATGCCTTCATTCCGTGATGGACTTTTAAAAGGATGGCATTATTGGAAGGTAGTGGGAAGTAAGGATGGGACCTCCTTAGAGGTAGCAGGTCACCAAGACTGTGACTTTGAAAGGTATACTTTATTCCTGGCCCCTTCCTGTCTCTTTCTTTGCTCCCTGGCTATCAAGAGGTGGACATCTTTCCTCTGCCATTTTCTTACTCCATGGTGGTCCTGTCGTGCCAACCACAGGTTGAAACTTTTGCACCTGTGAGCTAAATAAATGATTCCTCCGTTATATAACCCACACCAGAAATGTCACAGTGTCTTGCTAACCCACTAACTAACCAACTGACACAGGCTACTGCAAAATACATACTGAAATGTGGGGATGAACACAAGCGTGGAGGAACCGAAGTCACTGCAGATGTCATCCAAGCAGGCCCCAGGACAAGTGTCTAATGAGTGAGTTGCTCACAGAGCAACAACTTTCATTAGCACGGAGCAGTCACAACATTGATAGGTAAGGGAGCACCCATCCAAACTGTGAACACTGATCCACAGTGCTTCTCCCATAGCACAAAGGATTCTGGGGAGAAGATACTGTGTGTGCCAGGGTCTGGGGGAAAAGGAAGATGATGAGCCCCACTCCCTTCCTATGCCCCTGCCTCACAAAGCTCACCATTTTTCTCTCCAGCTTTCAGTGGAGAACTCATCTCTGCCCACTCTTCACCTTCAAGTTGACTTAGTGTTTAAGTTGCAGTGATGCCTGACTAAAGGTTACTATGCCTTCCCACCACCTCCTCCTGGATCCGCCTTTCCTCCAGACCCTACCATGCTGGGGGTCAGGAAGAAGTAGAAAGAGAATGCTTCGTGAACCTTTTCTGGCATCTCAAACACAAGGGAAGCAGAAAGCTGGAATAGAGACCAAGAGATGCCTACGGAGAGAAGAAGAAATGGAAACAGCTTTTGGAACGACGCATACACAAAAAAGACATCGGGCCCATATGGAAAACATTAAACAAAATTAAAAGGCCCTTTCTACTATGAACAGCAGATTCGCATAATACAAAACTCCCTGAATAGCAAAGCTCTCTGACGAACTTTACAAAGCAAAACAGAACCAAAGAAAGCGCTCCTTCGCTCCTTCGAGGGATGCCCAGCCATCGCTAGCTACAAGCCTCTTTCTGGTGCTCTAACAGGCGGCCACCCACTGCAGCCCCCACTCCACTGTCTCCATCCGGCATTTGTGCCAAAGGCTCCAATGGCAGAGCAGTCCAGTCTGCTCTGTCCCGCCCGCTGAAATCATGCCCTGCCTCTGTCAGCACTGGGGAATGGTTTTAGGGAAACAGCAAGGCTCAGACCTCAGCTCAGTGAACCCTCCCTCAGCATCAGCTTCCTCTCCACCTTCTTGCTCAAAACGATAGTAAAAAAATGAAAAGCATGCTGCAATCCAAGTACATAACCAACAGTTGAGTTTAACTTTCATCCCTGCCCTGCTTATTCTGCATTACTGGAATGTAAACAGCACAAGCCCACTAACCTATCACCCCTGGTTTCTCAGTACAGACACGTTAGAATGCTCGAGCTAGACCCAGGAAAAAGAGGAAACAGGAAACTGATCCCCGTCCTCTCTCATTATTGCCGTTTGTTCGTTGTATTTTAGACAAGGTCTCTTGCAGCTTGGACTGGCTTAAAGACGTGAGGTAACTGAGGGTGACCTTAAAGCCCTGATTCTCCTGCCTCCACCTCCCAAATGCTGAGAGCACAGGCGTGCACAGGGCCACACCCAGATTATATGGTGCTGCAATTAAAACCCAACCTAGGGCTTTGTGCACGTACTTTACCTAAAGAGCCGCAGCCCCAGCCCCAATGAAAGCAAAGCCACCTCCCTGCCTAACTCAGTTGTTCTAATGCTTTGCCATTCGAGTGACCTTCTTCCTCCTGACTCAGACTTGAGACATTTTTCTTGCTCGGTACAGGTCTGGAAGCAGCCAGTCACTGTGTCAGAATTTCTGTCGACTTTGCTGTTCATGCAAGTGTCCCCTTGGCGGCCATGCGACGATCAGTTCCGGGCTGGCGTAGATGCTCCTGAGAACACCACACACAACCCCTTCACCCCCGTTCTGACATTGCGCTAGACTCACCCAATCTTCTCTACCATCTGAAGCACAAGAGAGCGGACAGACGGCTCTGGTCAGACAGACGGCTCTGGTCAGCACCAAGCCTCCCTGGCAGCCTCTCCAAACCCGCCCAGCAGCCTCTTAGGTCAGGTTGTGGTGCTTCTCGAACTGAGGACTTCCCCATTCACACTGCCCTACCCCCTTCTCTACCCACAGCTCGTGTTAATAAGGAAAGAAAGGAAGGAGGAGGGAGAGGGGCTCTCTCTCTCTCTCTCTCTCTCTCTCTCAGAGCGCTCAGGAAAAAAAATGTATGGGCCAGAAGAGTTACTCCATCATGAAACACAAGCCAAAAGCTAGGTTTTATGAGATGAAAGTCCACAAAACAAGATGCTTTTGCACATAACCTTGAAACACATTTTTACCCACAGCATTTTTGTCTTCTCTAACATCCCATGTGTCTGCAAACACAAGCTGGTCAGTCCTGTTTCAGATTTGGGCTAATAAGTAAGAAAGAGAGGAGGCATTCCATGAAATAACTTATTTCACGAACATCTGAAGTTTGTTCTTTTTAAAGGCACAGAAGTTCTAAACAAGGAAGCCAGCGATTCCGAGAATTTCATTCTCACCACAGTGGCTCAATGTTTGTTCCTCTAACAACGTGTGGTTACCAGCCTTGCACAGACTCTCACATTCAAAGCCAGGGCAGTTTCTTTTCATCAGGGACACAGAGTCGGCTCAAGCGAAGAAGGGAGTCAGTCGGGTGGGTGCTTTAGAGCCGTCACAGAGGGTTTGTTAGAGAGAAACGGGCACTAACCTGTGTTGCCTTAATCCGCTGGGGGGACGAGAAACGGCTGAGCGCTGTTGTCCTCAGCTATCTTCTGGCCAGCTTCCTGTGAGGCTGCATGTGACATTGTACTTCCTCACTGTACCTTCTTCTGCTCGCCTGCCTCTCTAACTGCTCAGAGGCATGTGATACTATCGGCCAGCTGCCGGTTCACACCGGGTGGCCCTGCGCCTATAGAAAGGGCTGTTTCCTAGGAATAGTTCCCTGGCTTCTTCTGGGTGTTCACCAGACAGAATGTACAGGTGGAGAGGAGCTAAGGCTGAGGGTGGACTCCATGATATCAGACAGGGAAGCAGGGAGATAGTCCACGGCCCCAGGCTCTCTGGTCTACAGTTGGGGTTCTGTAACTGAGAAAGGACAGAGCCATAGGAGAGCTTGGAGTCTGGACATTCTTCCATAGCTGGGTTCCTGATAGTGATGTCCACCCTGGAGATGTCTAAGGAAGGGCTTTGGTCGTGCTGTTCCCAAGGTGTCTCCACACTGTCCTGTAGAGGAGGCACTAGCACCAGCAGAACAGAACCAGGGCTTGGCTCTCACGTCTGGGTGCTGCTGCCACCACAGCCACCCAGCCTGAACTTCTGGGAGTCTCAAGTCCGTACAGCCCATTTAGTAGTGTTGTCAGGCACCGAGTCCCAATCCTTGGGTTAGAAAACAAAGCTACTGTGATCTCGGCCTCCATGGACTAAGTAACTCTGATGCTGGCCTGGCAGGAAAGAAGAGGGGGTGACCTGGCAATGTCCCTCTACCCTAGACGGGGAGAAGGCTGACAGAGCCATTTCTAATCTTCCTGTCTTTTATCCTCTTTCCTAGGATAATCTCAGGAGGGTCCGAACACACAGGAACTTGTGGATGTAGGAAGTGCTGTGTGGAAGTAAAGCTATGTCCCAGGGCAGTGGGAACGGCCTCCAATTGGTTCAAATTGACACTTGAAAAACCAAAAACTGTTTCTTTTTGGCCACCCCAGCACAATTCTCTTTTCAAAAATGCTATAAAAGAGATTTTTGTTTCTGGATTTCAGCAAGGTAACCATAGACAATTGTCAAGCGTTGAAACTATTTCCCATGTAATTCCTCGGTGTGGTTTCCATATGAGCCCCACAGTAAGGAGACCGGCCCTGAGTGAGAGCTGTGGACAATTGGGAGATTCCAGAGTCTTAGTACACGGTTGGGGCTCTGGCTTTGGAAACACAGTAACCATCCTCCCATTCTGACTGCTAATGGCTGGTTTGGGGATTGAACCACATATCTGGATTAGCAGGCTGAGCCAAGATGGCTGTCCCCATTACATCCACAATGTTAGCTTTACAATATGAATAATGGTAACTCTTTCCCATCTTGGAATTAGACATTGCAAAGAACTTTGTGGTTGTAAGACAGTAAGGGCTCTATGGGAACTCATAGGGCATTTAGATGTCTCATGTTCTGAGTTTAGCATCTAGCAGGGCTTTCCGTCAAGCAGGTCTGTATGTTCTCAGGCACTGTGGTGTGTGTGGGTCAGTAAAGACCTTCATACACCTAGCCTGGCTTCTCTGTGTGGATGCTTCTTCTGTTTTTAAATTTTAAATTAAAAAATTTTAAGACTAAAAAAAATTTTAAAAAATTTTTTAAGACTTATTTTAAAATTTTTAAGTTTTTTTTTCCATTTTCATGTGTGGGGTGCATACGTATGTGTGCCCAAATGCACAGCACATGGTGTTCCAAGGTTGATGCTGGGAATCATCCCCAACAGCTCTTCCACCCCATTCATCAAGGAAGGGTCTCTCAGTCAGGCCCAGGACTTGCCAAACAATTAATCTTGTTGGCCAGATGGCTCTGAGGATCTCCTCAGAGGCGAAACTACAAGTGGACGCCACGCACAACAAGCGTTTACATGGGCTCTGGACCCAAACCCCTGTCCTCAGGCTTGTGTAGCAAAGGCTTTAACTACTGAGCTATCTCCCCAACCACGCAATCTTTTCTTTTTTAGAGCAGTTGAAAAGCTACAGATAATTTGAGATAGTACAGAGATCCCATATGGTCTACAACCCGTCACCTCTATCAGCAACATTTTGCATGTTAATAAGATATGTAAGTAACAATTAGTAAGCTGATATTGGAACATTAACTTAAGTCCATAGCTGATAATTTCTGGAACAAAAAAAATACACTAAAGGCTAAGAAATTATATTACATTTGATAGTGTCTTGCAGGCAAGGAAAACAGTGGTCATCTGGGGCTAATGAATATCATTTAACTATTCTCTCTCTCTCTGTTTTCTTTTTTGAGACAGGGTTTCTCTGGAAACCTGGAGCCTGTCGTCCTGGAACTAGCTCTTCTAGACCAAGCTGGCCTTGAACTCACAGAGATACACCTGCCTCTGCCTCCTGAGTGCTGGGATTAAAGGTATGCATCCCAAAACTGAGCAAATATTTTGATTAAAGTAGTTAGGTATATACAGTGTCTAGAGATTTTTTAGCGCAGAGTTTTTAACTACTGCTAGATACAGTCCAACTTTACCTCAAACCACAGAGTCAAACTGAGTCTGAACACAGAAGTGGGAGAATTAAATTCTTCCTGGGGTTTGCTTTTTGACTTTAGTGACTGCTTCTTCACTCCATGCCTGAGGAGCTGGTGGTGCTGCCACGGGGTTAGAGAAATCCAGCCTGGTCGATGAGGGGCACATGCCCCACAGTAGGCTGACGGGGTGGGGGTAAGGGCTCTTGCTTCTGTTTCCCCACTCAGGGTGGCAGGCAAGGGCAGACTGGCAGAGCCCACTGTAACTTTCTCCATGGCCAGAACCTCTCCTTCTGTTTTGAGAGCATCATGCTTTTTCTTCACTGAGGGAGGATTAACCAACCCCCTTGCCACTGCCATATTTCACAAAGGGTCACAGACAAAACCTTTTCATAGAGGGAAGAACATGGACACTATAAACGTGGCTCTTTGTTTCATCCCCATGAAAAAGATGCTGAAGCAGTGATGGTCCCTAATCATCTCACCAGCACTCAGAGGGGTGAGAAGAGATGCTGCTACCCTGGCTGTTGTCATCAATCATTTACCAGACCCTCACCACTTACCCAGAGCTATGCACTCTACATAGAGATGTTCATTCTCACTGCAAGCCTGAGGGTTAACTATGATCATCTCTACCTCACCGATAAGTAACCAAACTTAGAATCACTAAACTGTCCAGTGACCCCTGATGAGTTTGAAGCCAACTTGCAAGCTCAGTTCTGTCTGACCAATAGGGAAATGTTAATCAAAACCACGAAGTGATACCCTCTAATTCCAGTTAGAAAGACTACTCACAAACAAACAAAGTATCTCACAAACAAACAAACAAAAAAGCAACAAATGCTGGCTGAGGATGCAAAGAAAGGGAACTTTCATAAGTGGTCATGTAAATTGGTGTCAACCATCATGCAAAACACTGTGGAGCTTCCTCCAAAAACTAAGGCTCCAGGGAGAGCTAGCATTCCCATTACTGTAGAAAGGGATCAGTATGTTGAGGGGAGGCCTATCCTCCCCCGTTCATCTCAGTTCAGCCCACAAGAGTCAACCAGACTGTCCACCCATAGAAGGCAATGTGGAATGCTAGGTATACAACACTGTTCAGCCATAGAAAAGAAGGAAGTCTCAGCATTTGCTGCAATGTACGCGGAGACAGAGAATATAATGTTAACTAAAATAATGCAGGCACCAAAGGGAGAAATGAGTACCACATGTTCCCACAGGTAAAAGAGCTGACCTGAGGAGTAGAAATAGAACAGGGCTCACAAAGTTTTGCAAGGGTGATAAAAGACTGTTAGTGAGGGTTTCTATTGCTGGAAAGAGACAGCATGACCACAACAACTCTTATAAAGGAAAATATTTAATTGGGGCTGGCTGGCAGTTTCAGAAAGTTAGTCCCTTATCATCAGGGCAAGTGGCATGCAGGCAGACACAGTGCTGGAGAAGGAGCTAAGAGTGTTCTACCTCTTGATCCACAGGCAGCAGGGAAAGAATTGTGTACTGAGCATAGCTCATGCGCGTATCTGAGACCTCAAAGCCAGCCCCAAGGGTGACACTCTTCCTCCTCCAGTAAGGCCACACCTCCTCCAGTAAGGCCACACCTCCTCCAGCAAGGCCACATCTCCTCCAGCAAGGCCTCACCTTGCAACAGTGTCACTCCTATAGGCCAAGCGTTCAAACTCGAGTCTGTGGGGGCATACCTATTGAAAACACCATTCTACTTCCTGTCCACCATAGGCTTGTAGCCATAACATAATGCAAAATGTATTTAGTCCAATTTCAAAAGTCCCCATAGTCTATCACAATCTCAACAATGTTTAAAAGTCCAAATTTAAAGCCTCTTCTGAGATTTATAAACTCTCTTAATTTATAAACTCCTAAAAATAAAAATAAAAAAAAACAGATCACATATTTCCAACATATGATAGCACAGGATATATATGACCATTCCAAAATGGAGAAAAGGGAACATAGTGAGAAAATATTGGACCAAAGCAAGATCAAAATCCAGCGGGACAAACTCCAAACTCTGCATCTCCATGTCTGATGTCAAAATGCTCTTCAGATCTTCAACTCCTGTCAGCTTTGTTGACTGTAACACGTATTTCTCTTGGTTCCACTCCCTGTTAGCAGTTTCCTCAGTAGATACCCACAGTTCTGTATTCTCCAACATCTTGGAGTCTCCAAGGCAATCCAAGCTTCACCTTCACAGCTTCACGCAATGGCCTCCATGCAGGGACACCCCTAACACATGCCTGGCCTCAGAAGCTTTCTTTAGTCTACAAGGCAAATTCTATAACCCTTTCTTGAATCCTTGACTCTAAAGTCAGAACCAAAAGGCTAAAGCTGCCTTTTGCTTGCTGCTGCTTGCTGGGGCTGGAACACGGTCCCTTTGTTCAATTCCTTATTCACTAACTTTCTGATTTCAAAGGTTTCCTTCACTGTCTAACCTGGGCTGTCCTGGAACTTGCTCTATGGACTAGGCTGGCCTTGAACTCAGAGATCTGCAGGCCCCGGCTCCTGAGTGCTGGGATTAAGGTTAAGGCGTGTACCACCACTTCTGGACCTAAACTAGTCTTTAATTCCGTTTTACAAGTTGGAAGTTTAGCTGGGTGGGATTTTGCCCTAAGGTCTCTATTCTCTTCATTCCATTTAACGTTAGGTTTTCCTTTAATCTGTTTAGCTCCTTGAACACAGGATTTAGCTGTATTTTACTTCCTGATGTCCCTTTTCTCCTCAAATTGTACATTTTGTATTTTTCTTTGCTCAGTTTGCTCCTTTTCATCATAAACCTTAATTAGAGTTAACATTAATAACCATACAACAATGTCTATACTAGGCTCTTTCGAGATTTCCTCTGCCAATGGAACTAATTCAAATCTCTTCACTTTAGCCTTGGGCAGACTCTTTGGACAGGGGCAAAAAGCAGTCACAGTCTTTTTACTAAAATACACAAGAATGATCTCTAGGCAATATACTAAATCGCCTCTGAAACCTCTTGAGTCAGGCACGCACAGTTCAAAGCACCCTCAGCACCACTGTCTTCCATGCTCCATTTAGTATGCCCCATTAAACAGTGCTTAAAGCATTCCACTGCTTTCCTAACTCAAAGTACCAAACTTCAATTTCCTCCCAAAGAAAATGTAGTCAGGCCTATCACAGCAATACTCCAGTCCTTGGTATCAACTTCTGTCAAAGAGGGAGAGGGAGAAAGAAGATGACCAATAGATACAAGGATGCCTCTGGTTGGAAGGAGCAAGTTTAAAAGTCCTTTAGCATAACTAGATAGCCGTGGCAAGCAATTAGTTGTATATTTTTAAAGCAGAGAGCAGTAGAGAATTTTGCTTGTTTCAAACATAAAGAAAGGAGGATGTGTCCTATCATTTCCGATTATATACTAATGTTAAACTATTACACTATAGTCATAAATACATTGAACATCCTGCGTCATAAGTAAAAATATGTTTCAAGCTCATTCCCACACAAATATCCACAAAGTTTTCTGTTGCTACATGTGGTCAACTCATCTAATTTTCTTTCATTTTTGGTCAACTGAACAAAAGTTTTTAATCTAGTATACATTTAATCATTTTCTACAAATAATTTGTCTCTATTTGGTTAAGTCAATAATGATCCTAATGGCATTTAAAGACTCTCTTGTATATTTTTGTTTATTGAACCAATTCTGAAAGGAGTTTGCTAAATTACTGTAGTGATAATTTGTTTATTTTAATGAGTAAAGCTTGCCTGGAGATCAGAGTACACAGCTAAGCCACTAGAGGTCAGGGAGTGGTGGCACACACCTTTAAAGTCAGGACTCAGGAGAGAGAGGCAGAGGGATCTCTGTTAGTTTAAGGCTGCCCTGGGCTACACAAGATTGAATCTGTCTAAAAGAGAAACAGCTCACACAAAGGTGATCCCAGCACTTGGGATCCCACGCCTTTAATCCCAGCATTAAGGAGGTGGAGACAGGAGTGATAGGGCTGGGCAGAGAGAGGAATATAAGGCGGGAGGAGACAGGGGCTCAGTGCAGTCTGAGGTCTGGTGGAGACAGATGCCATCTGGAGATGCAGTCTGAGGACAGGATTCGCCCCTCAGTCTGAGCACTGGTAAAGGTAAAAGAACTCTCTAGTGGCTGGTCTTCAATAGTAACCCTTATATCTGACTTCAGGTTTTATTTATTAAGACTAATTAGAATTTATGCTAAAAACTATGAAAGTTTATTTGTATTGTTCCGTATTTCATTTGGATTATTTTATTTGCACTAACAAATTTTGTTTTATCTAATTAAATGATAAGACATTCACATTAAGGTTCACTATGGGATTTATACTCTCATTCTTCTGTGACTTTGCCCGAGGTTTTTACATTTCATTTTAATATTTATTAGTATTTTTATTCCCGATTTTGTTTTGTTAGTTAGCAACTATCAGCTACTGCCTGGTCTTCATCCTCTCTATGTAAATCAGTTGGCATACAATCCTGAAGACAGCCTACAGCCAGAGAGCTTCTGTCTTTCCAGTGCTAGGAGTTGAACTCAGGGTCATTCATGGTAGACAGGCGCTCTCCTGCTGAGCTATGTCCCTAGATTACCTTTCTAATGTATCTGAGAACCAGCAGTTTTATTGGAAGAACCTAATCTATCCACATTTGTTTCTCTTACTCTGACACTTTAGTATATGCATTGTTAAATTTCCTTTTTAGTGTTTCCCCCTTTCTTAATTTTTGCTGACTGGCCGTACTTTTCATTATTATAACATCCTCTGACCTTGACTGTGAATATGTACTTTCAATTTTAATGGTTTAGAAGTCCTCCCCATATTTCTGTCTAGATAGCAAATACATGCGACCTTTCTGGTTGAATGTCAGAGCACTGCCAGCTGAGACCCGGCAGAGCAAAGGGACATTGCACAGGCATCAGGAACGGTTCCCTTTGAGGGGACAGGGATGAAACAGTCTGGCTATGAAACCCAGACCGGCCTCAAATTTGTAACCCTCCTACCTCAGCTTTCCGGGTGTTGGGATTCCAGGAGAACCGCTACACCAGGCTCTAGAAATGAACCTAAAAGGATGGACCGCAAAGCCTCCATTGGCTCCCCAGCTTCCTGTACGGAGGTGGACTGTACCTCTCACCAGCAATGTGGGTAAGTAGGAGCCAGAGAGACAGCCAGGAACCCAAAGCTGGGCCACAGCCAAAACGAACCTCAAAACGATCCTCAGGAAAATATCTGCAAACTTTAGAGACCCGCAGGCATCAGGAAAATCTGCAGATCTGTCTGCAGGAGGGAGGCTGCCCAAGGTGTCTCTGACTACCTCACTACTAGTACCAGCTAAGGCATCTGCCCTAGAACAAGACAGGTTCACAGGAATGTTAGCACATGTCCTTAGGAGTCAAGGAATTCAGCTGAGACAATAACACCAGACCTGCGAGAGGCTAGAAGTTGGAGCTGCCTGACGGATAGCTAAGAAGGTACAGCTGTCAAGTCTCTTTTCCGAAAGAGGGACGTCTGTCATTTATTTAAGCATTAGTCTGGCTAGGGGTGGAATGGAAGAAATTCTGGCCATAAAATGCATGTGTTGGACCGGGCAGTGGTGGCACACGCCTTTAATCCCAGCACTCGGGAGGCAGAGGCAG
>LOEQ01000182.1:329158-347641 GCA_001685075.1 Bramus lutescens | reverse complement strand
AGAGTTTTGGAAGTTGCTTACAATGCACTTCCTATTTACTTAGGTAATATCATACCCTTCTGGAGTCTTTGATGGAGCTGAAGAATTTATAGTTATAGTTTTCCTTAGTTATGATAAAAGATAAAGTGTATATAAATATTATAGCTGTATTTCTTGCTTGATACCTGTTTTGTTATATGTAGTTTTGCTATGTTAAAGTTAAAGCCTTCCTTTCTGTTTAAACAGAAAAGGGGAAATGGAGGTCCTTCTGTCTATGTGCTGCTTTCATTGGTTAATAAAGGAACTGCTTTGGGCCTATACCAGAGCTGTAGGGGAACAGAGCTAGGCAGGGAAAACTAAACAGAATTCTGGGAGGAAGAAGGCAGAGTCAGAGGGACACCATGGATCTACCATGGGAGATGTGCTGAAACTTTTGCTGGTAGGGCCACGACTTCATGGTGATACACAGATTTATAGAAATGGGTTAAATTAAGATGTAGGAGTTAGCCAATAAGAAGCTAGAGCTAATGAGCCAAGCCGTGATTTAAATAATATGATTTCTGTGTGGTTATTTTGGGGCTAAGCTAGCCGGGCGGCTGGGACGAACAAACGGGCCCTCCTCCTACACTAGAGATTATTTTTAACCACATGGTCCTAATGCAAAGGATCAAATTGTCCATTAATCACCCCTTGTTACTGAACAAATAACCCCTAGAATTTCTACAGCTGTACATAATAAATACTTTGCTTTCACCCATGAAATTCTGAGTGGAGAGAAGGTAGTGGGGTGCCCACCTCCACACAGTCACTCAAGGATTCAGGATGTCCCAAGCAAAGCTAAGGCTGCTGTGGGGTGGCATCCATCCCCCCAGAGCCTAGAAGGGCAAGATATTGCTGCTGGGCAGTTTGTGGGCACAGGAGAATCTCTCTGGGACTAACTGGCTTTAATTAGCAAGTTGACACAAGGAAGAGGTGGGTAGACAAGAAAGAAATCTGGAAATTTGGAACCTTTTGCTTTGAATTCCAAAAAGTAAGGGTTAGCATGGAGAGAGGACTTTAAGCCACAGCCGCTCCTGTAGACTTCTCATTGAAGAAGGTGAGGGATGGGTGGGTGACTCAGAGAGCTTGCCTGGCAAGCACTGGGCTCCATCTCCACCAATAAATGCATACATGCATGAATGAATGAATAGGGCCAATGAAACGGCTCAGCTCAACCCCCAGATCCACATGGAGGAAAGAGAACATAGACTCCTGCAAGTTGCCTTCAGACCTTCATATATGTGTTATGGCATGAGCTGGTTCATCTACATGTGCATGTATACACACCAAAGTACAATAAACATTTTTAAAACGCTTAAAAAATGAAAAGAAACAGTTTAAATAAATAAAGCCAGGATCAGATAAGGTCAAAGGAATGATCGTAGGTAGAGAAGAAAATGAACCCTGGGAAGGAGGAAGCCAGAGACAGGGGAAAATGAGGCCCAGGGCAGTTCTGGGTGCCTGGAGGAGGACAAGAGCAGGGAGGAGGAAGGGTCCTCTGTGGCGGTGTTAACACTGCTGACAGAGATGGCACCACATGAGTGTGGGACGTAGCAATATGGAGGCCACTGGGCCCTCTGACACGCACAAGATTCTGGCCAGGGTGGATTTCAGAGGGGCACCTCTGCAAAGGACGACAAGGATGAGGTGGGAGCCAGTAGGGGTACAGAGGAAAACTTTGGGGGGGGGTTGTGTCCTTCTTTCCCAAGGGGAGAAATCACTGCATGTGTGCATCAAGGTCACAGCGATCCAGCTGCAGCGACAGTGGAGCTGGGAGCAGAAGAGAAACAAAAATGTTTCTGAAAGTGAGATTTATTACTGTAACTTGCAAAATAAGCAATAAAATCTCATCCTGCTCAAATGGGGTAGTTCTACTCTTTCGTGTCCAACGGCTTTAGAAAATTCTTTTTTTTCCTTTTGAGCACACCATAATTTGCTTAAGCAACTTTTTATCCTTGGATACGTGGGCAGCTTTCTTTACATTTCTGTATGCATTAGCTTGTATACAACAGCAGGCAGTTCTGAACCATCTTTCCTGATGGTTGCTCAGGATACACGCACCAAAGTAGAAGTACTTAAGTAACTTCAGTGCATATCAAACAGCCTGATGGCTATTTGATAGGACCAATGGATGGCTTAGGCCCTCTCTTATTGGGACCCTTCCTCTGACTCTACCACATTGACTGTCAAGGTGGCCCTGCGGTTGATCAGCGTCTGCCTCTCCCACTAGACTGCAAAGTGAGCGTAATGACTGGGTCCCTTTGCTTGCCGCTGCAGCCTCAGCTTGGTGACGGGGAGGCAGTCATGGTTGTGAGCCATGAATGGAGGAGGCTGATCACAATTACAGAGTAGGGTGACAGGACGTCGTAATGCAGCCTAGAAGCCCATCACGAGGCTGAGGCAGGGGGATGACTGGTTCCAAGTCAGCCCAGGCTATCATCAGACCTGTATCAAAATAATCAAAAAGGACTAGGATAGACCTCGCTACATGCTTTTATTCGAGGATAAAATGAGAATATGACTGTCAATCCACCAATAACCCCAGTGCCATTCTGGGTCCCTTCAAAATATTTATATGATTGACGAATGAATGAAAGGTAATGTATTTATAAAAAGCACACCAAAGAAAACAATAAGTAAATAAAAAGCACACACAAAATCATGTTTTGATGAATGGATTACTGTGGACTCTTCACTTCCGTCCCCATTCACATTTTAAAGTTTGTTCTTTAGTAACTTCATGCACTTTACAATGTATTTACATTATACCTGCTCTCAGCCCCATCCTCAATTCCTCCTGTATCCCTTCTCTGCCCAAATTCACACCCTATTCTTTTATTTTTTTTCACCCTATTCTTTTAAACAAAATTACAACCCACTGGATCCAGATAATGCTGCTATACCCTCCTCACATTTTAATTTAATTTTACTGAGACAGGGTCCCTGTCTGGCCCTGGAACTAGCTATATCGGCAAGATTGGCCTTGAATTCACCTAGTTCCTGGAATAAGGCCATCTGCCACCACACTGATCACTGTGTTTTGTTAGGGGTCCAAGGAGCCCCGCGGTTCCTTAGCCGAATGCTGTGCAGCAAACCAGCGGCCAGCAGGTGGCAACAAACCGTCATTAAACCGGTGGTTTAATGAGCCCTCCCCGAAAGGGCTGCTTCTCTGGCCTCCTACAGCTGCTGTCCCCAGGTCCCCACCCAATGGAAACACCAAGCTTCCGGCCTGGAAGTCCTAGGGACTCCCGCAGCTTGGTGCATTTCCCAGGACGCGGCGGTCTCCCTCTGAAGAGTCTCAGCTGGAATCCAGCTCAGTTCCTGCCATAGCTCAGCATAAAGTCCGGAGGACCTGAGCAGGGTGTTTGGAGAGCTGGCAGTGATATTTCTTCAGAAAACATCAGATTTTATCCAGTTTACACCAAATTACCTGCCTCTGTCAGAAAGGCTCAGGCGTTTAAATTTTCTCTCGTCATTATTGTTTGGAAGTTTTATTTGTCAGACGGGGTCCCTCTATAGGCTCTAAACTGACCTCAAACTTGTGATTGCTCTGCCTCATCCCCCTGAGTGTTTTTATTTAACGACGTGGGCTATCAGATCCACCCTCACACCCAAGCAGAGACGCTCTGAAGACTGTCCTTCAGGCTGATAGTTTCGTGATAAAATGGATCCTACAACGCTTCCTATGAGACACAAACCAGACTTTCCAATTCGTCGGGGGCCTCCCAGTCTTGGAGCGGAGCCTAGCAATCGGCATGGCTGTCCCACCCAGTTACAATCTCTCCTTTTCCATGGAGGAATAAAAGGAAGGAGAGCATGGTGAGCCAGGCAGAGTGCTGCTGCCTCCCTCTCCAATCTCACCGCAGCTCAGCAGAGCGGAGTTACCTGTGATGTGTCCAAGATCCTTTAGGCTGCAAGTCTCAGACTAATCAGAATTTGACGTTTCTCTGTCTGTATATGTGACCATGAGTGCGGTGTGTATGATCACATGGACGTATGTGTACATGCGGGTGCACATGCATGTGCTAGAGGCCAACTTTCTCAATCACTCTTCACCTTCTTTCTTTCCCCTGCTGGAACTCACTCTATAGACCAAGCTGGCCTTGAACTCTCGGAGACTCACCTGCCTCTGCCCCTCCAGGTGTGGGCATTAAAGGTGTGTGCCACCATGCCCAGGCCCATCTTATTTCTGGAGATAGGTTTCTTACTGAAACTAGAACCCACTGATTAAGCTAGATTGGCTGGTCAGCGAATTGCACGGACTTGTCTCTACCTTCCCAGCTCTGGGGTTACAAACACAGGGCACCACACCTGGCCCTTTACATGGGGGCTTAGGATTTGACTTCAGATCCTTGTTCTTGTGTTACTGAGCCATCTCCCCAAGTCCAGAACTGGATGTTTCTGATGCCAATGATGACGCTCCTCCCCACTACACTCAGGGTTCAAATTGTACCCCAACTAATCCCCGTCTAAGACAAGAGTGAGGCCTAGGGATTCTGAGGTGGTTCTTCTTGCTTCCCATCCTTAATATTATACATAAAATTTCACTTTGATCTTCCTTGTAGAAGGCAAAAATAACTGCTTTGTACTGGCAAACTTTTATGTCAATTTGCCACAAGATTAGAGTCATTTTGGAAGAGGGAACCTCAATTGAGAAAATGTCATCCCCCCCCAAAAAAAAACAGAAAGAGAAAATTCCCAACTTTATTGGCCTGCGGGCAAGCCTGTGGTGCACTTTCATAATTTATGACTGGGAGGGCCCAGCTCATTGTGGGGGGTGTCATCCCTGGGATGGTGGTCCTGGGTGCTATTTAAAAAAAAAAAAACAGACAGAGAAAGCCACGAGGAGCAAGCCAGCAAGTAGCATTCCTCCAGGGCCTCTGCTGGAGTTCCTGCCTTGAGTTCTTGCTCTGTTTCAGCTCCTGCCAGGCCTCCCTTTGATAGACACTTTGATGCTGAACTCTAAGTTGAGAAGAAAAAAAAAAACCCTTTGGTCCCCAAGTTGCTTTGGGCCGTGGTATTTTATCAAAGCAACAGAAACCCTAACTAAGACAGCAGCGAACAGCAACTACAGCTGGCCAGACCCCCTTGGACGATGCAGGAAATGCTTTGGTAGGCAAGGACAGTTCTGCCCAGCTCTGCACCTTCCCTGGAGCAGGCACAAACCAAGAAAAGGGAGTCTCCTGTGAAACTCAAGGCGCCCTGCCTCCCGGAGTGGATTATGAGCTATTCTTTGTTCTGCGGGGTCTCAGTAGCTGCAATCTGCGAAAAGCGCTGGTGCCTGGGCGGCTATGTTGAATGACAGTGAGTGGGGGCGGGTTCCCTAGCTCAGGGAGGAACCGCAGTGATGCGCAGGGGCTGGGCCAGCCTAAGGACTAAGAACTGGACCAACAGTGAGAGAGAAGCCTGGCTGATAATTTAAAGGAACATTGCTAGATATTTAAAATACTTTTGGCATTTTCTCAAGAAAGATAAGAGATTTGCTTTCTGTTCCTTTTTTTCCCCCCCTGGACTGGACTACTGCAAAGACTGGACCATGCAAATAGCCTGGATCTGTGCTAGTTACATAAGCAAACTTTAGTCTTCCCTGTGATTTAGAAGAGTCAAAACCATGAACATTTCCCCTCCATTTGTCAGCTGCCTGAGATTCTATTCTGAGAGGTGTGAAATGTTAAACATTGTTATTCACTTGTGTGCCTCAAATAACTTTTAATTAGTTTCAATTTGGACTAAGAATATTCTACGGGTGACACTCTGACAAAAACTATCAAAAAATAAAATTAATGAGGAATTCTTTAAAACCTTACATTAATAGTACAGTATTTTATATCTACCTCACCAGGAACAGATAATTTACTTATTTTTATTTATTTTTTTTCAAAGAGTTTTCTCGTTGAATTGCATAGGTAAAGAAGTCACCTAAATGTTATTTTTCAACCTGGGTGTATTTTTTTCACAATGGGATTTTCCATAATCTTCCAGCGAAGTTAATTACATTTGATGCAAGAAATACAATCGAATCCTCCATTGTGACTATTCTTGGTCTTTGAAAATGTGTCTAGCTGGACGAGCACAGTTTTCGTTATGCACTGGAGTGATGATTGGACCCTCCTAAATGTCGCCAAAGATGAATTCTTGCTGGGCTCCCAGAATACGGAAGGCAGCCGCTCTAACACGTGTTCCATCAGCACTAAAGTGTTAATGGAACCCTCTTTCTTGTCTTTGTCTTCGGGGACAACAGACCTGACTGGCTGTTCATCATCTAAGCAGAGTGCTAACACCTACAAATCCTTTTGGCTAAACAATGGAGAATATCAAAGAGCTGGCACTCCAGGGCACAGTCCAAGGCCTCCATCCCTTTGAGCAACTGTCTGGAAGAGATCAAAGCAAATTCTCCAAGGGCTTCCGCAGGGAGCGTGGAGCATGTTTGTGAGGACTCCGCACATGAACATGATCTGAGCTTGCTCTAAATTAGCACACTGAAAACGGCACAGGCACATTTCTCTAGAGAAGGCCAGAGCAAACTTGACAAGTGCGTATAGTCTCATGGTCATGGTTTTCTGGAGTCTGCGCTATGTGACTTGTCTTGGGAGTAAGGACAGGGAGGATGGGTTTATGTGTGAACATACAATGGGTGGGATTATGAGGGCTCAGTAGGTGTGTTGCGGGGGATAGTGCATGCTTATTGATGGTGTATGTCCTTTCTTCCTCTTACAGAGGCCTCGCAATAAAATAGAACTCAGGTGACAGTTCCACATAATTTAACTAGACTTTTCAAGCCCGGGTTTCTTCAAAGTACTGTTTTCATTTGTCATACTGATTTTAAGTACATGGACCTCGTTCACCTAGTACATGGCTATTGACATCACCACCCTCTATGAGTCCCTTCTGTGTGCTGGACATTGTCACAGTCCGGGTCACACTGGCAATTCCCAGCAGGGTAGGGGGTGGGATGTCTGGAGCCTCTGGATAAACACAGTAGTCTGCTGGGAGCGTTGATGATTATTGCTGAAGACTTAGAGAAAAAAATTAATTTAACCATTTGTTTAATGTGCTGCCAATTCTTTATTTAATTTTCCATGAAGCAAACAAAATTATGCATTAGCTATGTTATGACTAAAACCCAAATGCTGATTAATACTTACAGTGATAGAATAACCATGTGTAAACCAAGAAATATGTCTGCTTGGCTCTCAGACTTCCAGCCCCAGAACAACTGGTGACGAAGAGAAAACCACCCCAAGCGGCTTTTTTTTCCCCTGTACGGAGAAGGGACACAACCCTACCTGCCCTCCAGGTAAGGTAGCCTGTGCTCAATCCCTAAAAAGGAGGAGGAAGAGAAGACAGAGGAAGTAAATGAGGTATCCAAAAGGATGAACTGGAGACAGGACCTCTCAGAAGGCCTGCTAGACTTGGGGGAGATTTCACGTTTTTCCCAATAGTTGGTTTCCTAGCCAAACTCTATCATGTCTTATCTCCTCCATCTGCAGAATGTCAGCGTAAAACAGGGGTTCATTTGAAAGTGTCCTTTCTTCCCGTCCTTTATCCAAGAGAAGGCCTTGCTCTCAGAGAGCAGTGGACAGATTTCAGGGACCCTTTTAGCTTCAGGACAGGGTCTCCCGTAGCCTAAGCTCCAACTTGTTATGTATCTTGAGGATGTCCTTGAACTCCGGATCCTCTTGCCTCCACCTGCCCCCTCCCCGAATTTTTAAGGTCTGTGAATGTATTAATAGCTCAGTGGTAGAGTACTTTTGTGCAAGGCCCTAAATCCACTCCTCAGTGGGAAAAGGGGGGGTGAGAGGAAAGGGGGGAAGAGAGAGAGAGTGTGCACAGGCTTTCTCACATGCAGAAAAAGCCTCTTCATATGGTTTCTCTGCGTCACCCGCTGTTCCCTGGCTGGAAGTCCGAGTTTGCACACTGCTATTCTATCACTCTAAGTATTAACATTAACACCCAACATTAGGGTGATCAGCCGCTGCAGAGCAGCTCCACTGTAAGGTTTCCTTCAGGTGCTGAGGAAAGAGGACCCACCTCCAGCACGTGGACTTTTCTTCAATCCGCCTATAAAAGCTGTCTGCACCCAAACCCCCTGGATAGAGACTTGAGATGGGGGTTCCTCTGCCCCCTGAGAGATTTGAGGTGGGGGTTCCTCTGCCTCCTGAGAGACTTGAGATGGGGGAATCTCCCCAGCCTCCTGAGATAGAGACTTGAGATGGGGGTTCCTCTGGTCCCTGAGAGACTTGAGATGGGGGGTCTCCCGCGTCCCTCCTCCAGGTTGGGCAGCAGAACAGCAAACAGTGCAGACCTCAGATTCTCGAAACAGAAATAATAATGGTTGAGCTGATTTTGTACAGACTGGCCCTTTTTTCTGTTTTTCTCTAAAATTGCTTTCAGAAGTAGTTCATGTTGTTTTGATTACATTCAGCTCCATGTTGGCTGCTTTGCATTTCATGAAAAATAAAGGCAGCGTTGGCTAGGGCTGGGGGCCCTGTTCTAGAGCAGTGGGCAGCTTCCAGAGACCCTCTTAGCTTGCTGACAGAGTCTCTTGTAGCCTAGGCTGGTTCCTACTTTGCTGTGCAGCTGAGGATGTCCTTGAACTATGGATCTTCCCGCCTTTATCTTCCAGCTTCTGTGGACTGACTTCCAAGCTTCATTGCAGAGGCTCTTAAAACAGCACACAGTGGGCCAGGATGATGGATCGGCTAACAAAGATACCTGCTGCCATGCTGATCTACATGAGTTCCATCCCCAGGACCCACATGGTGGAAGGAGAAACAGCTTTCCCAAGCTGTCCTCTGACTGCTACATACACACGTCATATGCACACACACCTGTGCATGCACACACAGATAAATGCAATAAAAAGATTTGAACAAAAGACAACAAAGAGAAAAACCAGCCTACAGGGCCCCTGCCTCAGCCTCTTTCTCAGAATACTGGGAGCCCAGACAGCCACAAGGGACATTTTAGGAGGCTTTGGGGTTGGCAATAAAGTGCCAGAGAAGTCACAAATGGGAGATTTGACTGTGATAGTCTTTGCTTCCAGCCAGACTGCTTCCAGACCTAACAGGCATTAATTCTGTAAGAATGATGATGCGCCTGTCCTGCTCAGAGTGCTTCAAGCCCTGCTCCTTAAAATGCAATTGTCTGGAGACTGTTGCTTCCAGGGGCAAGCATGTGGCAGGTTAGAAGGGTAGCTTCTGCGGGGTCACTGCCCCACCGAAGGCTATTAGCATGTTACTTGAGATCTTGTTGTTTCTTGGAACAGCCACATGAGGATGTATTCTCAGGGGTGACTGTGGCCAGCATCCTCAGTGGCACACATCCATGTATAGAGGGCACTTGGCCCACAGACACGGAAACCGAGGAAGCAGGCCACCTGCCTCCCGCCCTACAGTTTGGGTAGGGCAACCATGCCGCTGAAGAGCTAAACCGAGGAAGTCAGAAGGAAGTCTGTGGGTGGAAGCAATCAAAGGGAGACCTGGGAAGCAGGCTGGGAGAATGCTGCAAGAATGCAAGGGTGTTCCCTGGGAGTCATCACCACCCAGATCCTTGAGATGAGAGGCAGAAAAGGACTGGTGGCTGGGTACAGGCTGGGTACGGTGGGGCAGCAGAAAGGAAAGAGACAAGCATGATTAAGGAGAAAATTCGGCCAGGCAATCAGAGCTTGGCAATTTTTTTAGCAACACAATTCTTCCCTCTGGATTAGACCAGAATAAATGCAAACAGACCTATGTCCTTGCCACCCCCGGGGGGGATCACTTGGGACACCTGTTTGGGGACCTCAATTCTGACGTGTTTGATTTGTTACAAGATCATTTCCATCGCCTTAAAGTTGCCTGCATCTGTGTTCCCGAGCTGCCTTTTTAAGGCTGGGCTCCTTTCCACAACTCCATTCGGGCTAGCAGTCTAGGGTGGGCCTGATGCTCACCAGCTAACAATAAAATTCCACAGTGAAGTTTTTCCAGAACCCCCAGGGAGGAATCCGGAATTAGCAATCTGGTGGTGACAACTGTAGTGTGTGTCCCCATACAGGCTGTGTGCCATGTCTGAGCAATAAATGTGTGCTCTGCCTGCGGAGGAGAATTGACCTGGGGTGAGCAAGTGGTGCCTGGTCCCTCGCAACCCCGCCCATCTGCAAAGGCTGCCTGCACAGCTTTTTGGAGACTTCTCTGTACGCCAAAGCCACAGCTCTGGCCCTTGTCCCATGGTAGGGCTCTGGTTTGGTCATTTGGACATATTTGTCCCCAACACCCAGAAGATAAAAGGCAGGAAATGTTCAGTTCTTGTTCCCATGTTGGGAGTGGCTGGACCACATCGCTTTAACAGGGAGTCCTTGGGATCCTAAGGCAAACATGGGGTAGGGTAGGGTAGGGTAGGGCACCCTCAGGCTGGCAGCTGGGCTGGCACAACTCATGATGAGCACTGTCTGGCCTGGAAGAGCCTTCTTTCTCCCCACAGACTGACCACAGGCCAGTTCACGTCCACTGCTGCTTGTAACAGAAGTTCCTTCAGATGGTCACCCCCATGACAGCTACCCACCAGAGGGAGCGCACTTCCTCCCAGCTGAGCAAAGAATGTGAAACTGGATAAAGGAAATGACTCCAGGGCTTTGGTCAGAGGTTTGGAAAATTCTAGTATTCTGAAAAAGTGACGGTTGACCCACCAGGACCCAAGGCAGGGCCAGGGGCCAGAGGCCAGGGGTCAGGGACTGGGGGAGAGAAAAACCAAGGACTCCTGTGTGTTCTGAGTGGCGAGAGCCCTTCCTGGAGTCAGCCATCTAACTTGCTGATTTTTTTTCTATAAACAGACCGAGGCTTCCGGAAGACAGAAGTAAGTTTCACTCCCACCCACACTCAGGATGTTGAAACATTTGAGGAACGATTTGTTCTGGACCGGAGTGGGGTAGGGAAAATCCATGTGGAAGGGTTACATTTTTCTCCCTCCAGGTTTACGCCATGTGGCTAGGGTTATGGAAGCCATGGGGGCTGTCACTGGCTCTGTAAGGGGCCGTTTCCGTTTCCTGGCTTTGGTGCAGTTAAAGGGAGCCCTGGGTTGGTGACACTGTGGGAAGAGAACGTCCATATTTCATTTCCTTGGCGGCTGATTCTGGAAAGTGGCTCTAAAGCACCTGATCACATTTGAATGTGCTCCATGGGGGATGCCGTCACAGGGTGCAGTGGAGAACCCAGACCGAGCTCAGCTTCTTGTTGAACAGAAGCCACTAAAGGCAGGAACTCAGGGACAATAATGTCCTTTCATGCCTTTGTCTGGGGCACCTCATTAAGGTAGAGACCAGCCTGGGCTTTGACAGGACAACCTCTTCCTGTGTGTTCCAGAAGAACATAATTGACTACACAACCCTTTTCTGATGTCACTGATACAAACCCAATTAGCCACAGAGCTAACTCAGATGCATTCTGGGAACATGGGAATACCACGTTCTACAGCTGGTCAGACCCATGGAAGGGCAACACATGTGGATGGCATCAGGAAGGGGCTTCTGGGGACACCAGGGGCTCCTACCATTGCTGGTGAATTACAAGGTTCCGAGCATTAATAATCAAAGACCAGCTCCTGTGTACTCAAGGTCTCTGGGGCTCAAAATATCACTGTTTTATTCAAAGACCATTAAAAACAAAAAACAGAACCAAAAAAACTTGCTCAGTGTCTCCCACAGGTCTCCATGAGTTACATGATTGATCTGACATCTTATATGAGTGTCATCTCAAAGACCAAGGAATCCTTCTTGGTGACTCTCCTGAGACACCAAGTCATTTCGAGGCTTAGAAGGATGTTCTGGTCCACCCTGCCTTGGTTTGAACTATTAACATTGACAGAAGACCGACAGGCTGGGCACAGGGATAAATGCCACTGAAAAGGGCAAATGTGGAAGGAAACAGCACCCAGGTTTTGACTGGCCAATATCAAGGGACAGTGGTGACCATCAGTCACAGTGACGTGGAGCACAATGCTAGGAGAGCTGCTGTGCTCACTGGGCGCCTGGCTAATGGTAACAAAAACCCCACTTAGAAGTAACCATCAAAGTAGAACACTTAGGCTTGAATCACAAATGCCCAGTGCCATTCAGAGGGCTTGTTGGTATAGGGCCTTCTTTAGACTCTGAGCTTTTACTCTGTTTGGTGGCCCTGTCTTCAATGTCTTCAGCTACCCATGTAACATGCTAATCCTTGCTGCTGCTCTGGTGGAGTATTGGGTGGTAGGGGCCTGTGAGAGACCTGGTGTTTTATACCCTCTCCCTCCCCATTAAACCTGGGCCTCAGATCCTTTTAACTTAACAGCTGATGCTTCAGATGCTCCACGTGTGGTGGCTGTGCTTCTGGCTTTGGACAGGATTAGAGCATTTGGAAAGAAGTGTGGTGGACTTGGATGTGATAAATTCAGGCCATCATCACAGCACTCGGGAGGCTGAGGCAGGAGGATCCTGAATTTGAGGCCAGCCTAGATTGCATAGCGATGCCCTTTCTCAGAAAAAGAAAGAAGAAAAGGTCAGGAGTGGGCAGGGTCACCAGAGCGCAGCGTCTTTGAAAGTCAGTGATAAACAGCAGGAACCACTGGTGTCAGCAGGAAAGGGCTCTGTGAGGTGAATGTAAAATGGAGGCCTGTGGGGAGTCACAGGGAAGCCTGGAGAGTGAGCCTCAGGCCTCCGCCTCAGCGAGGCACCATCACCTCAGAATCCCAGGCCAGTGTGAACACATAACTGTTGACTGCTCTTTGCAGGGTCCCTCCTGGCTCCTGCCATGCCACACCTGTCTCCTCATTCAAAACCAGGGGACCCTCAGTGACCTGTGCTGCACAGCAAGGCAATAAACACCCTCCAAGCCAAAAGCCAAGCGCATTTAGAGAAATGTGGGGGCAAGTATGTATACATAGGTAGCTACCAGTAAGTTGCAGCTTTGTGTGCATGTGTGCATGTGTGTGTATGTGTGTTGTTCGACTGGGAGCAAGGTAGGTTGTTTTAGATACTTGGGAATAGTGTTTCTGTAAGTGAAATAGAATGGTTAGGCTGGGGCTAACCCGTTCTTTATGGCTAGGGGCTATTTCCAGGACACCCTGATGCAAGTCCTCATGATCTGAGTCTGCTTCCCAACAGCTTCTACCACCTTCCAATGGAAAGTATCCAACGGCTTATGGTCCAGGAGGCTACAGTGAAGGTTGGACAAGGTCTCGACCTCCCAAGACTTCCCTTTCTGGATGGACTGTACCCTGTCTCTTGGTCCAAGCCTAGTGTGCTACGTGGTGAACGTCTGAGCTTTCCACTCCCCTTACTCCCTCCCGGCTGTTGCCATCCGTGTTTCTCTCCTGCAAACCTCCATGGGGAAAGGGAAACATAAGATACAAGCAGATGTGCCGTTGCTCTAAAGAACGCTTAGGAGCAGGCTGAGGGTCTAAGAATGTATGTTAGCTGTATGTTTGCTAGGGCCTTTTCCACCTTGCTTTGGCAAGTACCCTACCGGGACACTGTGAGTCCCGAGACCAGGATGTTCCGGCATCTCACCTAGGAAGTGGGCATACTTCAAACGGGTGCTGCATCCCGTTCTCCGTCCTTTTTCCTGCCTCCTGCTTTGGATTCAGGGAATCTGGCTGCAGGCTCATGTTGCGAACCTCCTCCATCCTCAAGAGCTCTAAGAAACAGCTCTCTCTTCTTTTATTGTGGCTCTGATTCTCTTCAGAGACCAAATCACGCTGCACCTCTCTGGTACTAGGGCCTCAACTATCCCTCTGAGGTTCTGCCATGCTGATGCCCCACCTCCACCTCTCTGTCCATGGCATTAACAAATAAAGTCCTTGTCACCCATAATCTATCCCGGTGTCTTCCTGAACCAGTACATCTAAAACCTAACAGAGAGCTAGCGCCACCTTAGCGAAGGCCAGCTTGAGAACCTTAGAAGAATGACAGGCACCTATCAAACTGAAACACATCTTAGCGTGGTCTCAGGCAGCTCGAAAGAAGGCAGGCAGCACTCTGCGTGGCAGGGGTCAGGCACAGCTCTTCTCCCTGGAAGGTAGGAAGAAAACGAGGGGGCTGAGAAGCACCCAGAGAGCTCTGAAAGATTCCAACAAGCCTTCTTTGTTTATCTTCTCCGGGCTTCCGCAGCCGGTCTGCAAGTGGTGGGGGCATAAATTCAACCTAGGAGGAAAATCAGCCCTGCCTCCCCCTCTCTCCTCCCATTTTAGGTGAGAGGAGGAGGTGCCGTGGGGGTAGAGAAAGATCTCACCAGCTGGTGCTGCTGCGGAGCTGAGCCTGCACCAGCTTGCTCCGCCCCCACAGAACAGGGCCAGAACAGGAACACGGAGGCACCCCTTCCTTTCCTCCCACCGCCCAGCACCTGGGTAGAGGGAGAGAGAGAGCTAGCGAGGGAGCAGGTAGCTGAGACACATTTGAACCGGTGTTCTCACAGCATGCATGCCCCAAGCACAACCCTGCAATCAAGCTTGAGCAGGCAGCTTCCAGGGTTTGGAATTGAGTCATGCTTTAGAAGGATGCAGTTTGCAATAGAGTCCTGCTTGGGAAGGTGATATAAGAACAGCTTTCTCCTCCCAGCACAGAGTCCAGCCAGTGGATGATGGAGGGATTACTGTGGGCCAGTTCTAGGGATGTGAGCTGGAGATAGAGGCTGGAGATAGGGGATGTCAGTAAGCGGGGATGGGGAGCCTGAGAATGGGGGGATCACATCAGGGTCTTAGGTAAGGAGGGGAATCCAGGAAAACTGGGGTCAATGGGAGCTTAGGGCCTAGGGAGGATACATGCAAGCTCTCAGTGTCAGTCAGATGTAGCCTCGCCTCTCTGGAGCACCAGGAGAAGGTAGGAAGCTTTGGCCCCAGCTTTGAGCAGCCTTGTAAAAGGCCTTAGAAGCCTCTGCATGTAAACCAAGTGCCTCTTGGACTCCTGGTTCCCGGATTGGTTCTGGAAGCCTAAGGGATGCTCAGGGGAGCGGAACTCCTTGATTGAAGTGGCCACCAGTTTTGTCAGCTATGACCTGTATGTGCAAGAGGCTGAGGCCATCAGAGAGATCCAGCTCAGCTGAGGACCAAAGTATTCTATTGTCCTGATGCTACAATTCTGACTATAGTGTTAATTACTATTAAAATCTATTACTCTGGGTCTTTTCTGTAGGCTGAACCATTCAGATTGCTCTTATCCACGACAATATCCACCAGTCTGCCCACCTTTGACGGCAGGTGCACACCTCCGCTTACCACCAATCTGAGAAGCTAAATGCTCCCTTGGCTGCGTGGTTTTGGGCTGTTTGCTTTGGGCTCCTGTGGAGTAGCTTGAGGTGAAATTATAACTGGGGCCTAAGTGGGTGGAGTCCTGTGGAACTACCGTGTGGTTTTGAGTGGCCAGCTAAGGATCTGGACACAGCATCGCCCGCGGGTGAAGCGGTCCATTTCTGTTGCTATGAGAAAGGTATTTGAAGCCACTGTGATGCAGGATTGGTATGCTTAAGCTACCATAACCAGATCATCCAGATGGGGTAACTAAAACAGCCCAGGTCCGTGGTCAGAGTGCCTGCAGGGCAGTTTCTGTGCTGCTCCTTGGCTTGCAGAGGTCCTTCTCACTGTTGCCAGGGTCGCTTCTTTGAGACAAGCAAGCTTGGGGGGTTCCTCCCTTCCTTCTGAGGACATTGGTTCATTTGGATTAGGGTCCCATGGCCTTGTTTAACCACCTCATGTCTCTCAGTGTAGGCACACTGGACATAGGGCCTCAAGGTATAGCTTTGGTCCTGGTCATGTAGTAGCTACAAACATAGCTGAGTGTTTGGCTCAGCAGCAAGCAGTGGGGAAAATTTGGGGGGACATCTGGGTGCCACTGAAACTCTGAGCCTCTGAAGTGTATTTTATGACTGGTTGGCTGGCCAGGCTTGTAACTGGAGTTGAGTTCACAGTTCCAGGAGGGGCAGCAATGTGTCCTGATTGGCTACTTCCGGGTTTGGTGAGAAAGGGAACAGCAGGCTCCCTTACCTCAGGCAGGTGTGAGGCTGCCACGTCTACTCCGAAAAACAGGCCAGCATCCATGCATGCCAGGCTGAAAGTAGACACAGAAACACCAACACCCCCACCCAACACATGCCGTCACCCGGAGACCTGTAAAAGTGATCATGGGAAGATTTTTTTTCTCCTCCAGGTAGGTTACCAACAGTCATGGCATGTGCTCCCTATATAGGTAGGAGTTCTGCAAGATGGCACACAATTCATCTGGGAAGACCAGCTAACCCCAGTTAGGTACAATGACACGGCTGTCACCTACAGTCATACAGTTGAGTGGACAAAGCAAATGCAGAAAGAAGATAGCCTTGTCTCCTTAACGTGAAGTTCAAAGCAAGCCAAACAAACCATATCTTCAGGGATGCACACTTCAAAGGGAAAATACAGGGAGAAATGATACAGTTCCAAAGAAGACTGCCCCAGACGGGAGGCGAGGAGGGGTCAGCATTGGTCACCGTTCCCCAGGGTGGAGGAAGAGTCCCGGACAGTGTTCGCCCTAACCTGGTGGTGGTAACAAGGGTGTTTGCTCTACAAGTACTCACTGAACTGCTCACTTTACATGGATTACCTGTTTATTTGTGCTGTTAGAGACTGAACCTAAGATCTTGCCCATGCTAGGCAAGTACTCTAGCCTGGAGACTCGTGATGGCCACATTTCTAGCCTCCATGTGTTTCTCTGAATATATTCTATATCCATAAGGAAAATATCAGGGAAAGTCCTGAAGGCTCCATGCTTAGTCTTGTTCCAGACCCTGTGATGTCTGCCCAGGGAGGAGCCACCGTTAAAAAGGACTGAAAACCGACACCAGGGCAAGGCTTCCTGCACCACCACATTCCCAGCTCTGTGGCATCCAGGAGGCAAGGTCTGCAGAAGCTTCTGCCAGGGGGAGGGGAGCATACTGGGTGGAGATGGGTTGAGGGTGAAGCGGGTGGTGAAAGCTCCACAATGAGTAGCTGCCAGCAGTTTTCGTGGGACCCATGGTAAGGCTCAAGATGATTTAGAGAATGAACCGGTTCTCTTCAACCCTGCTGCTAGTACAGGTTAATCAATTAATAGATTCTCAACTCAGAACTGACCTCAGGCATATTACAGTTAGACAGATAATAGAGAAATGAACCAGAAGGGCTTGTAGAAACCCTCCGAGAAAAATAGGTAAATCTGAGAGAATGAAAAAATAGATACAATTATGCTTACTGCCAAATTCCATTATAAAACCATCTCCATCAAGGCTCCACAGGGGCTTGCTTGGGAAAGAGTTTGGCAGCTCCTCAAAAAGTTAAACATAGAACTAGCACGTGATCCAGCGATTCTACTTCTGGGGGCATGTCTAAGAAACAGAGAGTGGTCTCAAACAGATGCTTGCACAGTGGTGTTCACAGTGGTAGCACCATTCATAATCACACAGAGGTAAAAAAACATTGCAGGATCAATCAAGAGATGGGCTGGAGAGACAGCTCAGTGCGTAAGAGTGCTCGGTGTGCAAGAGTGAGGACCTGAGTTCAGATCTCCAGAACCCACATAAAAATCTGGGTCACAATTGTTCATGTGCTTACAACCCCAGTGCTGTGGGGGGCTGGAAGGAGGAAGACATACAAGCATCATTGGGGCTTGCTGGCCACAAGCTTGATAAATATCCTCTTGCTATAAGTAGATATATTCAAGTAGGTCGGGAATTTATGCACATATGAGCATATTAAAATCATGTTGGACAAACCAGGTCCCCAGGCTTGCTGGACATACCAGGCCAATGTGGAGGGGCAGTATCCTCTCAATCTGAACACAGTGGTATAGTTCTATAAACCCTAGCACTTGGGAGATGGATGTAGGAGAATCTGTAGGTAAAGGCTGGCCTGAACACACATACACACACACACACACACATATATATATACATTTATATGTATATATACAAACATAGAGATCTCTATATTATATTCATCTATTATATGAAAAAATAGCGGGAGAATGGACAAACAGACAACACTTTGCACTGTGGGCTGTGATGGCCTCACTGACCAATCATCTAACCACCCAGTGCAGAAAGAATCAATAGACAAGGACTCCAAACTGTCCCCAGAGCTTCAGCTCCTCATGGGCCTGGCTGCTTGACACACCCGCTAGGTGGCCGCATCACTCTGCATACACCCAGACCTGGTCCCACGCCTCCTGACAGCTCCATCCTGTTGCTGGCTTGCATACCTCCAGCTGCTCTCCAGTGGTTCTTTAACACCTGGTCTGCACCCCTGCAAGGACCCTTGTGTGCTTTGTGTACCAGCCTTGGCCCTGGCTCCACTAAGGCCTCTTTGAACTCTGGAGTCTCTGTAACGCTTCTGGGGCCATTTTGCAGTGCAATGCATGATCTGAGAGTAGCATCAGCAATCAAGATTAGATCATAAGAACCCGGAGGAAAACAAAAGCGGTGGCCGCTGCCATCACCTAAGAGCTCTGAGGAG
>LOEQ01000182.1:309776-322083 GCA_001685075.1 Bramus lutescens | reverse complement strand
GCTGACCACCTCCTCCCTAAACCACAGGAATAGTCCAATGGCTGACCACCTCCTTCCTAAACCACAGGAATAGTCGTTATGCATCTCTAGTTCTCTATTACAGCTGTTTCTAACAGCAGAAGGAACAAATGAGTCCATTGGTTGGACTGAAGCGCTTGCATTGCAGTGGTTGGCAATGATGGAACTGAACATTCAAGGAAGCCCCTAATCTCCTAAATCCCCCGATTGGTGAAAATTTTAACTGTAATTTGGCAACATGTGTTTGTGATTTTGTGCTTAAATACTTGCTTCAGCTGGCATTCAGGGCTGCGGTTCAGCTCTGTTTTGTGGCCCTGATCAGTCAACCCCTCCCGCTCACTTTCTGTGCTGCTCTGCACTAACTCTCGCCTTGCGGTAACCTCTGGTGTCTGCTTGGGTTGATTTGGAGCCTTGGGCCACAACAGTAACTCCGTCAATTACAAAAAAATTGGGCAATCAGGGAAAATTGGATCTGACAATTTTGGGTAATTAAAAGATATTGTAAGGCCTGACATGTGACTTATACCTATAATCCCAGCGCTTAGAGGACTGAGGTAGGAGGATTGCTGGAAGTTTGAGTCTTGCTTGCTACATAGTTAAGTCCCATGCCAGACTGAGTACAGAGATCCTGTCACAAAATCCAGGAAGCCTGTCAGTTCTTTTATATGCCTTGAGAGTGGTTTTTTTTTTTTAAATAAAAGGCCTTGATCTATGAGATATGTGCTTAAATATGGATGAGCTTCATGGCTATAACTGTTTTACCTAGTTTTCAGTGTAGCTATTCAAATTCTCCGCACATGCTAGGTGAGGAGGATTCTGCTGAGCTGGTCCCCCACCCTGTGATTTGCTTCCACTTTGAAGATGATTTACCAATCTGTGTGTTCTGTTCCACACTGCTCAGTGTTGCTGTAGGAGGCCGATTGTTTCGTTCCGGCTTTTCAGCCCCGAAATAATCACACAGAAACCATATTATTTACAATACTGTTTGGCCAATAGCTTAAGCATATTTCTGGCTAACTCACATCTTAAGTTAACCTATCTCCATTAATCTGTGTATTGCCACAAGGTTATGGCTTACTGGATAAAGTTCTGGCATCTGTCTCCAGCGGGGCTACATGGTTTCTCCTGACTCCACCTTCTTTCTCCCAGCATTCAGTTTAGTTTTCCCCATCTACCTCTCTGTTCTGCCCTGCCAGGCCCAAGACAGATTCTTAATTAAACAATAAGAATTCACAGCATAGAGAAGGGAATCCCACATCACAATGTGGTGGCATTTGTCATCAGACACTGGTTAAAAGACAGCTGGGTAGCCACACTTTCCCTCAATGTGACCAGTAGTGAAAGAGCAAACTGCCTGTGCCAACTATAGCCCAGGGGAGGAAGCATGGAGTGAGAAAGCCTTGAGCTTCCACCAGCTCCCACTGCTCTGGGGCAGACCTGATAGCTCAGGAACGTATTTCATTTTCACCTTTTATTTATTTCACCACGTTGCCTGAGCTGGTCTTGAACTCTTGGACTCAAATGCTGCTCCTCCTTTAGCTTCCCCAGTAGTTAGGACCATAATACACTGCTGTGCCCAGCTGTTCTACTGAGTGTTGGCTTGAGAGAGTCTCAGGTACCCAAGGCTGGCCCTGAACTCGATCCTCCCACTTTTTCCTCCCAAGTGCTTACAGGTGTGAATTACCATACAAGTTTTGTTTTATTGTTTAAAGCAGATGGAACCTCAGCTCTATGTGGGTGCTCATCTCACAGTCCAAGAGAGAAGGAGATGGCTGTCTGCTCACTCGGTGTACCGACTGACCACCATAGGTCACGTCTGGCCCTGACGAGCTGCCTTGGCACTTGCTTGGCCGTGGGTTAAAGCTTCATGCACATGGCCCTAGCTGTTCCAGACAGGGGGCCCTGTTCACCTTAGGAATCTCGAGAAAAACTGACCTCAAAGTGGAGAAAACATTAGACTTCTGCCAGAGTATTAGGAGAAGAAACAATAAATCCAATAAGTGAATGCTGATTCTAGGCAGTATAAATTGTTTTAGGAGATTACTATAATCCCTTAGTGACCAACAGGCAGGGAAAGGGAGGCAACTGGTGCTAACTAAATGCCAAATACAACTTTCTAACTATTCTCCCCATGGCAAGAAAAAAAGCTATGAGTAGTTTTCATTTCTAAAAGCCAAATTTAATAAATTAACAACTGCATGCCAGGTAAAAATATAAATTTACAGCTGAAAACCAATAATTTAACAGAAAACGCTGTGTGGTGCACTTTTATTGGTAGGGTAGCTTACTGAAGTGGCAGATCCGCAAACATCTTGCTTTGCTGGAGAGAAAGCACTATGGTAGAGGAGAGAGCTGGGGAGGAACCGAGTGTGGGGTGGGTGGATGGCACAGTGGCTGTGCTGCAACAGCCAGGGTGCTACCTATGCGTGTGTGCGCGAGTGTGCAAGCGTCAGAAACCGATGGCATGGACCCCAAAAGCAAAGTCATGACAGTTTACTCTGGGAAGCATGCTGGGCGACAACCACAGGACAGAGAGGTGGTGCAGGTACAAGTCTGAGATTCCTTGATGTGGGGTTTCCTCACCAAACAGGGGATCATGCAGGAGCTTGAGTTTCTTTTAACATGATAAAGACCCAGGATTTTCAGACTGGAAAGCGTGTGTTCACAGTTTTACAGGGAAAGCTGAGCGGTACTACAGAAATGACAAGAGGTTCCTTCATTTAATCTGGGTGTTCGGCCAAACCTTTAACCAAGAAACAATTCAGCTAGTGAAGCTAATTAAATTACTAGAAAACATTCCTTCATCTGTAAAACATTTCTTTTTTTCCTCAAATCAAAACTCTAAAATAAAATGTCTTCATTTTTGATCAGCAGCTCCACCACCAGTCTCTGATAGCGTATGTCATTCAGGGCGGCCATCGGGTCTAGTTCTGGGGATCTCATGAGGGTTGGCCCAAACACGATGCCAAGGTTCTCTGCATTCATCAGGTTCTCCTTCTCATGAAGGGTCACTCTGAAAACACAGGGGAAAGACAGATGACTTCAGTGACGCAGGGGCTCCATCAAGTCTGAGCACCCAGATGAAAGCCAGAGTCACGTCCAGGTCTGTGGCTATTGGCCAGCTCTCCCAAGCTACTTTCCTGTGCTTCTCAGAAGCGTCAAGGAATGTGACTTCTTTTGAAGTAGGTCATGTTGATAAAGAATTTAAAGTCCATGTGTTCCAATTTGGACTGTGTGGGTTCAGATACTTGAGGGGGAAGGGGAGGGAGAAGAGGTCTGCCCTCCCCTTCCTTGGCTCTCTGGCTCCCCTTGGGCCTTTCTGCAAAGTGAGATTGAATGTCTAGAAGAGCAGCTGTGAGGGCAGGGAGGCGTAGCCTACAGTCAGGACAGTCTCGGGTCTGTCTCTCTTCCTGGCACCCTACAGCATCAGAACAGACTGTCTTAGAGAGTGCCTCTTATTATAGAACACAGAACTAAAGTCAAATATGAAGCCAACTTTAATTGACAATGGCATGAGTTGTGAGCACACCCAAAGGAAGCATGAACTCACGGTGCCTTTAAGTGGGAAAGAGCTGGGCGTGGCAGCGCACACCTTTAATCCCAGCACTACAGAGGTGAGGCAGGCAGATCTCTGTGAGGCAGAGATGAATCTGGCAGAGATGAACCTGGCCTATAGAGTAAGTCACAGGTCAGCCAGGGTCTCAAAAATCAAAGATAAGAAGGAAGAGGAGGAAGAAAAAAAAGAAGAAAGGGGTAGATATCCACGAGTGTCTGAAATGTACATGTGCTTCTGGACAATGCATGCTTTGGGGCATTTAGAATTTGTGTTTCTTATTGAGTTTGAGGCCCTAAATCTATTGACGTCATTTAACTGTGAAATTTTTGTTTCAGCTGGTAGAGATTGATCACCATCAATCATAAAATAGCTTAAAACTCTTAACGGGAAGCATTCCTCCCGACTCCATCACTGTGTGTGCCACTTTCCGGTGTTGGTAAGGGCAGCAAAGTAGTCTAAAATCTCATCCCAAGCTTGAAGTGCTTACTGGGAGCGATAAGCTAGGAATAAAGTGAGCTGCCCTAAACTGACGGCAGCAGCCCTCTCCCTTCTACAAAACACCAGTGTCTGCAGAACATGAGCATCCTGACAAGCAGGTCCTAGAAGGGCAAAGCATGGGTGCCAGGGTACTACAGGGTACAATATTTTTAGCACCCTTTACCAACTAACGCAATTTCTCACAAGACAATGCCGCTATGCACCTACATGTTCACTCAAGAGAACATGTCCTCTCTTTCACCTTTTGCTTAATTTTATTCTTGAGATGTGGTTGTAACACAGCAGTAAGCTACAGGCTGCACTTGCCTCTTCAGATGGGCCATGAGGTACCGGAGGGTCTCGCAGTGGGCAGGCGGCAGCTGTCTCAGTGCTTCATGAAGAGTTTCCAACTGCTCGTCAGGGTCCATGATTTCTACAAAAGCAAGGAGAGACGCGCTAGTGGAAAACGGATGGGAATGCTTATGGGACACTCTTCCATGCTTTTGTAAAGCAAGCGAAAATGATTTCTCACAGAACAACAACAACAAACCTGTCAATGCCATCCTAGGTTCAGTGTGGGAGCAGGGTTGCTTTTTCCCACCTGCAGGTCTTAGGGTGCAGCAACTGAGGAGATGGACACACTAGAGATTTGGAATGTAACTGACAAATCCAGACACATGTAGACACACAGAGAAAGCCTCTACACTCTAATGAGTTCACCTGAGAACATTTTAGACATACATATTGCTCAAATTATTTTGGACCCCCCCCCATAGTATACAAGACAAGCTAATCCATGGCCTCTTGTAACTCCTGGCAAAACCTTACTGACAATCTTTTCTTCTTCTTTTTTTATAATGACATTGTTTTGCTTTGCAGTGGTATGGGCAGAATCCACGCCTCATAAATACTAGGCAAGTACTCTACCACAGAGCAATACCCCAGCCCTTCATTTTTCTAAACCAAGAAATACCTCACCTAACATTTGTTTACTGTAGTTATTATATTGTGTGTTAAATAACAAAATGAAGTCTCCCTTCAAAGCATGAGGACTCCCCATTTCTGAGACTGTGTTTTGAAGAACACACAGAAGGCAGTTCTAAGTGTGCTATGCCATGGTGGGGCATTAGGAGAAGGGGGTTCTTCCAAAGGAGTCCACCTTGAAGGGAAGACCTCCATCTGGACCTCAGATCTGCACTGAGGGCTCACACGCCAGGCTGTTACTGTGGCAACTGTGCTCAATCTATCAATCACACCTGTAACACCAACAGCTGAAGCCATTGCAAGCACCACAGCGCATTCTCGCTCTGCTCACAAGGAGTGCCGTAAACAGAGCAGCCTGAAGGCGTAAGTCATAAACAATCCCACACCAGTTGGGAATTAAAGGGGNGCACCACAGCGCATTCTCGCTCTGCTCACAAGGAGTGCCGTAAACAGAGCAGCCCAACCCCAACAAGGCCTCACACTGGAGTCCTTCAAGTGCTGGGAAGGTTCCACCTGCCCAGGAGCCTTCTGTCTGTTTGAGACGGACAGCTCAACTCTGGTTTCGCTTGTATCCGCAGCCCAGCTGGAAGACAACGTGTACCGTGCACACCGTGTCTACTCTGTACACCGGGCCCAGTAAAGGCCAGTGAGGAACAAAGGCTGAGCTTCCAGTGCGGCCAAGCAGGCCAGATGATTCTGAGTGTGATAGTGATTGAAGCTTTTCAGTTCAAAAGAACTTTTGACTGCTCCCGCAGCTTTGGTCCAAAGCTTCCTCCATCCCTGCTTCATTTCTTTATAACAAAGAATGCATTCTTTGCCTTTTGTCATGATAGATAATGCATGACCTCCAAATCATGGGGACATTAAAGGGTATCTGTTCATAACACAGCTATTTTCTCAGACACTGAAATTTAGTAATTGAATTTCTAGAATAAAGAAAAGGAAATTCTGTTTACTGTGGAAAGCTAGCTCTTACTATAGGGCTAAATTAATTTGAAACTACATGATTTTAGAAATTAAAAGCAGATTTTCCCTTTTAATTTCTACAATTCATCTCTACTAGGAGATGCTCGAGACAGTGGGAGGCTGCAGAGAGCACTGGTGCGCTAGCTCAGGGGCACTTAGCTCTTCCTGGAGGGGCAGACAGTAAAGACGGAGGCCAGCATCACTGCACAGACTCCACAAGGATGAGGCAGGTATGGCGAGACAGTCCAAAGGAGGCAAGCGCTGGGCACTTGGACTTTAAAGGTCAGGAAAAATCTCAATGTGAAACAAAGGTCTTGAGTACAGCCTCAGAGGAGGGAAGGAAGGAGATGAGGAGGGCAGAAGGTCCCAGCTGAGCTGAGCTGAGAGCGCATGCTGGTAAGACAGGGCAGTGGAGCAGATGCAGCTGCAGAGGAGAAGGAAGGGGTGATGTCAGAGGAAAACACTTCCTCATGTCAGCTGTGGGCAACTCAACTCTGAAGATTTATGGAGAGGCATGGGAAGGCTATGAACGAAGTTGGCTGTAACCTGATGTTCATTTAAACATGCTATTTATTTAGACATTTATTTGTGTGTGTGAGTACACATGGCATGTGTGTGGAGGTGAGTTCTCTCTACCACATGGGCACGTGGTGGCAAGTGCTGTTTACCCACTGGCACGAATGTTCATTTTCTATGGTTCCCTTCCTCTAGCTGCCATGCAGAGCACAAACTACAGAAGGGCACGGATAGCGGCAGAAAGACCATTCCAGCAGCTAACACAGCCCAGGGGTCGCGACAGCAGTGTGAACGATGAGAGACTGGTTTATTCTGAGTATATTTCGAAGGCAGAGTCCATGAGAGTTCCTGATGGGGAATGTGTAAGAAAAACGTGAGAACAAGGAACGACCAAGGTTTGGATGCAGATAGTTGGGAAGGAAGGAGGTCTGGGGGACAGTGCTATCTGAGATTTTCAGATGGACAAATCAACGTGCTGACCTGGATGAACCTGCTGTTGCAGGAAGAGCATCCGCCCCCTGTATTTCCAACTGGTTCCAGTTGGGAACATGGTAAAATGTACTGAATACCTGACATCAAGCTGACCAGAGAGTCTCCCCTGGACATCAGCCCTCCATCCCCCGTTCCCCCATGCTCACAAGTATTGCCCACCATCAGTTTTCTAGAGAACGAAACTTTTAGTCCCAAGACTGTTACAGTGTAATTTAAGAGGCAAGCGGGAAAAAGGGAAGCTGTTCAGAGACAACTGGGTATCATCAGATTAGTGGTCATCAAATATAGACAGTCCGGCACATGGGGGACAGGAGGCATCGTGGCGGGCAGGTTTCTCTGGACACAAGTGGGTTTCGTGACTGTCACACCCATCCACCATCAGTGGCCTGGCTGTCTACAGAAAAGCAGCAAGAACACAGGTACTGGTGGTTTCAAGACAAGATTGAAGCCGGGCAGTGGCCTTTAATCCCAGCACTCAGGAAGCAGAGGAAGATAAATCTGAGTTCGCAGTCAGCCAGAGTGAGTTCCAGGATAGCCAGGGCCACACAGAGAAACCCTGACTCAACAAACAAACAAACCCAAACCAAAACCAGGAAAACCAACCAACCAACCCAACCTCCAAACTAAACAATGAATTAAAGGAAAAAGTCTAGCTATATAATCGCTTAGAATATTTATTTAATGACATAAGTCTGTGCATCTCCAGGTAAAATTCCAAGCTTAATAGTCAACAAATATTTAGCACCTAACTATTACTTAAATGAGGGACTACCCAGGCTCTGAGGAAAAATAACACCTGAGGTGGCAATCATGTCCTGAAGGGATGCCAGTGCTGAAAGGAAACCAAGTCATGGCCACCACCTGCCCCACGACGGGAATGAGGCCCAGGGTAGGGATGTAACGAAAAGAGAAGGAATGCATGGCTGAGGGCTGGAGAAGGACCAGGAAAGATGGTCCTGGAAAGCGTGGATACTGAGGGCTAGGAAGTAATTAAGGTGCATCTGGAGCATGTATTGTTAATTCTCTATAGAGAAGTTCAGTAGAGAAGACCCAGAAAGTTCTCCCTGCTGGGCTCATCCAAGGCTGCACATTTAGGGAGAGATGTGACTGTCTAAGATCTGGAAAAAAAAAGTGCTCCGACTCCTGGGCTGGGAACAGCCCCCCACATGGTTTGCACCATGGTTAGAGAGTGCTTACAGATGCTGGCTTCTGACAAGACCCTGTAGTAAGGCTGCCTCTGGGCCTCTGTTCTAGAGCATCAGAGTCTCCACTGGGGAACGGAGGAAAGAAGAGGTGGCAGCCTCAGACTTCAGGGGACATTGAAGGGGACAGAGCAAGGACCTCAACGAAAGAAGGACAAACAGGTTGGGGTGCAGGACCCCTTCTAGCAACGTGACCTTGGCTAGTGGCAGGCAGCTCAGTTATAGCTCTGTAATTGTCAAGGCCTTTGCTCTTCCTTCTGTGCTTTTTGAGGGATGCTTGAATTAGACACTAAAGCAAGAAGCTGACTCCAGTGGGAAAGGACACTATGTTCACAGCCATTAGCACCACACAGGAACCATACATGTACAGGAAGCACAGGGAGGGTACCAGGGGCTTTGGTGTCACACAAATCACTTACCAGTTTAGATTATAAAGGAGACATTTTTTTTCTCTCCATTTGGGGGAAAAGGGGGTTTGTTGATTTCAGAAAGGAAGGTTTCTGTAACAAATCCCACAGCAATGGCAATTGGTTTGGAAGAAAAACAAAGGGAAAGGTGTTCCTGGGCAGTCAAGGTGGGTGGGAAAGAAGGCGAGGTCATAAGAGAGAACGTGGAGCCCAAAGCCTCAGTATCCGACAAGAGGCTTGGGTGTTTCTAGATGGGGTGTGTGGTTCAGAGCCAGGCTGGGTGAGTAGCCCTCCACAGGGGCATGCTTCCAGTCTGGGGCCACAGCTGAGGGCTGCCTGCAAACTCCCTGGACAACCACGGCCAGCACCGAATCCACCCTAAGATGGGAGCCGTTAATCCCACCCACATCTTCTAACTTCTGGTCAGACTTTCTCAAGCTGTACTGAGAACAAAGGATACCACAGCTCTGTGAAAGTCCACATGAAGAAGCAAAGCAGAGGAATCACTACATTACTAAGGAAGTGATGCTATTATTTAAAGGGAGGACATATGGGTTTACAGACAGAAGCAAAATGACAGGAATAGACTATCTTTTCTTAAAAAAAAGTGATGTCAACACCTAAAATCTGTTAAGATTTCCCTTCTTTAAAGGGTAAGATGTGAATTACAGGTATGAATTTTGAAACACAATTTTGCAAATGAGCCATTTTCTTCTCAACTAGAATTAAAAAAGCATAAAACAAAACTCTGGCTGAGGCCTGAGTTCAGTTTCTTAATTTTGAAAACAAAGCAAAAGCAAACTCCTCAATGATGCAGAACCATGTTCCTGGGAGCACGCTGATGAGCCACAGGTAGTCTGGGATCTCTGAGGGCCTGCACACTCAGGGTAAGTATGTTTGCTGAATCAAACAAGACTGTAGTCTTGCTCTGACCTTGGGTTTACCTGACTGAATGCTGGTCAATGTCCAAGCAGTACGGTCCAGATTATTTTGGAAAATCAGCACAGTACAAAAGTAAGGGTAGAAGGCACGGGTAACCTGGGCTAGAGAAACGTAACGTAAGTCTTGCAGACACATGGACTGCACCATGGAGAGAGCTGCAGGGGATGAAGGGCAGGAAAAGCGGTTACTGGGGAGAGGCAGCGCACTGGGTGGGGGACTCACACGTTTGTACTTACTGGCAGACTCTAAGAACTTGGGGTAGGCATCATACGTGATGAGAGGAATTGGTAGATCCCTGAAGTACAGTTTAAGTGCACCAGTGATAATGTTGATATCTTCATACACGTTCACAGAAATATCTGCCTTTTCACCATCTTTTAAAAGAAAAAAGTAAGCACTGAATTCATAGCCAGTATCATTTTAACACAGTTTGTGCATGATTAGCTTTTAAAGATAGACAACCCTTCATAATCAATTAAGTATTTTTATTCTAGCTGTATAGGAGTTTGCTGGGATGTATACAGTTTAGGACTGGACAAATATATGCTTGAGTGGCTAACTTAATCCCTGGCTATGATGTTTTTGTTAGTTAAGTGATTTTTATTTTAAAACAAAACAAAAAATGCATTTTCATTACTAGCAACCAACACTCTAGTTTCTAAGGTCAAATTCATCATGAAACATTATCTATACTAGTGACACATTTTGGTAAAACAGCAGGTAATTTTTCTCTTCTTAAGCTATTTATTTTTCCTTTTCCTTGCTCAGCTGTGCATGTGTGTGTGTGTGTGTGTGTGTGTAAGAGAGAGGGGGGAGGGAGAGACAGAGACTGAAGTGGAAAGAACTTTACATTTCATAGTTGCCCGAGAATTCCCAGGGGAATAATGCAGCGTTGCCTTCTTTCTGTTTTATAGAAGTACAGTGTGCAAAAGAGAACACAGGCCAGGCCTGCAGACCCGAGTTTGTTCCCCAGGAACCAAACGGTGGAAGGCAAGAGTCCACTCTTTTCAGTTGTTCTCTGACCTCCACACAGGTACCACCCCTAACACATGCAATGCTGATGATAAAGGTCCCTTGTTTTATCCACACCTGGCTTCGTAGAAATAACATCTGGATCTTGCCTAACCAAGTCTTATGAGTAAATGAGGCAGTGAGAAACAAAAAAACCTAAAATGCTCCACATTTTAAAATGCCCCAAGAAAATGCGCCAAGGTTCTGAGTGTTGAAGCAAGAGGAGAGGCAGTATAGAATGGGAGACCACTGACAGGTGTTATGCACTCAGATTCTTAAGCAAGGCTGTCTTCAGAGGTCCTCCAGTGCTGTCCTGTGTTTAATAACATCTGAACTTGTAGGCAAGATGGCTCGGTAGTTAACAGCACTGGCTGCTCTTCCAGAGGACCTGGATTAAATTCCTAATACCCACATGGCAGCTCACAACTGTCTGTTAACTCTAGTTCCAGGGTATCTGACACCCTCAGAGGCAAAACATCAATGAATATAAATTAAAATTAAAAAATCTCAACTTTTATCTATTCAAGATTTAATTAGTATCATTTCCTTGATATCTATATCTGTATGTGTCTGCATACTTATATGTGTGCACAGGGGAACAGACTTTAGCAGTGAAAAGAATGTTAGTAAATTACAACACACACAAATGAACCATCAATGTTTGGTGACAGAAGTCAGCCTAAAATGGCTTCGTAACATGCAATTATAACTAGACAGGGTAGAAAGGTTTGTGATTACTGAGTATTTGGAGGAAGAAGGGACACACAGGTAGAATATGAGGATTTATGTTAGTGACAGTATTCTGCATGGTACTGTGATGTAGACAAAGAAACACAGTGTAGACTCTGGCTTTTAGTTAATAATGTGTCAATGTTGGGCTATCAGTGATAACAGACACACAACACTAATTAATTTAAGATGCTAAACCAGGCAGGGTGGGGTATGCCTGGATCCCAGTGTGGGGGAGTGGGGGGTGGGGGGGCAGGAAAGTCAAGAGTTCTAGACCAGCCTCGGCTAATACAGTGAAACCATCTCAACAAGCAAAATCAAGTTAGTAACAGGGAATTTGGGAGTCGGTGCCAGGGGGAGACATTGTAACATGGGGGTGCAACAAGGCACTGCACAGGAATTTGGTATACTTTCAGTTACATTTTTCTGAAGTTCTAAAACTACTCCATAAAAGTCCAGAAAAAATAACCCAGTCTCTTTGAAGATAGAGGACTGCAGCCTTTCTGAGCTCACGGTTGATTTTGAGTCTGCTTCCGAGAACTTCCTTCCTGCAGAGTAAGGCATGCACAGAACAGGACCAAGCACCCACAGGAAGGCAGGGACCAAAGGCAAGTATCACTACCATCCAAGTCCTGACCTAGGGAAAAACAGTATTTTTGATTTTCTTTTCTTTTCTTCCTATTTTCTGCCACAGAGCTCCTGTTTCAATACCTATTAAGCATTTTTTCTAGGAAGAATCCAGATTTCAAATATCCCTGTTTCCAGGGTATATAACCAATATGCCTGTTCCCAGGGTATGGAGGCCAGCTACTTCACCAATTTTTAGCTTGGAAAACAAGATGAAGTCACCATTCCTAGAGCCCCACTGTGTGAAGACGCTGGTAGAATTTGGACTGGGTGTCATCATTAAGATAACTCAGTGGAAGTAATCAGGACAGGCCGCCCTCCTTTCACTGTTCTCTAGGCTGCAGCGCCCACTGTCAGTGACGTCCCTGTTCTCTAGGCTG
>LOEQ01000182.1:290373-301160 GCA_001685075.1 Bramus lutescens | reverse complement strand
GCCACCATGTGGTTGCTGGGAATTGAACTCAGGACCTCTGGAAGAACAGCCTGTACTCTTAACCGCTGAGCCACCTCTCCAGCCCCAGGACATATTCTTGAGTGTAAAAATGTTGCGGTATTTCACCTGTACCAGTCTTGTACTTATCTATGCTTGATCTTGTAGGACTTTTACAAAGCAGTGATAAAACCTAGATATTATATTCTTGTTTCTTAATTATTTAAATATGAATATTCATAAAACAATGAAAAACTATCTTCCAAAATGTACATTAACATAGTTCTGTTACCCTTTAACCTACCATTAGAATGTAAATGAATGATGCTGGTCATTCACTTCAAAGCATGGGTCTCTGTGCTTTCTAGAAGTGCAGCATGCATGTACATAGAGAAGTTGGTGCACACAAAGCTAGACAGCCTGAGGTCAGTAGTCTAAGTAACACGTGTGTGAAGAAAATGCAGATTAAAGTGCAATGTGGATTCTTTGTTGCTCTTTTCCTGTCTTGGTCACAGTATATTTCTTCTCTTCTTATTTTATTTCCAGGCAGGGTCTCTCTGTGTAGCCCTGGATGTCCTAGAACTTGCTCTCTAGACCAGGCTGGTCTCAAGTTCAGATCCACCTGCTTCTGCCTCCCGAGTGCTGGGAATTAAAGGTGTGTGCTGCCATCGCCCAGCAATGTTGTATATTTCTTATCTTGAGAAACTGGAGGATGAAATACAGTTTAATAACATAGAATTAACCTACAAAACCAAGAGATATAACAAATGACACCTACGGACCTATCTCTCATCTGTGTGTAACATCTTCTGGAGGAACAGGACTGCATATGACTTAAATAAGAAAACAAAATAAAGTCTTTTTTGCTTGTTTGCTTTTGTTTTGTTCTTTCAAGACAGTCTGTGTTGTCTGTGTAGCTCTGGCTGTCCTGGAACTCACTCTGTAGACCAGACTGGTCTCGAACTCACAGAGATCCACCCGCCTCTGCCCCTCGCGTGCTAAGCCTTAATGGCAGACTGAAATGTGGTGTGCTGCTCGTGCACTGATATATTCTCAGTGTTTTCAGAGGGTGTTTGGGGCTGCTTTATTGCACTGTGAACTCAAGAATATAGAAAGATGCTGTAATTTTTATGTATGGTGTTCTGCCTGCAGGGGGCAGGTCAGAGTCTCTGGGACTGGAGTTACAGATAGTTGTAAATCACCATGTGGAGCATGGGAATGGGACCTCTAGATGAGCAGCCAATGTTCTTAGCCAATGAACCATCTCTCCAGCCCTTGATGCTGTATTTTAATGCTGTTTCCTTACCACAGCCTTCCAAAGAACTTCATCTCCAATCCTGTTAGAAATTTAGTCTTTGAAGTTAATCCCAAACTTTTATATTGTTCAAGTGGGGTAAAGAATATTTGTTTAACAAACATTTCATTGTCTTTAAGTTCTAAATCTGAGCTTTGTCATTACTTGATGTGGTTTTGACTGAATCACAATTATATCTAGTAGCTGTCTATTTAAAATAGATGACTGCAGCTGGATGGTGGTGGCACATGCTTTTAATCCCAGCACTTGAGAGGCAGAGACAGTCAGATCTCTGTGCATTGAAGGCCAGCCTGGTCTAGAGAGCGAGTTCCAGGACAGCCAGGGCTGTTACACAGCGAAACCCGGTCTCAAAAACCCAAAAGATTACTGCAAACTTTCAAAGGATAAATGTGACCCTGTTGGCGCCATATACATGGTTTGATATGTGGATGCATCAGGGTTTAAGCCTGGGTTTCATTTTGAGGTTATACATGAGGAAGAATATGAAGAAACATCTTTTTCTTCTTTCTGTAGCACTGATGATTGAACCAGAGAGCTCCATGTAGACTAGGCAAATGCCTACCATTGAACTACATCTGCAGCCAATAAATTTTATTGTTAAATGTACCGCTCTGGTATTTTCCACTATGAAAGATTCTCATTATTTTTAATTGTGTATATGTGTGTCTGTGTATGGGTATGTACATGTTTCTTCAGGTGCTTGCAGAGGCCAGAGGTGCTGGATGCCCCTAGAACTGGAGTTACAGGTAGTTGTGAGCCCTGACATAAGTGCCAGGAGCTGAACTCAGGCTCTCTATGTGTTCTTAACTGCTGAGCCATCTTTTCAGTCTCTTCCCCTTACTAAAAGTGAGTATCTCACAGTGAATATCTAATAGCCATCACATATCATTATTTTCATAAGCAAATTAAGAGGAATGGTTTATGCTTTGGAATATTTATAAAAATATTACTTTCAACCAAAAGAGGCTACATGAAACTTTTTAAAGGAATTCCTCAAGTTCTCACCGACTATTAAGGGAAACCACTAGTGTTACGTGTAGCCAATTGAGGCGCTAATAAAAATGAAGTTCTTCAAACTAAAAGTTCAATATCTGCATATTTAAAACAACTTCTATTATTAGGAGAGAAACTACTATTTCTTGTTTGAGGGCAGAAATGACAATAATAGTGATGAAAATATTAAGGAATCTTCACAATTTAAACTCAGCTAAAATGCCTGTTTTAAGACAAGTATTATCTTTCCTTTTCTCTTGGAATATTCTGACAAGGCTAAAATAAATACAATTTAGGAATTCTGATGGAATAAATTCTTTTTGGGAATAACATTTCCTGGGAGAGGAATGTCTGATAAAATTCAGTGATTACATAATAATAACAGAACCTAGACTTACATTTCATGATTTTAAAAAGTATGGGAAAATCAATCCTTTGAATGTGTGTGTTGTGTGTGTGTGCGTGCACACACATCAGTGTATGATTTATTTGCTGGCAGGCTTTGCTACAGAATCCAGGCTGGTTTTGAACTCATAACCCTTCTGACTTTCTCTAACGTGCTGTACATCATATCCACACAGTTCCCTTTGGGAGAGGGACTATTGTCCCACCTACTACTGTGAGTGTGTGCCCTCTACAACTTTCACTCTTCAAATTCTGGCTTAGGCCAGATGAGTCCTAGAGTCACTTTAGCTATAAAATCCTTACTGTCAATACAAATGTTAATTGGTTATCAAAACAGAACAAATGTGAGTCTAAACTTTTTTTTTTTTTTAGAAGACTGTCACTGTGTAGCTCTGGCTAACCTGGAACTCACTATGTAGACCAGGCTAGTCTTTCTTTTTTTTTTTTTTAAAGAAAAAACAATTCTCTTTTTTTCATTTTACATACCAAACCCAGTTTCTACTCCCTCCCCTCCTCCCATTCCTTTCACTTTACCCCTCACCCACTCCTATCCACTCCTCAGAGAGGGTGAGGCACATTACTCTGGGGAAGGTCCAAGGCCCTCCCTACTATATCTAGGCTGAACAAGATATACATATCCAAAGAGAATAGGTTCCAAAGAGCCAGTATAAGCAGTAAGGATAAATCTTGGTGCCACTGCCAGTGGCCCTGTAGTCTGAACCAGCTATACAACTGTCACCCACATTCAGAGGGTCTAGTTTGGTCCTATGCTGGTTCCTTCCTCTCTGGCTGGAGTTGGTAAGCTTCCATTAGCTTAAATAAACTGTTTCAGTGGGTGTCCCCATCATGGTGTTGACCTCTTTGCTCATATTCTTACTCCTCCCACTCTTCAACTGGACTTTAGGAACTCAGCCCAGTGCTCTACTGTGGGTCTCTGCCTCTGTTTCCATCAGCTGCTGGGTGAAGGCTCTATGGTGACATTTAAGATACTCCATCAATCTGACAACAGGGCAAGGTCAGTTCAGACACCCCTCTCTGATGCTCAGGGTCTTAGCTGGGGTCATCCTTGTGGATTCCTGGGAATTCCTCTAGTGCTAAACTTCTTGCTAGTCCCATAATGGCTCCCTCAATCAAAATATCTCTTCCCTTGCTCTCATCTTAAGGAAATGTTCAACATCCTTAGCCATAAGGGAAATGCAAATCAAAACGACTCTGAGATACCATCTTACACCAGTCAGAACAGGCTAAGATAAAAAATACCAAGGATAGCTTAAGCTGGAGAGGATGTAGAGAAAGGGGAACACTCCTCCATTGCTGGCGGGAATGCAAACTTGCACAGTCACTCTGGAAATCAGTGTAGCAGCTTCTCAGAAAACTGGGAATCAACCTACCTCAGGACCCAGCAATACTACTCTTGGGCATAATACCCAAAGGTTGCTCAATCATACTACAAGGACATTTGTTCAACTATGTTTATAGCAGCATTATTTGTAATAGACAGAACCTGGAAACAACCTAGATGTCCCTCAACCGAAGAATGGATAAAGAAAATGTGGCACATCTACACATTGGAGTACTACTCAGTGGTAAAAAGCAATGACATCTTGAAATTGGCATGCAAGTGGACAGAACAAGAAAAAACCATCCTGAGTGAGTAAAACCAGACCCAGAAAGATGAACTTGGTATGTACTCACTCATAAGTGGATACTAGCTGTAAAGCAAAGGATAATGAGTCTCTATAGTCCTTGGCCCTAGAGAAGATAAGTAACAAGGTGACCCCTAAGAGAAACATATATAGTCCACCTAGAAAGGGGAAATAGACAGGATCGCCTGACAAAATTGGGAGCGTGGGGGTGGGGGGAGAAGGGAGGGTGGAAGGGGAAGAGGCGAGGAGAAGAGGAGCAGGGAGGAGAACTTGAGGGAATGGGATAGTCAAGATGGAGGAAGCACCAGACTAGTCTTAAACTCAGGTCTCTGTCTCCTGAGTGCTGGGAAGCTACATCTACCAAAGTAGATTCTGTTTATTTAAAAAGAATTATTTTTGTTTTCTGAAGATGATCATGATGGATTTGTGGGGTTTCTGTTGCTTTTAAGGCAGAGTCTCGTGTAGTCTAGGCTTGCCTTGAACTTCCTATGTAGCTGAGAATGATCCCGAAATCCTGATCTAGCCTGTCCCTCCTGAGTGTTGGAAGTACAAGCCTGCAGACTATATTATATACTCCATTTTCAAAGAATGTGTGCTGGGGAGTGCACATCACGTGAGACAAACACACTGCTGAGTCACACCCTAGCCCTCCTGTATTCAAACAAAGGCTGACATGTGCCCCACAGGTAACATTTTAAAGCACAGATGAAAACTCACCAGACTTTTCTTTTAGCTCCTGCCCTTTACTCATGGTAAGAGATAGAGGCTATACTAGTGATGCTGGAGGGCAGAGTTAAATCATTTTATTTTTCCTTGCTTATGTTATCACTAAAACAGCTGTCCCAAGGCATTTCTTCCAAATATGACTTGGGACTGTAGCATATTACCACATATACTTTAGACACCGGGGGACTGTTTTTTGCTGCTGTCTGACAGATTCTCATGTACATGTTCTTCACTCTTTCCAAAGGTAAATGGTACACATCATTAATTCATAGAAAACCTTACATTAGTGACTATCAAATGCTAAGAAACTCTCTCAGTGTCAGCTGGTCAAGGATGTCTCACAAAAGGCAAATGAGGCTGACTGAGACCCTCACTCCTTGAGTAGAAGACCTGCTGTGGAAGGTTTATGTTATCTGCCTTTGAACAGCCATGAAAATCAGTGGTTCTCAACCTGTGGGTCAACATACTCTTTCGTATGGGTTGCACATCAGATATTCGCATTACAATTCATAACAGTAGCAAAATTGCAGTTATGAAGCAGCAACAAAAATAATTTTATAGTTTGGCGTCACCACAACATGAGGAATCATATTAAAGGGTCGCAGCATCAGGAAGGTTGAGAACCACTGGTCTAGATGGTCTTCCTACCACAGTGACCAACACTTTCCAGCCCTACTACTGCCCTTTAGTTCAGAGACAATACCTCAGCCTTCCAAGGAGGCTTCCTTGTGGACTCTGACACCCGAATCAGAGCTGAGGCACTCCTGTACAGATCATTCTGCACACTTAAGTGCCACTGTGACATGTTATCCTTCTCCCCATGTCAGGGAGCATCCTGAATAGGACTGGCCTGTGACACATGTCTGGAAACTGAGAATTCCTCAGTGATGATCAGAGACTACTCACATGCAATACATATTGTGCTTTGTACTCAAAGAAAATGCAACCTAGCAACACACATAAACATGTCTGCATTTAATGCACAACAAAAATACTCAATCTTAAATCAGAAAAGAGAAATTAGGGTAGTTATCATTTTGAAGTAATTTACTCTTAATATACTTCAGGAAAAAAAATTCTTATGTATCTCAGGCTGGCCTTGAACTCACAACTTTGCTACATACAATTTTGAACTTCTGATCTTCCTGCTGTCACCTCCAGTGTGCTAGGATTACATGTGTATGGCACCGTGCCTAGGATTTTGAGGCTGTAGGGACTGAAACCAGGCCTTGAGCATGTTAAGCAAGTCCCTACCAACAGTCACATCCCCAGCCCTCTTAGCACACATCTGCGTAAAGCTTTATGCTAAAAGACATGTAAGAAGATATTTTAGTTTCAAAAATTAAATAGCAGAACTTTAATGATCAAGTATAACATATTTAATATTTAGAGAAAATATTATATAATATTCTGCTTACATATATGTCTGTGCATCACATGTGTGCCTGGTGCCCACAGAGTTCAGAAGATGGCATCAGATCTCCTGGAACTGGAGTTACAGATGGTTTTGAGTCACCATATGGGTTCTGGGAACTGAACCCAGGTTCTCTGCAAGAGCAACAAGTGCTCTTAACCTCTGAGCCATCTCTCAAGCCTACCACATTGAGTTTTTCTTTATGGGTAAAAGTGTTTAAATGTAGACCGAAAATACCATCATCATTTTTCACAAAAAACGATCTGTTACATTGAGCATCTTCATGTATCACAGAGAAAATATGAAAGATCAAGTACTTTTTCAGAACTTGGTAATCATCTTTGAGGATAAATCTGCAGACTTCTTACAGCTTTGACTTTGATTAAAAAATGTAGTTAGGACAATTCAGCTTACCAAGTCAGCTTTAAAATTCAGTTTCCAAGGCAACAATCTTATGTCCTGATCACTGCTTAAAAAAACCAAAACCACTATAGATGCAGTTAGCGCAACACCAAGGGCATGAATATAACCAAAGTGCTTCTGCTTCGGTCTGAAACAAGCTGGCCTCTTCCTTTTCAGGGAATTACACATATCCTACTGCTCTGCCCACCAAGTGTGAGAAGGTTATGGCGAACACAAGCCCAGTCTTCAGAGTAGCTACTGGCACAACGGGGAGAAGCAGGGGCTCTTACCTGCACATTTCAGTCCCTGAGCAATGAGGCCCCACATGAAGTTGGCACAGTATTCACACCAGTGTGGCCCTCGGAACGTATGGACCTGTAAAAAGAATGGGGCAAAGTGGAGAAAGGGGAGACATGAGGAGGCTGTTGCGCATCAATCAAAGGAGCCTTACACAAGCAAGCTGAACTGAAGATGCAGCATGCACATTTAGAAAACTGATCGAGTGGAACTGACAAGTGACATGTGTTTTCAGAACTCCATTTCTTCTTTTAGAAGGGATGACACATCAAATCGATAGACTGCAATTTCCTTCTGGAAACAATTTCTACCATGGAATTTCAGGCACAGGGAGCCTTTTGACACTGACATACAAGTCCGAGTGTGAAGACTCCAAGGCTAAGAAGCAGGGTTGGCAACGTCTTATGTCTGTAAAGATTTTGTCAGTCCAGTTTCCTGGGCAAAATGGGTTACGCATATTGAAGTGACCCTGGCTGAAACTGAATCATCAAACAGGGCCAATTCCTGAAAACATTTTATACTACTGTGTTAACACAAATGCATGTTAGTACCTATAAAAACTACAGTGAATGAGAAACCAAAGGCTGGCATTCCAGGCCTGTGACATCGTGTTGGCTCCCACAGACTTTCAGGCATACGAAAGGTAAATATTCTAACGCTGGTGAAAAATATCACCAGAACAGAGATGCCATGAATCTGAACCTTCAAGTAAATTACAGAATTAGGAAATCCTGCCTGATGTGATGGCCCATGCTTCTTAATCCCACACTAGGGAGGCAGAGATTCCAAGTCATCAAGAACTGTACAGTGAAACCATGTCAGAGAGAGAGAGAGACAGACAGAGAGATGGGGAGAGGGATGGGGAAGAAACAGTATTACCAATTTTGGGCAAATTCTGGTTGAAAGTGCACTAGGAAAACAACAACAAAAAAAGAGAGGATACAGGAAGTCAGCTGATTTACAGCCAGTTAGATTTAATTAAGGTAATTTCCTCCTGCAGGAAACAAAACCATGGAGAAAAATCACCAAGTGTGATGCTCTCCATATGCAGATCTGCCAGCACAGTTCTGTAAACTGCAGCTAAGAATGTCACTTTCCATAACTGTGACATTAACCTACTTGACTGAGTCTCAGAAACAAAGCAATGACTCTGGGATATGTATACGTATTTACATATATTACACAAATGGATTATTTCTTCAAGCCCAAGATATCACAAGCATAACATTTCATTCAGAAAAACAATTCTGATTGAATAATGACACACCACTAATTATAACGCTCAATTTCAAAGATGTTGAAATATGAAATAAAATGTCTCTAGTACAGTCAGTAAAATATGGCATATCAAAATTCTGGTACAAATATCCCTATGAGACTACAGAGGATAACCCACAGTTCATTCCAAATAGGTATATGTTTATGATTACAGCAAGCAAGCTTGACAACCAGGTTTCATGTAATTTTGAAAAGTAGGCCATACTTCCTTTTATACCATTCATTAAAAGGGTCAGAATACAATACACTCTTGCCTCTGAACTGCTAATGATATTCAGAGCCTATAAACTGAAAACATTTCATGGAACTGCCGGAACAGGGTCCAAGATCAGCAGATTCTCTCCAATGAACCTATGCTTGTCTGCGCACTTCACTCTGATGCGAATGTGAAGCAGATCACAGGCACGGGCTCATACAAAGAGGTATTGGAAGATCAAATCATGATAGCATCCTAAAATTACTTTGGAGAAAGTCTCTGAGATACAAATTCGAGCACAGGTTGCTGAGTCTCATGTTAAGTATGAATCACTCAGATGAGTGATGCAGATGTGTAAAAATGCAATGACAATATGGAGAAAATCCCAAGAATTACTTTGCACACGACTTACCTTGTACTGAAGCAACTCGAGTTACAATGGGGAACAAGTCGTAGAGGTGTTTTGTTTATTACTTAAACACAAGAGCACTAACTACCAATGTTAGCACAGTCCTTTCTTCCCTCATGAGGGCAGTGGTGAATATGGCATTTTAAAGACACAGGGCCTCTGTTCATATGTCACACGCTGAAGGAAGAGTTAACTGTGCAGGCCCCATGTTCTCTAATCAAAGGTTGCATGTGTATATCAGAAAGCAGCTGTTACAGAATTATTACTCATATACTTCAGGCTGGTACAGATCTTTTATAAAGGCATTCTGAACCACTTGTGGTTATTTTGTTGTAAAAGTTGTTAAGTAGCTTGCATACCCCAGCAAACGGCCTTAGAAGCATTAGCAGCTAGCTTAAGTCAGTTTGGAAGGTAGAGAATGGCAGGGAGATCACTGACAGGACAGGTTCCTCAGGGCTAAATGAAGATAGGATCAGGCAGACAGTTAGCTCTGAATGGAGTTAGCTGGATAGGAGGAACAGGAAGAAACTCCCATAGGCACACCTTGGTCTCAGGTAGCACAGGCTGATAATGAATGCTGCCAAGGCTGACCTTGAACTCCTGACCCTTCCATCTCCTTTTCCCAAGTGCTGGGATTATAGGCAGGTGCTACCTGACTAAGAGCAGCCTTTAAAGTTTTACAGCACAGAAGGGCAATTATAGCTAACAATCATTAGCTGTATATTTAAAATAGCTAGTAGAAAGAATTTTGAAAGCTATCAACACAAGGAAACAATGAATGTGTGAGTGGGGCTGATGCCATTATCCTGGTCTGGTCATTATACTTGTGTTGAAATATTACAGTGTGTCCTCAAAGAATGTGTAATCACATGTTAATAAGAAGAAACAGCCCTTCATCTTACAGAGCCGAGCACAATGCAAACAGGTGGCATTTACTGCATATAATTCTACAGTCGCTGGCATCTGCTAACGTTACTAGAAATAGTTGTATTTTAATCATGTTTTAAAAGGAGTTAATCAAATGTAATGCATGCTCAACTATAACAGAAAGGTCAAAAGTGGCACTGCTTAGGAGGGGACTAAAGAAGGAAACAAGGAGAAAATAGAGGAAGAAGCCCAAGGCCACAATAGTTAGGATCTCTGGGGCTTTACAAATGCTAACATGCTAGGCAAACAATCTACCACTAAGCTCTATCCCCAGCCCATCTGTTTGCCTATTTTTAAAGTCAGGGTCTTTTTTGTAGGCTGGCCTTGAACCTTCTACCTCAGTCTCTTCAGCTCTGTTGTTATTGGTGTAGGCCACCATGCCTACCTGACCAAAGTGAGTACTTTTGGCTGCTCTACACTCCATATAGTAGATGCCCACCAGGGATCAGCAGCTGGTCAGTACTTTAGGAATAAACACTACTGCAACCTCGATAAGCACACAACTAAGCAACACTGTCATTTCCATAGTTTTCATCTAAAGTGCCTAAGGTTTTTGCTTTTGTCTTCCTTACTCCTGCTCTCTTTCTTAACTCCTGGTTCTCAGCTATTGTCCTGGTTAGTCCTGGTTAAGGTTTTTGTTTGTTTTGTTTGTCAATTCCGCACAAACCTAGACATATCTAGGGAGAGGAGATATTAATTGAAAAAATGCCTCCTTAAGACTGGCCTATAGGGGGAGCTGGAGAGATGGCTCAGAGGTTAAGAGCATTGCCTGCTCTTCCAAA
>LOEQ01000182.1:253416-290292 GCA_001685075.1 Bramus lutescens | reverse complement strand
GCCCTCTTCTGGCCTGCAGGCATACACACAGACAGAATACTGTATACATAATAAGTTTTTTTTTTCTTTTTAAAAAAGACTGGCCTGTAGGGCATTGTCTTAGCTAATGTTTGATGCTTCTCTGGGGCACAGGTGGTCCTGGGTCACATAAGAAAATCAGGCTGAGCAAGTTATGGTGAGCAAGCAAGTAAGCAGTGTTCCTCCATGGCCTCTGTATCAGCTCCAGGCTGACTTGCTTTGATGATGAACTGAAATGTGGAATTGTAAGCCAAAATAAACCCTTTGGCTCCCAAGTTCCTTTTTTGGTTATGGTGTTTATCACATCAATAGAAACCCTACAACTGCTGCAGACTAGGTAATCTAACAACAACCTTTTGTTAGTAGTGGATAGAAAACAGGAAAACGTTCCATCTCAGATTTTTCTTTTCCCCTTTGACTTCTTTTGCTTTTCTTTTATTACATTCATTTATGTGTATGTGTGGGTGTTCATGGAAATCAGAACTTGGGGTAACTGGTTCTCACCTTCCACCATGTGATTGAACTCGGGTCCTCAAGATTGGCTGCAAGGGCCTTTACCTGCTTGAGTCATCGGTCAGAACTTTCTGAGAAGTCTTCGCTGCTCCTTCCTCTCAGGCCCATTTCCCACCTTACCTGAGGGTCAGAGTTTGGGGAATAACAAGACTTAATCACACCTTCTAGCTCTGGAGGTTGCTGCCTGGGCCCTTTTTGAAGTTAAGAAAGCTGGGCACCATCCTGACAGGTGGTCAGGATGTGTCAACGTACTTCTGCTCCTTCTATTGTAACTATGCGGTCACCTGGGGAAGGGCTGTTTTCTGCCTACTTGACCAAGGGTATGTGAGTATACGTGACTTGGGTCATCCCGAAGCTTTTTGCTACCTTCTCCCCCAGTTTACCTTGGGTATAAAAGCTGTGGAAAAATAAGCGTGGGTGATTTCAGGACCTGAATAATCCCTGAAACTCCCTCCCGATACTGTCTTGTAGTTTCTGTCTTTATTTTCCCATGCCCCTACCCTGGTAAAAAGTATTTATGTTGAGGCTAGTCCTCAACAGTGTCTGAAGAGGCTATTATATTTCAGGGACTCATCCCAGCCCCTGGTACCAATCTTTGGAATACTGGGCAGGAAGCTCCATTTCAAGCCCCCTCCCCTGGGAGTTGCCTGGTCCAGACTCCACCTCTGGGAAAGCCCACCAAGCAGTGACCCCTCCCCAGGGAGGTTCAGGACCACTCCCACAGGCTACTTAAACTGTTCCCCAGAGAATGTACACGTGCTCTCTGGGTTTAGCGTGGTCTCCCCTTTTCTCTCTCTTCCCCTTGACATGTTTTCTCGTTGCCGCCTGGGAGTACTAAATTAAACATGGGCATCTCTTATTCGGTCTAATTTGATCTGATTGGAATTATTTGCATCGGCCGAAAGGCTCGTTCTAAGAAATATTCTTAACAGAGGCCAGAAGAGTGAGTCAGATCCTCTGTAACAGGAGTTTTGGACCATTGCTAGCTGCCACACGGTGCTGGGAATCAAATCCAGTTCCCCAGGGAGCATTCTCAATGGCTGAGCCATCTCTCCAGCCTGTCTTGAAAGTCTTAGTGCTGCATAATGCACGTCTCTTAGTAAGCATACAAAATTTTTGACTTTTTCTGAGTTTTAGACAACTGAGCCAACTGAAGTGATCTTGTGATGAGTGAGAGACTTCATCAGCATCTTACTTTGGCACCTCCAAGTAGAATCTAACCTCCGCTTGCTGTCGGACCTGAAGCACACACATAGGCTTTGTAAGGTGGGAGGGGGCATAATTTCTTTATAGTCTGTGATACCTGCACTAATAACTGTATCAGTTTCCCAGAGGCGATGCCTTTGGAGATTCTTTTGGTAAGACAACTCAAAGGAGCCATCTCCGGCAGCATGGGACATTACCAGCTAGGAGGTCATCTGGGAAGAGGACACAGAACTATTTTTCCTAAGCTACCTCTAAAGCTGCTGGTCCATCTTGACAAGTCAAAGTGACAGAGTATATGAAACGGCACACGCCTTAGTGAACAACAGCAGGTTCAGCTAGTTTTAAAACCCCTTTCTCTTTTGCTCCTGGAAAAGACAACATCATCACTATGGTATGTGCGATTACTTTTCATTTGTGAACAACTCCTTTTGTGCTAATCAGATGAAACAAATTAGTAAACCCCCCAAAAGACTTATTACTGAATTTACCAGCCAAAGCCAGGCTGAAAAGGGCACAGAGGGTGTGACATGGGAGGTGTGTTGGGGGCAATAGCCAGTGTCACACTGTCTCCCAGGCAAGGACCTTGTTATACAGTGAGGTCATCCTCACTGCGGTTTGCTATAATGAACACACACACCTGCTACCTGCTTCTCACCATGTTCACAGGACTTACAATTCCACTTCGAACACCAATAACAGAAATAGCAAAAGAGAAGCCCACTCCACTGGAAGACAAAGAACACTGCATCGACATCCTCATTATCCCTCGCAGGCAAACACACTCCCTTTAGAAACATGACGGCAAATTACTTTGTAAACCACAGTGGAAGTGACAAGAACATTAGGGCCGTGAGGTTTTGCTGGCAAAGGTGGCATTGACATTTCAGCTGTAGCCTTGTCATTTGGGTGGCTCTGATGACTCAGTCCTCTAGCATGGTACTGGACAACAAAAGAAGGGAACAGATGATGACAATCAAATGGAGGAACACAGAAATAGGCAGCCAAGCAGGAAAGGCCATTTCTTCTGTGCTCCTCATTTTTATAGTTTAGTGAAACAATACGCCTTTTTTTTTTCCTGTTAAAAGTCACCTCACTATATAGTGCAGGATGGCTGAAACTCATGACCTTCCTGTGTGCTGGGCTTATGAACCTGCACCTTCAGACTGAGAGAGATGGTCCTCAATTTTAAATTAGTCTCACCAAGATAGCTTACAAATTTTTGATCACTTGATATTAAATTTACAATCTTAGTTTTAATTTGATCACTTCTGTTAAAGTGTATACATACATACATTACATATGCATATATGTAAAGATGTAAAGAGATGCTTATCATATTAGATGTGAACATTAGCAGTAAATACATGAATTTGTACAGTCTCCTGCAAACAAAGGTGGGTTATAAAGAAAATAGTAGGGCTTTTAGTATCAATTACCTTCTTGCCCATTATTTAATCAAACCTAGTCAAAACTGCTTTCAAACTCTTGAGCAAAATCTACAGAGTAACATTTGGGTTGAGTTAAGGCACCAACACTCATTATGCTGGCCATTTTGATGCAAAAGATTGGTAATGCTGACCTCAGCTGGGAAGAGAGAAGTGTATGGGGCTCTTGCTGAAGCAATTCTGAGGACTAGTACAGAGATAGTGAAGTGTCTGGGGGAGAACAAGTCAGAGGCCAGCAGTAGACAGGAAGCCATGGGACAGCTGGTGAGGGCCTAGGTGTTGATGACCTTTACAGCTAGCTGCTGAGCAAATAATCACAGGGAGGAGCTGCAGGGGCTGTGCCAGGTGCACCCAACTGCACACCTGTGAACACACAGCATCGCTCTGATCAGTATGACTTTTTATTTCAGGAATGGGAAAACTGTTCAAAACTGGGGGACGTACCATAAAAGTTCCTCCAGATTGACAGTGGCTATACCAAAATAAATAATGTTACCATCATTAGCTTTTCTATCCATTTCCATCACATTACAAAGTATAATTACATAATTAAAAAGTTAAACAACAGCAGGGCATGGTGGCACATGCCTTTGATCCCAGCATTCGGAAGGCAGAAGCAGGCATATCTGAGTTCGAGGTCGGCCGGGTTTACAGAGAGAGTTCCAGGACAGCCAGGACTGCAAAGGTAAACCAAAAAACCAAACCAAACCAAAATAAGAAAAGGAAAATAACAAATATAAGTAAACCACTTTCCATTTCAAAATGTGGACGTTTCAAGCCTCTAGCTTTCATCCTTTCCTCCTGATAGCGTTCCCTCTAAATTGATGGTGCTCAGGTAAAAGAATGTCAGATGTTAAGGGTGGCAAGCCAGCTCAGGAGGACAGCCAAGTGTGACCACCACCTGACTCTGATCCCAGGACCCACATAGTAGGAGACACAGTCCACACACTACTTCGTTATCTAATACCAAATGGTCAGCCCTGAGCAAATTCATACAAGTAGTAGTATACAGACTGGGGAGGTTGTATTTAGGAATACACACACACCCAACGTATATATGTAGCACATAAATACACACATAAATATAACAACAATTAAAAAAGAGGTCGTAAATTTGAGGACAGGGTGGTTTACATGGGAGGGGTTGAAGGGAGAAAAGGGAAGTGGGACGGTATGTAATTATAATCTTGAAAAAGGCTTTCTAAAGACACTTTATTTTTAATTATTTGTATGCATGTATGTGCACAGAGTGCCAGGGCCCATGGGGCAGCCACATCAATTCTTCTGGAGCTGGAGTAACAGGCAGCTACAAACCAACTATCTTCGGTGCTGGAAACAGAATCTGGGTCCTCCATAAAAGCAGTATGTATTTGTAACTGCTAAGCCATTTCTCTAGCCCTCAGATCTAATTAATTCACGGATACAGGGTCTCACTATGTAGATGAGCTCAGTCTTGAACTCAGAGATTCTCCCCATCTCTGCCTCCTGAGTGCTAGGATTACAAGTGTAGTTGCTACCTTGCTGAGCCAATTCTCTCTCTCTCTCTCTCTCAACGGCATACTCACTTTGAAGGTACAGACTTTTGCTATTACTGAATGAAGTCGGTTATAAATATCAATTAGACCAAATTGGTTGATTAAAGCTTCCCATGCCCCTGTTTTTGGTCTGTTCTATCACTGACAGAATTACTGAAATCTCTATGCTGTGGACTGTCAATTTTATTTGCAGTTCAGCTGTGGCTTTTGTATATGGATCCTGTTACTAGATGTATATACACATTAGAATATTAAGTCTTCTTGAAGAATTTTACCCTTAGTTCCAGTGATAGTCCCTGTCTTAGAAACAACTACCACTTAGATCTGGGCCAGTTAGCATCCTGTCCTCCTGGCAGGAGCTACTGTGCAGAGACGGATGTGGACATACCATCAAGGCAATGAGTGCCAGGCCTTGAGCCTGACAAAACTGTCTCTCTGCAATAGGCCAAAGTCTGGCAAGACAAAGAGCTGGTCCCTCTGCCACCATCCTGCCAACAAAATGATCCTAAAAATAAGCTCAAAGTTGGAAAGCATTTTTAATGATGGATTTCTAATTATGTGACACATTGCTAGTCTGGGTTGGGCTTCCTGAGACTTACAAAGAAAAATCTCACAACTGGTCTATCAAATGGTAAGTACTATTCAATAGATCCACATAGTTAAAAAGAAAAAACCAAACCAAACCACTGAGGGCCCATAGTCATCAGCAAAGTAAACCTGTACACCCTAGGAAAGGATGTCTCTGTGAACTAGACTGAGCCCAAGCAGAGATGAGGCCAGGGCACAGGTCACAGGTGGAGCTTCAAAGGTAGTTTTAATAGGAGAAAGAGCACACAGGAAGAACAGTGACAGACTACAGACAGAATGGCAGAAAACACAGCAAACTAAGTATTTGATGGGGTTAGTATCAGAATATGTAATAAATTCCTGTCACTGAATAGCTACCACCAAATAATTTTAATTGTATTTATTATTATTGGTGTGTAAATGTGTGTGCATGCTTGTGCACACCTGCCAAGGTATGCACATGGAGGGAAGAGGACAACTTTTATGAGTTGATTCTCTCTTTCTACCTTGGATTCTAGGGGTCAAACACAGGCTTGCATGGCAAGCACTTTTATTAGCTGAGTAATCTTGCCTGCACAACAAAATGGGAGGAAAAGTTACGGTAAGGATATGAGGCTTGAATAAACATTTATTAATGGAAGATACATATATGACTAACAGGTACATGAAGAGATCATGTACTATCATTAAAAATGAGGAAAATGCAAATCAAAACTACAATGGGTACCACCTCAAACAAGCTAGGAAGGCTGTTAACCAAAACCTGAAACAACTAATGTTGGTGAGAACGTGGAGAAGCTGGCAAACTTGAATGGTGCTGGTGGGAATGGGAAATGGTTTGGCTGCTAATGAAAACAGCATGGCAGTTCCTTAAAGATTGGCCCCAAAAGACTAAAGTCCAGATCTCAAAGAGGTATCTTTACCCTCTGTCAAGAGCAGCTTTAATATTTATAATATTTTTTAACAGTCACGGTATAAAAAAAACCTTAATAGTCATGGATGGATGAGTAAAAAAATGAGTATATAGTCAATGAAATGGTCTTACTTTGGCTTTTTTTTGTGATTAAAAACACTAACCAAAAGCAACTTGGGGGAAAGGATATGTTTTGGCCTATATATCATGGGTCACAGACCTCTGAAAGCCAAGATGGAAACTCAAGCAAGGTAGGCAGCTGGAGGCAGGAACTGATGCACAGACCATGGAAGAGTGCTGCTTACTGGCTTGCTCATCATGGCTGCTTCACTGGCCTTCTCAAACAGGGTGGCACTGCCCAATGTGAACTGGACCCTCCCGAACCAATAATTAATCAAGTAAATGCTCCACAGACTTTTCTATGGGCCAGTCTGACAGAGGCAAATCCTCAAATGAGATTCCCTCTTCCCAGATGTGCCTAAGTTTGTGTCAAGCTGACAGAAACCATCCAGCACAGGAATGTTTAGCTTTCAGAAAGAGAGAACTTTTTCCATATAATAAATATAGATGAACCTGAAGAATATTGTGCTAAGTGAAATAGGCCCGTCTACTGGAACAAACTACACATCTGTATAGGTGTGGAATCTCAAATAATTCAACTCATAGACACAGAGACTGGCTGCCAGGGCCTGGAGCCAGAAAAATGACAAAGTTTTAGCTCATCTATTACTCTGTTACATGTTAACAGTGCTGTTAACTAATCACCAGGGCCTAGCTAAAGACAATGGCTAGTCACCTGTGCCTAAATGACACTGGCTAGTCAATGGTGCCTAGCTAATGACACTGGCTAGTCAATGGGGCCTAGCTAATGATACTGGCTAGTCAACAGGGCCTAATTAATGACATTGGCTAGTCAATGGTACCTAGCTAATGACACTGGCTAGTCAACAAGGCCTAGTTAATGACACTGGCTAGTCAACAGGGCCTAGCTAATGACACTGGCTAGTCAACAAGGCCTAGTTAATGATACTGGATAGTCAACAGGGCCTAGTTAATGATACTGGCTAGTCAATGGTGTCTAGTTAATGACACTGGCTAGTCAACAGCGCCTAGTTAATGGCACACTTTAATATTTAACAAGGTAGATCTTATCCTCTTCTCACAAAAACAAACAAAATCCCAACACCAAAAGCAAAAAATCAAAACCCTGCCCAAAGCTTAAAGGACTCTGTTGTGGATTTCTAGTTAGCTTTGCATACTTGTTTCTGGCCGCCACATTCCTACAAGCAGAAGTGCGATGTTCACAGCCACTTCACATCATATTCACACACTGAACACTGAATTCTAAGGAGGAGGGCATTAGTAAAGGACTTTAACATCCATGTTCACATATATATATATCATGTTCTTATTCTTCTCATTATACTGGTATTTGCTTCCCAAGGATCGGGTGATAATTACTCTACCCTTTGCATGTCTGGCAGGATGGTGAACATGTAGGAGCTGCTCACACACACGTGAGGGATGAGTGATGAAGAAGTGGAGAACATGCCAGGGAAGCTGGAGCAGTCTCCTTTTCAGATCTGAGAAACAGTGTGGACAACAAGTTTCAAGACTGTAAGTGTGCTTCTTTTAGTGTGTTTAACAGTGATTGATGTACCATGGGTATGTAAGAGTGAATTTTTCTGGGTCACATGGGTGTGGGAGGGAATTCCGCAAGAGGCTGTTTCTAAGACATGTCTGACCCAATGGGATCATTTTAAGAAAAATATTCTAGCAAATATGTGTGGGAAAAATAAAAAAAGAAACAATGTTGTACACCTTCACAAAAGGTAATTTGTACCAGAAAGGCAGTACCAATAAGAGAAGTAAAACTGTGGAACGTGGGAAAATAAAACCAGATTACAAAATATCTTAGTACCAATGGAGAGATGGACCAGTGGTTAAGAACTCTGACTGTTCTTCCAAAGGACCCAGGTTCAGTTCCCAGCTTCCACAGCAGATGGTTCACAACTGCATTTAATTTCAGTTCTGGGGGAATCTGACACCCTCTTCTGGCCTCTGTGGTCTCTGTACTTACGTGGTGCACATACAGTAAAGGAGGCACTCACAGAAACACATGAAATAAAAACAAATCTTTAAAAAGCAATGCTTTGTGAGAATCTAGATACAATGCGTTACTTCTGAGTTATGTAGAACTATTCCTGCCCATGAAATGGCTGTGAAGTATAATGTGAGTATGCAAACCACCAGGACCCCTTGCGAAATGCTTCTTTCTGGGTTATTAATGAGAGGCACAATCTTTACGGTTCTAGACTTGCACTTGGGGTATCAGAACCATCAGCACAAAGAGTAAGGCTGCAGTGCTGGAGCAGACACAGCACAGAGAGCACGGCCTTCCAGACCACGGAGGCGGAGGCGGAGGCGGAGGCCATGGCTCTTTATTATTTTAGGGTCTCACACAGCAGAGCACTGTGCCAGGGAGGAACAGAAGTGAAGTTCTTACAGAGACCACAAAGGCGACTTTTCCAGCCTCCTAGTTTCTGCTCATCAGTCTTTCCCTGTCAGACTGTAGAGGCAGAAAGAACCCCAGTATGCACTAATCTTGACTATTTTTATCATCTTTGGCCCACATTCAAAGTGAGGAGAGGGGGTGTGTGCTTAAGATAAAATACACACTGCAGTTCCTTTAACCTCTTGTTTACAGAAAAGCTACTCCTTTAAAATCTCACGTGGGATACTCCATGTTCATGTCCATAAAGGAAGTACATTACTGCAAAAAATTAACGAGACACTTCAGGCTACCCACACTAATGAAGATGAGGCAGGAGGAGCTGGAGCTTGAGGCCAGCCTGGGCTACATAATTAGTTCAAGGTCAGACTGGGCTATACAGTTACATTCTATCACAAAATTGAAAAAAAAAGGCACAGAGATTAAAACATGATTTTTGTTTCATTTTCGTAAATATGGTTAATATAAAACAACACAGGTCCTCAGAATAATTTTTTTGTTGGGATTTCTTGCCATCATAAAAATTGGTTTGAAAATAAGAGGTCCACGACGTCGCACTATGTACTCACTCAGCCGGTCATTCAGCCCACACTTCTTACACACGTGTCAGTTGCCAGCACTTTGCCACATACGGCAAGAAAGGGAAAGAAGAATGGGGAGAGAGGTGGTGGCTGGTAGGCACGGTACAAGAGAATGGGAGGCACAGTCACTGCACGTGATGATCACTGCAGGGAAAGAAACAAAACTCTTAGATACGGATCAAATGGAAGAGCAGAGGGCCTGGGTCTGTGTTGTGTCCTAGGAGGGAGAAGAAAGGCCTCTTCAGCGTGAGTGCGGCCACTGCTGCCCTTCTGGTTACCAAGCGGCAGGACGCTGTCTGCTGGCCACGTGCTTGCTATTTCTTCATCTACCAGGTCCTGAATCACTAACCTTATTGCATAAGGCTCCTGCTATGGGATTATCTGAATTATATCACCAATTCACACTTTGGGACTCATGTCTGTACATGGCAACACTAAATCTATTAATACCTGACTTCTCCCATCTGCATGCAGAAGGCAAGTAGTACATGGAACTAAAACCAACCACTTACCTTAACAAATACGCCAAAGTCATCATAAAGTACATATTCACTGTAAGTTCTCTGTGCAGAGCAAGGAATTAGGTTCTGGGTCTTGCACATGCTGGGCAAGTGCTCTACCACTAAGCTATGCCCTAGCTTTATAACTGTTAATAGGTTTTTCTTTTAAGTAGTTAAGTTGCCCAGGTAGCCAGATTTCTGTTATTATTCTAACTCTTCTTTATTTTTGTGTTATACAACCTTTTGAATTAAGCAACTACTTAGACAAAACATTTTATAACTCAACTGGGAGGGAATAAAAAATTAAGAGGATTTCATTGTACACTGTGGGTACATGAAACACTCAGATATTCTTATGTAATCTCTACTACTAGGTGGAAGGTGAGACTCAGTCGCTCCTCTGTATAAATTAATACAAATCCAGAAAAAAATGCCCAGTCAGAGGTAATATGTCATAATAAAGTAGTGACTACCATGAGCCTAGTGGGCCAAGAACTTAAGTTTCCTACTACAGAAAGAGGTTAGAGACATTAAACATTCAGGACACATAAGCAATGGCACACATTACAAGCAATGCCCCAGGGCAAAGACCCAGTCTCAGTGCTCAGTGTCCTTCCCAGAGCCTCGAAAGTAGGCAACAGTGACTGAAGAGACATGTGATTATTAGGACAGAGAAAAACTCTTTAAAAATTTTTAAAAATTCGCTTTATTTAGGGCGTGTTTCTGGGTGCATAGGTACTATGGGGAGTTGGTTCTCTCCTTCCACTATGTAGGTCCCAGAGAAAAAATCCTTCAGCCAGGAGCCATGGAAGTACCTTTACCTACAGAACCATCTCACCAACTCAGAATAGAGTAATTCTTAAAAGAAGTTGATTCGTTAAAAATACATACAATTTTATGTTAATTAAAATAAGCATATACACATAGTGAAACACAACATGGTACCTAATATATATGTACAAATTTATGTGTGAACTATAAAAAATAAAATTATGGGGTAATATGTGATGTTATCATACATGTATATACATCTAATGCTCAAGTTGGGATAAACGTGTCTCCTGCAATATTTATTTTATTTTACTTTTTGGTAAAAATATCCAGAATCCCTTGCTCTAGCATTTTTGGAATTATGCTAAAATTAATATTAACATCTTACTATAGCTTTCACAGAATGTGGTATATTTATTTATCAAATGATAACCTCTCTAAGATACAGTAGCCTTTCTATGATGTAAGTAACAAGAGAGGTGAGGGGAGGGAAGAGGAGGGGAGGGACAGGTGGGAGTGGAAAAGGAGAAAGTGTTAGGTAACAGCAGAATTTTTCTCCTACAAATCTCCAATCACAGGGTCAGCTGCTCCGAATGGCTTCCATCTTGCTGAATGTTTTCACCAAAGGTAAACGGTGTCTTGGATTCACCCCCAAAGAAGGGCTGACAGCTGCACACAGCACCAAGGCAGCATTACATAACAGGAGCTCAAGAGGCACCCTGAAAGGAGGCTTTGGTGAAGGCGAAGTTACTCTGAACACACTCCACTGAGAGCGAGCCACTGGCAGGTCACATGACTGACAATCATCATGGAAACACTCCAGCTTTCCCACAGCAGACCTGACTGCATATGTGTACAAGCAGTGCCCTTCTAAGCCAGCATCTGTGTGGGAGTGAACTCCTGCTGGGGGCTGGAATCCTTTCAGGGATATTCCCTGAAGTCAAGTATGACCCTTTCTCTATTCTTTTACTTTCTTTCTTTCTTTTTTTTTTTTTTTAATAATGTTACTCCACAGGCACATTTTAAAAATAATGGAGCTATTTATAACAGGAATAGTTGGATTCTGAGACTCCTGACCTTAGAGATTCTAAACACTATGTGCCATGGTTCCCTGTCTCCCAGGAGGCTCTTCTTGACGAAGGACAGCATTGGAGAGCAAGTCTCAGCTGGGCCTCAGCTTCTACTCCAGAGAGAGAAGTCTCCCATGTTTATGTGCTTAAAACAGAAAAAAACAAATAAACAAAAAGAAGGCCGCTGAGGGTAGGGGCAGAGTTTGCACTGCCTGCCCAGAACATGCAAGGTTCTAGGTTCTGTCTCCAGTTGTGTGTGTGGTGGGGTCTTTATAGTAACCTGGGTGGTGAGGGTCACACTTGATCGCACAGCACACACAGGACTCACTTCTTATAAAGCTATGTGAAAAGAACTAAAGGATATGATCTGCAGGAAAGGGGAAAGGATATGCTTGTTTATGCAAATTCTTCAACAGACTTGTTTACTTCCAAACAATAATGACAAAAAATATTTATAGAAACCGACTTAGCACTAAAATGACAATCTCACAGGCCTGTTTTGCCTAGTAAACTAGATTGCACCTCTCTGAAGATGCTTTGGAAGCCCCAGAATTTCTAGAACATGCAGGTGATTCTTGCTTACAAACTTAATAGCCATTTTAGGGGGTCATTTGCCTTGTAAAAGTCCTGCAAGACAAGGCTATAAATCACCAAAGTCCGGAAGCCTGCACATTTGTTTGTCTGTTTACTTCTGGATCATAAGAGGCTGCGTTGGTTTACGATGTGGCTCAGACTGGGTGTGCACATGATTTTCATCTCCTGTCAAGGTTTGATCTGCTGAGCTGTCTCAACTCCATTTTAAAGCAAAAATGCCAGTTGAAAAGTAAGGTTCATATGATTAACCTCAAAAGGTATGTAGACTACAATGTATTCCTCACTATAGAAAATGCAGGGTACACTGAGGCATAGTGTTTTTGTTTTTTAGCATGAGCAAAATAAATGCTGGTGTTAAAAATCAGGGTGGTTTATAAAGCTGGGATGAAGTCACTTGATAGAGAGCCTGGTGCCTCTGATATGACAAATAAATATTTAAAAGACTGAATAAATTAACAGATCAAAACCAAAAATTTCGAGCTCTAACATATTTTTGCAAACAAATATTCCCATTCTAACATCAGCATGAATGATTTTCTGTCTAAACGGAATATTCTTGAGCCTCAGACAACTTTTAGCTATTAAGAAGTTACCACAGAAATGCTGGCTCATCTGCCTGTGAAGTGTGACTGGGTCTCCTCACATGATCTCACTTTGCATACCCCTGAACTAGAATGCAAAGGGCACAACTTCAAGGCCTTATACCAAGGCAGTAAGTACAGGCAAGATCTGGACACAGCTCAGACCATCATACATATCACCTTCATAAAAGAAGATTCGGGTACACTGCATAAACATGCCACAGCAGTAATTCAAAACAAAGGTGAAAGCCAACCCCGAGGAAGTGAAGGGAAGCTGGCAGTCACAGCCTCTCCGGTTGCAGGGCAGCAATTTTCCCTTTATCCTGGTCAGTTTATTCACGGAGGGAGGAGAAAAGACAGAAACTATGGGAAAGGCACACCATCTGCTCACTCCAGATGCAACTGCACATTCCTGCTACAGCAAAGCCTTTGACCAGAACCGAACATGTAAGATCTAATCCTCCCTGAAATTGCCAACAAAGGTATTTAGACATACTGCAACACAGATACATGCAATGCCTAACTCATGATTCGGAGACCTTTATAATACCAATCAAGACTCACCAGTGTATACACAGTAATTAAAGGAAACATTACTACAGCATCTGAGAAAAACGGGGCTGGATTTCTATGAGCTTTATTCACCTCTTCCTTAAATAAAATTGGGATTTAGACATCTCTTTCCTTGAATAGCAGTAACACTGCAGTCAAATCATGCAATTTTTCAAAGGCTTTGGAAGATGAGCCTTTAACACCACACCTTCCAAGTACTGAGTGCTCCTTATAGGAAAAGAGTCAGAAACAAACATTCTTACCTTGAAATTGTGAACCTTTTCATATTTTGGAATTTGTTCATTTTCTTTCAGAGTCGCTCTTCTAACAAGTGATGTCAACTGCGAATAAGCAAAGAGTTTCAGAGGTTGCCAGATTGTCACGGATGACTTTTGAGAACCCAGTTTCATTCCCAATGCTGCTATCAATAAACCTTGCTGACGGCCCTCTTGTTTTGGTTTGTGAACTGTAGCTCTGTTAGTTTTCCTCCCCGACCAAGACTCTTTGGATGGCATTTTGGAATTCAAAGGAAGGAAAAAATCAAAAACAACCTTGTAGCAAACAGCCTGCGACTGTCGACTGTCGGAGAACTCTACTCAGCTAACACATGAGCATTGCTGCAGCCAGTTCAGAATCCTAACCTAGAGAGCCACGGCTACACCACACGCCAGAGCACGGGGAGGTGCGGGAGGGTGATGAAGCACTTCTTCGCAAGGCCGATTAACACACAAATTCTCTCTTCCTTTTTTTTTTTTNTTAAACAGGGCTCTATATTTAAGCTTCTGGAAACTTAAGAGTCTGGAGAAGAAATCAGTCTGTGCTACCACACAGAACCTGCAGTATTTCTCTCTGGGAGTCCTTTAAAAAGCCAGACAACTGTGACAAACGGAACATCGCTGGAAGCTTTCTTTGCTCAGTACATCAATGTCCATTCTGAATGAGAGATGCCTACATACAGCCTGCAGTCAGTCGCTAGCAACAGACACCCGGAGAACTCACTTGCAGGAGGGGGTGGGGAGGGAGGGATTTGCAGGAGGAAGCACTAGACTGGTTACAGTAAGAGAGGAGACAGCCAATGAAAACCCAGTAACAGCATTTAAGTACCCTGTTCCTCAACTCACTGCTTCCCCCTCCTCTCCTGCAAGATTTTTCTTGCTGGCTCAAGGAAAGAAAAAAAAATTATGTAGGAAGGTAATGAGTCATCATTAAAGACAGAGGAAAATTAGCACACAGCACTAGGTTTTCATTTAAGAACAAAACCAACCAAACAAAAAACTCTACTGCCAGGTAAATTGTGAAAGGCCAGCCCATGTGTTTCTTTGTGTATCACGTGAGGCATGAGCTGCTCTGAGATGAATCGAGCCTTCTTATTTGTGCATTGTGATGGCTGGCTTTTATTAAAGATGAACAAAAATGGCTACATATTTTGATGAGAAAGAAAGGAATTTAAGTGTTGCATTTTCACCCAGAATAGAAAGCATGCATGTGGCACTGCTTATATCCTCTAGAGTACTTTGGTCTGCACTGTGTGTATTAGGTTGTATTAATAACACCAATATGCCAGTTTTCTAGTCTCAATAGTCTGAACTCTGTTCAGAGTTTGAGGTCAGAAGAAGGGAGGTTAAGAATAATCTCTCAGTTGCACAGAGCCCAGGGGCAGTGTGGCTGTACTTACCAGACCCTGGTACATTTGAAAAAAGGGGCTGCTTGCTGAGACTCCAACCCAGTTCTACTTACTCAAGAGCAATGACTACAGTTCCTTAAGGAGCTATGAGAAATTCAGCCTGTTGCCCCCTTCAGGACATGAAATCATTATATAGCCCTGGCTATCCTAGAACTCACTGTATAGACCAGGCTAACCTTCAGTTCACTGAGATCTGCCCATCTCTGCCTTCCAAGTGCTGGGACAAATGGCATGCGCCATCATACCCACGTTCAGGCTTTCTCATTTGGCTCTTTAACCATCTCTCATCTATTTCCTTGTGCTGGCTATATAATGACTCTTACAACGAATCTGAAGTCTTGTATTTAAACTAGTGGGGGCTGGAGGCTGCTAGCCAGAAGCATGTGTTTGGACTGTACAAGGGCTTGGGTTTGAGCTTTAGACTCAAACCAAACCAAAGCAGAAATTCAACCAACTTACCACTAAATGCATATTACCTCAGTTTTCATAAAATATAGGAGGTATTCCACTAAAAATTCTAATTTAATTAATATATAAGACATCCTTAAGTTATATTAGGACACTGGAAGCAATAACTGGTGTGTGCCTGTGTGCACCTGTAAAGGGAAAGACCAATGCTGGCTGTTGCGCTTGGTAAGGTCTAGCACCTTCTTTTTTCTGAGACAGTGTCCCTCACTGAATGTGGAGCTCACTGATTTGACCAAGGAGCTTAATGAAGACCAGGGCTCTGCCTGTCTCTATCCTTTGCCCAGACACTGCCATACTATGGTTCTATGTGGGTGCTGGGATCCAAACTCAGGTTCTCACGTTTGCACAGAAAGTACTCCTGAGCCATCTCTCCAGTCCCAGGACTGAGTGCCAATTATCTTTATTTTCTTGAGTCTACACACAGTCACTTTAATTTTTTTTTATAGTAATGAAAACATAATCCAGGGCCTCAGGCATGCTAGTCAAACACACTATATTCCCAGATCCTTTGTAGTAAAAGAAATTTAAGCAAATGACAATGGGAGACAGTAACATTTACTCAAATACAAGGCTCAGTTTTACAAATTCAGGCTTAGATGATCGATAGATTTTAAAATGATACTACTGAGAGGAGACACACTGAAACAATGCTTTCCTGCCTAACAAATGATTCTTCGGCTCAGGCCTAGCCTGTCCTGTGATGAACAGGAGACATAAGGGCAACAAGTCCTCGGATAAGTTCAGCTCAAAGTCATGTTAGCCCAGTCCTCAGTAGGCAGATTAAAAAAAAAAAAACAGACCCCAAAGGCAAACATAACGGTATTTAATTTTTCAACAATGTATAAAGCAAAGTTCCTAAGTTAAAGAAAACAATTACAGGTGTAATCTGAATGATGGGTTTGTTTGGTTTTCTTAAATATTTTGGTCGAGTTCCTATTATGTTCATATCAACCCTTGCGTTTCAGCTAAAATAACTAAAATTCAAATCTGCACAAAAAGAGTAGACTTGCCCAGAAAAATGAATGGCCAGGTAAAGTGAATATTTTGTCTAGAGATAAAGTTTATTAAAGACTCAGCAGAGTTCTACTGTTTTTCTTAATTGTTCTATTAATCAAGACATGCTGAGTTAATTACAGCTTGGGCAGCAACTAGGCCTTGAAGGAGATAGAAATCAACACTATAGGATCACTGTATGCATGTATGTATGTATGTATGTATGTATGTATGTATGTATGTATGTATGTATGTATGTATGTATGTATGTAGTATGTATACCAAATAGCTATACCAAATAACTGCCAAAGGTTTAGCCAGTACTGCCCCTGCAACACGAGAATAATCACGCTACTTTTGTGTTAATTTTGGGGATCAATTTCAAGTGCAAACTCTGAGATTTTGAACCACTATAAATGTTCTGATGTTGTAGACAAGCGTCTATCATTATGCTTACATGTATCTGGCCATGTATTGTTAATTATAGCTATAATTAGTCACTGAGTTCTTATGCACCAGGCACTCCGCTCATTACATATCTAACCTCATGAATCCACAGATAAACCTTGTAAGGCATACATATATTATCCTTTTTTGTATTTCAGAGAACTGAAACCCACAGAAAATAAATCCCCAAAGTTGAATAGACAGGTGGAAATAGAACTGAGATCCTAACCAGTAAGGTACATCCAGTTTCAAAGGCTGGTAACAGACGACAGAGAGACAGAGAGANAGAGAGAGAGAGAGAGAGAGAGAGAGAGAGAGAGAGAGAGAGAGAATAGATATTTTCATCCTTCAGTTCCAACTCCCATTTTCTAAGAAAGCCTGGATTTCTCCACTAATCTGTTTATTCTCCCATTCAAAGCTGCTCCACCCTCTCCTGGGGCTTCTGAGACAGGTGACTTCTCTCCAGCCCTCCATCCAGATATCTGTTTCCTTCCATGATGAATGTGCCTTTAAACACCCTCAAAGTACCAACAATGGTTTAGCTTGTGATCACCTCACAGAGTCTTAGCAGAAATAATGTAGACAGGAGGCTGCAGCTTAGTTTGCCTAATAACTAATTACATTAGTTTTTTTAAAAAGTAAGTAAAGCTTAGTCTATTTATAATTTGGCTCTTGAGTAAGATAATGTATAAATGAATCTCAGATCAACTTAACAGTGATCTACGATCTTAGGAAGGGATGAAATAACAGGTCTTAGAGGACTCTCATAGGGACAGTAGTTAAGTCTATTTTTTCTTCATAAAAAACGCAATGATGAAGAGCACCTCTCCCTAGTAGAGATATTGGGAGGCTGAGATGAAATGTGTAAGATGTACAGAAAGTACCCAGAATACAGCAAGCGTTCAAAGCTCTCAGAGAGAAGGAGGAACAACGTTGAGACCAATGCTGCTCCCGTCATTTTGACATGGTGCTCAGAAAAGGGAGACACACATAAATGCTGCAGGAGAACGATTACTCCAGCCTCCTTGCTTACTGCTGTTGGAAAATATTGAATATAAAGAAAATGCACAAAAATGTTCTTTTTGTTTTACAGCTATTAGTAGAATCCAATAGCTGGCCAGGGATACAAGAAAGAAGGGCTTTTAAAACACCATTTCTTCATTTGACAGTCAATATGGCTACAAAAGAATGAACTGGAGACATGCGGGACAGAAAATCTGTGATGACAGAAGTATCTCAGCAACACTGCTGCCTCGAGGAGACAGTGAACTGAAGACATTTGCAGCACTGAGGGGAAGGGGCTGCCTGAAATGAGACACATTCCTGAGCTGCAGGTCTCATTTCTGAAGGCTGTTTATAGGGCCCAAAATTTTATTTTTGGAATAACATTAAGGAATAACAAAGTTCTAGGAAAGTTCCTTAATGAGTAAAAACTGTGAGAATAAATCTTAAGACAATATTAGAAGGGAAAAGAATGTGGGCACTACCTATCCTTAGCAAGCAGAGTTCCAAGTTTGATAATTTTTCCTTCTATATAAACTCAAGGCTGCAACTCATTCTGAGTTGAGATTATTTTACCATTTTCAAAAGCAAGGGAGACACTGGAATAAGGATGGGCAGCTAGAGGATGTAAGTGGATGCAATCATTACATTTTTCACTGTCAAAATTCCAAACTGTGCCATCAGTTGAATGTTACAAATGCTGATATATTTTATCATATCTAAAATTACATTGTTAATATTAGAATTAGTCTCACCAGGAAAACCCCTCATATAGGAGAGAGCTTTCAAATTCTCATTTGAGAACCAAATGGCTGCAAAACAATGAACTAAAAACACACAGGAGAAAAAATGTGTGATAATGGGTATCTTTGCAATGTCCTTATTTTTTAAGAGTCAGTATTTTAAGATATTGAGCACAGGGTTTAGTGCATTGTATTATACCAATGATACTGTTTCTAATGAACAATAGTGAGCAATGAATCTGGTGTTTGTCAACGCTCATCAGCATTGAAGAGTGTGATGTCACATAGCCTTGGTTCTGAACGCATGAATGTACTTTGCACTGTGCATGTAGCCTAGCCACCCATAACAAGAAATGCTGCCCAAAATGCTCTGGTTTGAACAGAAAATTACTATACCCTTATATTCCAATGTTTGCTCTTAAAAACTGTAATGACTTAGTTATGAAAAAAAAAGAATTCTGTTATATTTCAGCATCTAAGGACCAAATTAGTATGCCTTTTGGTTATATTGTGTTAGAACAGTTGACTTTAAAAGCTGCTGTTTTTAAGAACGAAGTCTGGCATAGGATTAGGCAGAATTACCAACAATTTCTGAAATGATGCAAACACAAGTATTTCTGCACTCTGGACTATGGATTTTTGGGAGGCAACTTTCTTGGCACTAGTGATCAAAAGCAAACTAGATTCATCCCTAAAAATACTAATGATGGTCTAAGTCTTTTTGCATCAAGCATTCAGTCAAGATTTATGTAAAACTAAAGTAATTCATCTTAATAGTAGGCAAATTTGCTTTAGACTTAAAGAAGTAGTCAAATTATATGTATACCAAAGAATCATTTTAAATTAATTAATGACTTATACAAGGGGCCGTTCAAAATTTTCTGGGTGAAATGTAGTCATGTTAGAAAAGTTTAAGAAGTTCTAACCTGGAAAATAAGTGAGGAGACTTCCACTCTCGGAAAAGAAGTCACTAACAAACTGCACCTTTCAAGCAATACAATTTTGGCAAGTTTGTATCTGGTATCCTGAAGGTGAGAGATTCTTGCTGCTTAACAGGCTTTTCTAAGAGATGGATGACAACACTGACACATGTGCTTTTTGAAACTTAAAAATGTGTCAACATTGTAAGAACCACTTAACTCCGTGAACCACCCAGCATCTTCCAAATGACTGATACAGGACCATGCACAGTGAGTGGATCCACTCAAAGTTCTAGACACACCAAGAGGTTCTGGCACAACTAAGTAAGACACCACAGGATTTCAGATTCCACTTGGAAACAAATTTATTATGGTACTGTATCAAAGAGAATCATTGACAATTATCTGACAAAGTTACTAAAACCTTCCCCTATTCAGCTGCATATTCAGATTTTATTCTTATATTCTAATCAAAACAATGTGTCACCATGAACTGAATTCAGAATCATTTCTGAGAACCCCTTTCCCCTTAGTAGCACTGTACAGTCTAGAGAGACTTACACAAATGGAAAACAACAGCATTCTTTTTGTCTGTGTTTTAAGACAGGGATTTACTCTGTAGCCCACACTGGTTGAACTCACTTTGTAGCAATAGGATGGCCTCGAACTCAGTGGAATCCTACTGCCTCAGTCTATGACTGGGTGTGTACTACTATGACTAATTTCATGATGCCATTTTCTAAACTTTTTTGTTTAATAAAATATAATAATAATAATAATGTTATCATGTTGCCAGGTAATTCTAATATTTCCTTGAAATAACTATTTGTAAAACCTGTTTTAATTCCCAGTATAATATCAACAGAAAGAAGCCATATAAGCAAAAATCCTTAACAGTTTTTTAATAATTTCAAAATATAACATAGTTCTGAGTCCAAGAAATGAGAGAACGACATACTTAGTTTTCAGTGTGTAACAAAACCACCACATGTGCAAACAGGTAAGCACATTCACACAGGCACGGCTCCATGTAAGCCTACTGTGACATTTCTGCAGGGATTTCTGCTTTATATAAAGCTCAGAGTGAGAACACTGCTCTGACACCTAGCTTAGTCAAGTCTCTTTACCACCATGAATTTCAGAACTGGAAGCACTGTACTTTAAAGTGTGTTTTCTTGTGTTTACTATTCCATTTCCCCAGCTCTAGCATTAGTAATAGCATCCTTTCCTTATCTCCGTCTTATAAAACGCCAATCCTTATTGCTATAGGCTTCCCTATTTCTAAGAAATAGCATGGGAAGGGTTACAGTGTCAAAAGATGGAGAGGCCTCTTGTTCCTGCTCCCTTCTGCTTGTACACTGTAACAAACTTCTACAGCATGTTCTCTAAAGTCTCTGGAGGACTTCTGATTTGAAAAGTACTCCAATTGCCTTGAAATTTTGTTTACTTAGGAGGTGACAGTAACTGGTCTATTATCAGTTTCAAAGAGCTAAGAGTCTCAACCTTAATAATGAAATGATAGCCAGCACTTTGAAGACTGAAATGTTGGAAATCTGAGGTTGCCTACCCTAATTTAAACCAAACATCAAAAAATGTGAAGTTGTGAGGACTTACCTAAATATAATAAATGTGATGTGCTTCATATTATTGTTAATACATGTTTAGTTATTAACAGTTTTCATAAAGATAAACCATTATTACATGGCTCAATAATTAAGCATCCCAAAGAAATTTACTCACTGTATTCTAAGTAAGCTATTTGATATTCACAAGTTGAATTAGTGTGAATTTTGTACATTTATCACTTTCCATTTCAATCCTTTATTAGATATTTAGTTTTATTGTTCCCATGAAACAAGACTTGAAATTTGTATTTCTCCATATCCCTGAATTTGAATCTTTCTGTGATACTTAAGGGAAGGAGAATAGCCATTTTCTACAAGGGACAATTAGAGAATAAAGCTACATTATAAGAGAGGATATTGTTTTCTTAAAAATATACAATTTAATACAAATTGAACATGAATAGATTTTCTTATTGTATACAATGAAGTCTCACTCTTTTGACACTAGATAGGGATACTACAAAAGCTGAGAGAGAGCTGTGCTTCTGCAGGGATATGCCCAGTGGGTGAAGGGCCCATCATATCGATCTCTGGTGTTCTAACTTCTTTTTTAGTAATTCAAGGACAGCGACTCTCTTAAATATTGCAGAGTCCAGTATTTAAGCTTCTATGTCGGTACCAAGAAGGACTTGGTTAAAAGGCCTGGATATCTTTTATGAGTTCATTCTCAAAATAAAAGACTGTATTCTTAAAGCTAGCCTAGAATCCCTTGAAACCTCAGCATGGACTATCTTAGTGTCAGCATAAAACTCATCCTTGCCGGGTGGTGGTGACACACACCTTTAATTCCAGCACTCCGGAGGCAGAGGCAGGTAGATCTTTGTGAGTTCAAGGCCAGCCTGGTCTACAGAACTAGTTCCAGGACAGCCAGGGCTGTTACACAGAGAAACCCTGTCTCAAAAAACAAACAAAAATACCTGAAAGTTTGCAGAAAATAATCTGAAAAAAAAAAAAGCTTCACCAGGTTCCAACCTATAGAGACTCTGCTTTTATTCTCAGGGTTAGAATCTTCAGAATGTACACTAGGGAGCTAGAAGATAGCTACAATTTCCTGAGGCCCAATGAAATCGTGAGCAACAAGACAAGGTAAGATTACATCCTGCTTTGCACCCAAAATGCTATTATTCCTAAGAGTGAAGAGTTGGCTTCTGCTGACAAACTTTAAATGGAGACTTTGTCAGTAGTGATAATTTCCTCACTGAACCCTAAAAATGGTGAAATGTCAATTGTGGGTGACTTTCTAATATCTTCTTTCCCAAAAATCTAGTCAGCAGCCAAAAAAGGTATTTTATTTGTTCAATTGGCCTAGATACAGAAATTCTCCCCAAACTGCAGCTGGCTTAGAAATTACAATTTGGCATTCTTGGCCTGGTTCATTTGAGCTGAAAAACTGATGGGTTTATCTTCCACCTTCCTCTTTTCATCTGTTTTCCCAGTGACTTTCAATTACTCTCCTTTCTGCAGGTCATAAAGAAGGGACAGATGAAAATCACATAAACAATTTCCCAGGATTCAATGAGGGTTTCTTCAGCCCGCACAGCATAGGATTCCTCAGCATGGTCTACATGGACTCCACTCATGATTGACAGCTACCAACCTCGTCCTGACCCCATGGGACACATCCCATACAGAAATGCATTTGGTCACCATCCTCACAAACTATTTCATATCTAAGGGACAAGTTTTCTAGATCGTAGATGCTTCACCTGAAATGGCCAGTGTCCCTCCCTGCCTTGCAGAAAGATTTCAAGGATCCTGAGTCCACACAGGAAAAAACATACAGTATGAAGTTTAGCTGAATAACTATGCTTTCTCTTTGTCTCCAGTCACAGGAAATGTGCCACCTTCTTGTGAATTCCATGACACCAGACATGCATATAATCAAAGCACACATAAAATAAATAAATCTAAAAAACCCCAATGCCATATTAATCAATGCCCTGGCATCTATGAATCACTATCAGATTGGAAGATGTCCCATGCTCTTGGGTAGGTAGACTAACATAGGAAAAATGGCAATCTTATCAAAGGAATCTACAGATTCAATGCAATGCCCATCAAAATCCCAGCAAAATTTTTCACAGACCTCAGAAGAATAATACTCAACTTCATATGGGAAAACAGAAAAACAGAGGTTAGCCAAAATAATCCTGTACAACAAAAGAACTTTTGGAGGCATCACAATCCTGGACTTTGAACTCTACTATAGAGCTACAGTAATGAAAACAGCCAGTATTGGTATAAAAACAGACAGAAGGACCAATGGACTCAAATTGAAGACCCAGGTATCAATCCACATACCTACAAACACCTGATTTTTGACAAAGAAGATAAAAATATACGGAAAAAGCATATTCAACAAATGGTGCTGGCATAACTGAATATTAACATGTAGAAGAATGCAAATAGATCCATATCTATCACCATGCACAAAACTCAAGTCCAAGTAGATCAAAGACCTCAATATAAAAACAAACAAACTTAACTTCATAGAAAAGAATGTGGGAAGTACACTTGAATGCACTTGCACAGAGAACCACTTCCTAAATTTAAGCCCAGTAGCAAAGACACTAAGAGAAACAATAAATGGGATCTCCTGAAACTGAGAAACTTCTGTAAAGCAAAGGACACAGTCAACAAGACAAAAGAACAGATTACAGATTGGGAAAAGATCTGCACCAACCCCACATTGGACAGAAGACTTATCTCCAAAAAATATAAAGAACTCAAGAAATTGGTCATCAAAAGGACAAATAATCAAATTTAAAAGTTGGGGGGGATACAGACCCAAACAGAGAACTCTAAACAGAGGAATCTCCAATGGCTGAAAGACACTTAAGGAAATGCTCAACATCCTTAGCCACGAGAGAAATGCAAATCAAAACAACTCTGAGATTCCATCTTACACTTGTAAGGGTGGCCAAGATCAAAAACAATAACAGCTTATGCTGGAGAGGATGTGAGATAAGAGGAGCGCTCCATTGCTGGTGGGAGTGCAAACTAGTAGAGCTGCTTTGGAAATCAGTATGGTGATTTCTCAGAAAATTAGGAAACAACCTACCTCAAGATCCAGCAATACCGCTCTTGGGTATATACCCAAAGGATGTTCAATCATACCACAAGGACATGTGCTCAACGATATGCTCATAGCAGCATTGTTTGTAATAGCAAAAAACCTGGAAACAACCTAGATGCCCCTCGACTGAAGAATGGATAAGGAAATATGGTTTATTTACACAATGGAGTACTATAACAGTGGGAAAAACAATGACATCTTGAAATTTGCAAGCAAATGGATGGATTTAGAAAAAACCATATTGAGTGAGGCAACCCAGAATCAAACAAATATAATATGCATTCACTCATAGGTGACTTTTAGACACAAAGCAAAGAAAAACCAGCCTTCAATTCACAATCCCAGAGAACCTACATGACAAAGAAGACCCTAAGAGGGACATATGTGGATCTATATAGGCATGAGAAAAAGACAAGATCGCCTGAGTAAATTGGGAGTGTGAGTGTCAGGGGGAGATGATAGAAATGTAGAGGGGAGGAAGAGAAGGTAGTGTAGAAAAATGTATAGCTCAAAAAACAAACAAACAAACAAAAAACCCTACTATCAGATTGGGATGAATTGAGATTCATGAAGGCTAAGGTAAAGGACTTGTTCCAGGTCATATAACTAATACACAATGACCAAACATGCTCCTTGAAAACAAGCCAACTGTGTTATCTTAAGCAGAGTATCTTACAGAGGATAAACCACTATCAGAAGTTCTGTGCCGAAGTTGCAGCTTTCTTATAAATAATCAGCTTGAGAATTGCAACCCTAGCACACTGGAGAGTTCTGTGAAAGGGTGTTCACAAACTGAGCTAACCCTTGAAGAAGCTACATTCTGTCCCAAACTTGGACATGCAAGTTTGTTGGGGAATGAGGTAGACCAAGGCAGGGCTAAGAAAAGAGGAAGTTAAAACTCAGCATGATGCCATACATCCACAATCCCAGAATTTGAAAAGTGGAAGTAGGAGGGTCAGGACTGTAAATAAGGCCAGGCTAGGCCACATGAAACATTGTCTTTGCTTCTTTGTTGTTTCCTTGTATGTATGCCTATGCACCACGCGCATGCAGTATCCATGGAAGCAAAAAGACAACACTGAATCCTTTGGGACTGGAGTTACAAATGTTTGTGAGCCATTATGTGGGTGCTGTGAATCAAACTTAGGTCTGGGAGAGCAGCCATTGCTCTTAACTACTGAGCTATCTCTCCAGCCATATGCATGATGAAGAAAACGAGCAGATTAAGTAGATATAAGAAAAGGGAATGACAAGGTATGGGTCAAAAGAATGTGGAGGCAAGAAGGAAGGAAGGAAAGAAGGAAGAAAGGAAGAAAGAAGGAAGGAAAGAAGGAAGGAAAGCTAAATCAAGCATGATTTTTAAAGATTGCTGTATGGCATTCCTCTACTGTCAATTTTATTACTTAAGATTAAGTTTATATACAGTCAGTCTGTTCATTTCTAAGGAGATACGGATAAAATGGCATAAACTTTTTATGCAAAGAAAAAGCATTTGCAAAGCTACTATATGGAAGACTAGGAAAATATGCCCACCAGATCACCCAGACCCATCCAGCTCTTCCAAAACAAAAAAAACTGAATGTTTATAGAGGCATCCAAAGATTCTAGTAGTAAAAATAACTTTTGGCATGGCATCAATTATATTTTAATGTCAAACATACATAGCTTGGTAATCCCAAAGAAATCTTTCAAAATTAAAATTTCAATATAAAAGGAAACCCTAAAAATCAAATTAATGACAACATGTAAGACATTGCATTTATTCTAAACTTTCTTAGAAAAAGGGATATATATATGTACACACATATATATGCATATATAGATTGTGTACATGCGTGTCTATGGGCGTGGAAAGGAGAGAACACTTTTGAGAAAGGTATGATTTAGCTTCCTGAGGTTTGTGCAAACCCATGCCATCAGAGGCATCTTCTTGTGAGAGGGGTACGCTCAGATAACTGACCCAAAGCTCAGGACATTCTGCTTAGATTAGGTTCTGATTCACAGTATGGTTTCTGAAATGCAAATTACATGGTTTGTTTGTCATTTTTTATTATAATGTTTATAAGAAATATTTCCTACAGCATGCTTTCCAAAAGATTTATATTAAATTAGTAATTTAATTAGTATGAAATTATCATAAAAACTACTGAATGCAGCCATTGGTCCAGGATTTGTAGTGACACACATATATTTATTACTTGGAACTAGAAACCATTCAAATTCAGTTCCAAGAGAAACAGAGGTTACTAATAAACTGGGCCACTGTCCAGTCTGGATTGCTAAATCATCTACTGTGGAGAAGAGCATCTGGCTCCCTTACACACTGCATCTTCATTAGTTTATTATTACAATGCTTTAATTTTCTTATTTGCAATTAATTTTTCAAGCTTAGGACACAAATTGAATAGTAGATGAGAAAAATATCATAGCTATCACTTGGAAGGAAAGCTGGCCATCACAATAGGCTACCAGGTTTTCTACAGACAAGAACTGGCTTTCCTGTGGCAACAATGTTCACACTATGAACTTAGAACGTTTACATGTTCATGTCCATAAAAACATATAGCAAAGCCTGGAAAAACCATATGACAGACTGTTTCCATGCTCATGGCCATAGCACGTATAGTGGACTGTTTACAGAAAGAACTGACCCCTAAGGCCCACAACACACATACCTCTGGAGCTCTTACTCCTTAATTCTGAAACAGAGAGTGATCACCATGCCAAACTTTACCAAGGGGAGCTGCATGAGACATTTTTTCCAAAACCATTCTTAACAACGGCAGGCAACTCAAGCAGTACAATTTCAAAGCCTGGGGAGCTGCGTAAGTCGCCACTCAAGGCCTAAGTAAAAGAAAATAGCTTTAAAAAGTCTGGTGTTTTTCTAATTTATTTGAGCACTGAACCCTTCTGTGTATTTTTACTGAAATTCCGTGCAATTTATCTTTTATAGAAAACCCTCATCTCATATGAAGAAACCAGAGTCCGGACAAGCGAGGTGAGAGCTGCAGAGTTAGGCAATTACTCAGCAGATAACGAACAACTCTCAGCTCTCAAGACTCCAGGAAATGTTTTAGTACTATATTCTCTCTTTCCTATAACACATAATTAAATAATCTAGTCCAAAACTCTTGTGTTGAAGATGGAAGATGTCCTCAGGGAAATCACATAAATGCATGTCTACAGTGGAAGCAGCACCCAGCTCTGAATTTCAACACTAGCATCCCCGCCCATAGGACTACCCAATTTCTGCAAAACAAACACTTTTGCCTCTTATGTAAGAAGTATGGAAAAAAGGGGAATTTAACTGTTAAGGATCCATTAAAATGTTTACTAAACCACTTTTGTACCAATAGCTATTTTTGAATCAATTAAGCATGACTATTTTTACTTACAAATGTCATCCACTGTGACAGGGAGTCAGTGTTTCAAGCTGTTGAACAGGTCATCATCCCTGTCTTGTTGGATGACACCTGTAAATAAAATAAATCTATTTTTGAGTGAGATTTCTAAGTTAACTCTATTTAAGATGCATGCAGTTTAAGCAAAGAGTAACTTTTAAATGGCCCTTAATGATATACTACTGGAGAGAGATAATTCCCAGTGCTAACTACGTTCCATAGTTTTCACTGGCCCCTTAACACAACAGAGTCCTGGGAGTTTACTGTATTGTCAGAACACAATCAAAATAGTGGGAATCGTGTGGCTGGTATTTATTTCAGTTTCCTGACTCTGTGATTATTATTTCTCCTTTATACTAGGGCCAAGCTAGGCTTTATCAAGTTAAATAACGATTCTAATGATAAATAAAATTCATTAAGAGTCACTACTTTAATCCCTAGGATTGAAAAATCATATATATATATATTAGCAAAGATCACCATTAGGCTGATAAAGTTTGAAAGACTTCAGCTATTTAAACAATGTAAGTTTACATCTACATAAATTGCTACAATGCCACTTGTTCCTGGAAATATCACAGGTGGAAAATAAGAGAAGTAGAAAAAAATGGGAATGAGACAGAAAAGAACACTCTTCTATATAGCACACATCTATGATTGTAAATTTTGGCAACTTCCAAACAAGATTTGCATCTTTTAGCAAATATAAATATAGGAAAGACCATATTTGAAGCAAAAATTCAAGAGCCAATGATTTAAAATGTTGGTTTCTCTGTAGTTACTAAACACCGATTGAGCTAAGATCTGCCAGAACCCAAAACTTGGGCTGGTCAATAAACACTAACTTTCCATCTCCTACCCATCCACAGCAAACTAATCTTACACTGTTTTATGCTGAGGCCATAGACAAAGCCCACACTGCAGGTTCACTACCAGCTGAGCACTGCTGAATGCTTTACACATGCTATCCCACCCACTTACCACAACTTCTCTGATCATAAATTTACTAGTAAGGCAAGCCACAGAGGGACTAGCTCACAGAGCTGGCCGCTAAACCTATCTGCACACCCGCAGCCACCGGAGACTCCTGCAGAACTAAATGAAGAAACATACTGCAACCTAGACAGTCCCACATAGCATCTAACAACAGGACAGTTTCTTTTCCTAATAAAGCATGAATGGCAACACGGGTCAACAATCTCAACATCAAAGGATGAAAACTTTTCATGTTATTCTGAAACATATCATAACTAAAATATGACAACTGAAAATTTAAACTGTGTTTTACAATGAAAGAAAAGTAAATCCTTCTAAATACTAAGGGATAAATCCTCCCAACTCAAGGTTGGCTGATTTTCATAAATCAGTGAGTTATCAATAAGCAGAATTAAATCATGCATATTAAAATAAATAAAATTGTTAAAAACAGAACTATTTAATAAACTACCTTTAAAGAAAACAAAAGGTTCTGATGTAACCTCTCAGTTCCTTACATGGTGGTAGCTATCTTCTTGGTCACAAGCTATGCCTTCTGACCATAGCCCCTTAGCTTTTTGTTACTAGGCCATTTTCCAACATATTTTAAAGCTGATGATGAACTTTTTTTTTAAAAGGAACACAATCAGAAGCAAAAATATACCTGGCATATTTTAATCAAACAAGTAAGGTATGCAAAGCTCATCCCCACATCCCGGATATTAAGAAAACCGCATTTCCTTCTGAAAGCACTGCGAGAACGGGAGACTTTCAGGCAGAGGGGTGCTCTGCCAAGGACCGCCCCCCCAAAGACAGCGTGGTTGAGGATAGCTTACCCTTTTCTCTGACACCCCATCCTGGCCTGTAGCCTCTTTCTCATCTTGTGTCTCTTTGAGGACTGCCATGTGCTGTCTGTATGCTGGCTCTCTGTTTAAGGTTGTGTATCCTATGTGCTCATAAATTGGGTTTATCGTCATCTTGGCAATGTACTCTGCTGCCTTGGTTTCAATATAGAGAGTAATCAAGCCATCAGTCACCAGATCGTGGATGGACTCAAAGCGTTTCTCCCCAACAAAGTGCTTTCCATCGTAGTACAGCCTGAAGTTTCTGGTTTGACTTCCAAATCTGCCTCAATGAAATAGGAAAGATGCTTTTAAGAAAAGTGAACAAGTGATTTTTTTTAAAGAAGAAACAAATACACAAATACCCCAAGCTGATATACATTGCTTTTGCTTGTATATTACTCTGCTTAGATCAGCTGTGACTAATGTCTATTAGTCACTTAGAATACATAAGATTCAACTTCTAAACACAAGCAATGTACTTGAAATAACTAGGGTTTTTTTTAGCATGGTGATCCTAGAAAGATTGTATCTTTTATTTCCTTATGTATCATTTAAAATCAATTTATTACACCTGTAATAAAGAAAATAAATTTTATAGCCTAAGAATGCACATTCAATATGCAATTGGTCAACTATAATATATAAAACTTCTTCAAGTTTAATAATGAAACTATCCAAAGTGGTTAAGGCCAGTATTCATGTCTTTCAACAGGGAAGTCCCATTTACTGCTCACTCAAGTGGGATGCCAACAATCATTTACACTTGTGCTGCCTGCAGAACTGAGTCAAGCAGCAGACAGCAAAGAAACACACTTGGGCGATTCTGGCCAGAGGGCAAGGACTTATTCTTACCTTTAAACCTGTCTTCTGGTTAGGTATAGACAAGAAACACTTGCAAATACAGTGCATGTAAGTCCCATACCATCAGACTATAGAAATCTGTTGTCGGTTTTGATAATATGCCTTAATAACTGGAGAAGGATGGTTTCCCATCATAGTAATTTCAGTATTTTGCTTCCTGCAGGAAACCTCAGAATTGGCTCTAAGTTGGCATGACTGCAGTGTCCTGGCCGGGAGATAAAGGCAACTCAATAGAAGCCAACACCAAAGTGGGAAGACTGTCAGTTTCACAATGAATGCCAATGAAACTAAGCGAATCAGAAAGGATCTTCTTAATTTGGTTATGATCTCTCTCTCTCTCTCTCTCTCTCTCTCTCTCTCTCTCTCACACACACACACACACACACACATTAGAAATTTTTAAATTGCAGCAATTTTGCCTTGAAAAGGCCACCATGAAGCTGCAAATTCAGTATGTAACATAATTCTGGCACAGATAGTATTCAAATGTGTAGGAGCTACACAATTATTCTAGTTTATTTTATTTGGTGATATGGTCTCACTGTGTAGCCCTGGCTGGCCTGAAACTCATAGAGATCTGCCTGCCTCTGCTTCTTGAGTGCTGGGATTAAAGGCGTGCAGTCACCACATCTTGCTAGGAATTAGATACTTTTAAATAATGGGTCCAGAATATTCTGTTTGTTTTTTGTATTTAGACTTTAATAATACTCAATCCAGAATCGAACATAGTATCAATGTTGACCTTTTATCATATAATTATCCACCTTTTGTTCCTTCTAAAGCAATCAAGTTTTTACTTATACTTAAGTAAATGAGCTCTATAATTAAACTTTCTTCTAAACTTAAACATTTCTCCCAAGCAAATTTTCATTCTATAGGTCTCAAAAGCTAGAAATATAAAATATCTGTGCCAAAATAATATGTATTATTAGAAAAAGAGACACAAATGAGAGAGTGGGAAGAGAGAGAAGGGAGGGAGAGAAAGAGAGAGAGTTTAAAAACTGTTTAAGCTCCTTTCCATGGTGGTGATGGTCCTCTAACTGAAGAGAGACTGGGCGCTAGTGTCAGTCACCTGTCATACAAGTGTCTTCTGAAGTCTGAGAAGTAAGCGGTGGGGGAGGCAGGTGAGGGAAGGAAGTACTGAAACTGGTCCCAAAAGGGTTTGGCTAGAAGAGAGAAGTCTAAGTTTGGGCTTCCGCTTTACCCTTGAACCCCAAGAGGTCTCCTCCATCATTCCAGCTCCTCTCTGTCTGCTAGCCCTGAGGGAGCTATGAGATTACTGAAGGAGCTCTTGGCCATAAGGTACCTGATTGAACTTAATCTCAAAGGACATGAAGCAATGCCCAGACTGCAACTTTGCTTAATTTTTTCTTTAGAAAAATCATCATTTTACTAAAGGAATGGCAGGTTTTCCTTTAGTTGCCAAAAGCAACTCTCATTTACTTAGGGTGCTACCTAAGGGATAGTCTAACAGTGTGGACTATCAGACACTGTGCTTTACTTTGATTATTTTGTATTTTGTTGTGGGATCTGTGGGATCAGAAGTAGAGATCAAGCAGAATATCCTTGAGAATGAAGGGGAATGGCTATAAGAAAAACAAGAAGAGGAAGACGCCAGGTCTGAGGATGAAGGGCCCCTTCTTTGTAACTGCACTCTGCTGGTTCCTTTATTCAACAACCAGTCAAGACATGGTCAGACACTCTTAGTATTAGGATGTTCATGATGTCCTGTGCACATAGCAAACACAATGGGAAAGAGATAACCATAAAAACAGATCAAAGAAAGATATGAAGTGCTGAATTTAAAAAACCTAAAGTTAAGACTGCTTAGAACATGTTTTACATCTGTTTAACCGCACACATGTGCATGCCCAAACACACAGAGAGGTCAAAGAACAATTCCTAAGAATTGGTTCTCTCCTTAGATCATTTGGGTTAGGGACTGAACTCAGAACATCAGGCTTGGTAGCAAGCACCTTTATCATCTGACTAAGTTGTGGTCTACTATTCCACTATTTCTTTAGACACTAATTTACTCTTCCCATTTTCTGAAATAACCATCCACCTCTGCCTGGACTAAGGCTGAGTAAACATGCCTGAACTGGAGCAGGCCAGCTCTGCAGAGACAGCTGAACAGATGAAATTTGTGTTCTCCACGGTGGTTCTGAACCTAACAGGCAGGAAAGAACAAGGGCAATTAGCTCTGCGCTGGGACTGCTGTATGGAATTACCACTTCTCACAACCATTATTCTCTTCTGTGGCTCTGGTTGGGGTTTCCTGGTTAAAATAACTATGTATTACTGTTCCTACCTAGTTGCAGCAGATGTTATTTCAAATTTTGTAATTCCACCATTTAGCTTTAAAAATATGAACTCTTTTCCAAGTTTTTTCTTGTGGGTGAATAATATTCCTAAAAAAATTCAGTCTAGATACATAAAATGATGAAAATATGTAAAACCGTTACTTTCTATAAAACCAAAATTTAATTTGAGGCCAAAGTTATTTTGAAGTATCTCTTCCAAGGACTCAAAGCTAAGTCTCCTGCTTACAAACAGAAAATAAAGTTTACACAAGACTATGTCAGCTAATACTAAGACAGAGGAGGAGTTTCTAGCAACAAATACACAAAAATGTTTTCATCATAAACACAATTTGTAGTATTTACCAGAATCAAAGCATCCAACTCAATGCAGTAACACGTAGGAACACCGCAGAAGCACACACAGTCACAAACAAGCCTTCGGGAGACAGCTTGGAACACAAGTGAGTAATGAAGCATCCTATGATCTAGGCTCTGCTGAGGGACTTTACACCACCCCCTCTAAGACATCAGGCTATGTATAACCTTTGCCTACCTTGTTACATAATTTTGATGATAAAAATTGGGGAAATTACTAAAGAGAGTAAACTTATTCCTGTATTTCTCCTCCCATTGCTTAACTAATTTCCAAAGATGGCACCAGACAGCTCTGGAAGGTTACAACCCACACAGGATGCAGCTAAGTACTCATTGCACTCCTCATCCTGTCCCTGGCAGACCTAAGTTCTGCTCACTCACTGGCGAGGACAAAACTGGTGGGCACAGGCAAAGCAGAAAGCCGAGGTGTCATCTTGAATATAGGACACTGAAACCACCCCTTTACCAGGTCCTCAGGAAGCGCCTCTCCTGACAGGAGACCTGAAGACTTCTCTGGGGAATCTCATCAGCTCTACAATAAAGAGCACCATCCTGTAACTGTCAGGCTCCCCTGAGCTCTCAGAACTGCACTTGAGCCTAAGTGCCAAATGCACTTAAATATGGTAACCAGCCAGCAACCACCCAGTATCTGAGAAAAACGTTCCCAAAAGAAAAAGACTAAGATAAACAGACAGAATCAGATCAAGTTGGAGGAAACAAATCATTCACAGGGAAAATATTTATTTAAAAAATATTTATTTTTAAAGTGTTAGAGGATCTCTTATTTCCCTTCTTACATAGAAGTTAGTCAAAACAATCAGGATGCTACAAAGACACACTGTAAACAGCCAAGGCAGAAATCAAAGAGAAAATCCAAGAAAATAATCACAAAGGAAGGACAGAAATTTATGTAACTTGCAAAAATGGGCCCATATAGCATGGGTAAATGTAACAAGGTACTGAAAAAAAAACAGAACAATAATTGTCAATGAAACCCTCAGATGGGGAAAATATAATGTCTGACATTACTAAACACAAGCAAGGATACAAAGCTACTATTGAGTCTGTGGCTGCTACACTGTTTAACATATTGATTTGGGTAAGGCTAAACACAGGCACACATACATACTCTATGACACTGAAAGCTCAGGCCTAGGAGCTGGGTCTATACTATTTATCCATTCTGAAGGTATATAATACCTAGAAATACTACATTCTACCTCACATATAACCTAGGCTATTATTTAAACAAACATGCAATTTTTATAGTTTATAAACATATAAATAGAAAATATCATATATGACTACTGTTGCCATAGGCTTACATCTATATTTACAGATAGGTATAAATATAGATATAGCTTTTTTGAGATGGGGTCTTTCTACCATATAGCTCTGGGTATCCGGGAACTAGCTATGTAGACCAAACTGCTCTTGAACTTATAGAGATCCACTTGCATCTGTCTCTTGAGTGCTTGAATTAAAGGCATGGGCCACTATATCCAGCCATCATAGGTTATTTTTTTTTGGTGGGAAGTTTCAAGACAGGGTTTCTCTTTGTGTAGCCTTGGCTATTCTAGAACTTACTCTGTAGACCAGGATGGCCTCAGGCTCATGAACAGATCTGTTGGTATTAAAGGCATGCACCACCACTGCACAGCTCTCCATAGGTTATTTCTTTATTTAAGTACTTCCCTAACTTCACATAAACACACATATAGCAACAACATTCAAAAGGTGAAACCACATAAATTCCCAGGAAAATAAAAGCTGTGATGGTAAATTCCATGGGCTTGAAAAGTCCTCCCATAGCCTTTCTCCTTCCTGAGAGTTAATGGCACACTACTGCTTCTAAAGAAAAGGTCAAATACTGCCATGTAGTATGGACTGTTGGTTCTGCTTACTTTAAAGCACCAGGCGCTAACACAACACCTGGCTGGTATGATGCCCAAGCAAACGATGGCTGAGCAGGTTGACTAAATGATCCTGGTATGGTGACAAATGGTTGTAACCACAGCACTTAGGCTGAGACAGAGAACAAACATAAGTTCAATTCCTACAGGCGTATTAGTACCATGCCACACTGTCATCACAGACCCCCAATGCCCTCAGTGTGATGAAGAACGGAACATGAAGCTTCTTTCTATATCAACAACTGAAAGTACAAAGACGCTCTTTCTACTCCAGAGAATCAAGAATTTTGTTATCATTTTTTACCTATCATTTATGCAGAGAACCAATACTAAGTACTTTGCTCAGACCTATATGTGTTTATATATTTCATTTACAGAAAAATATTATATACATATCTAAACCTTTTAGAAACTACAATATGTCCAGAAATGGTCACCATCTCTGTGAAATTAACAACAGATTTCACTTATTTAAGAACTGATGATCAGTTCTACAAAATGGTTTAAAATGAATCTGCTATATAACAGAATAAAAACTCACTCTAAAGCACAGCTGTAAAAAAGGGGAATTATCCATATGAATGTCTTTGGAGAGATTTTTATACCCATATGTAAGTATGTGTATATAAACATAAGCTTACACTATTCAGTTTCTCAGATTATTAATTCCTTTATAGAGTGTAATGCTATTGTAAAATAATTCCCGTATATACTCTAAGTATTACATATGGACTAAAATTCAATATTTTTTGATGATCTAGGATCATTAATGTATTATTCTAGTGAGCAAATACAGGACTCCCAGAGGCTGGGCTGCTGTGACGGCAAGTGATATCGATTTGACGGCGATTTGACAGACTCCAGGAACCCCCAAGTGAGGGACGTCTGAGCATGCCTCGGGAATCATCTTGACTGCATCAGTTGAGGTGGGATGAGTCATCCACTATGGGTGGTGCCATTCCCTGTGGGAGCCCACACTGTGCAGTGAAGAGGGGAGGCTGAGCAGCAGTAAGCATCTGTCTCCATAGCTGACTGTGGACACACTGTGAGGGTCTGCTGCAAGCTCCTCCTGCCTCAACTCCCTTGCCATGATAGACAGCACCTTTGAACTAGGAACCCAAGTAAGCCTGTTATCCTCTCAGGGCTCCTGTCAGGGTAATTTCTTTCACAGCCCTGAAAAAATGAACTAAGACAATTGCTTTTCTTTGGTCTCAGCTGTGCCTTAGCTATTGAACACTTAATTCTTGGATCTTATACTTCCAAAATCCTCTTTTTGGATTACCAATTGTGTTTATCTCATAACCTGTCATTTTTTTCTTCATATATTTATTTTATATCCCTGCCACAGCCTCTGCCATCCTCCCCTCCTAGGTCTTTCCCCTATCCCTGCTTCTACCCTCCAATTCCCCTCCTCTTCCATCTCCATCCAGGAAAGGGCAGGTCTCCCATAAGTATCAACAAAACATGGCATATCAAATTGCAGTAAGACTAAGCACCTCCCCATGTATTAAGGCTGAACAAGGTGACCCCAGTATGAGGAGTAGGGTCCCAAAGCCAATAAAAGAACTGGAGTTGGCCCTATTCCTGCTATTAAGAGTTGCACAAGAAGACCAAGCTACACAACTGTAACATATATGTAGAATGTCTAGGTCAGCCCCATGCAGGCTCTCTGCTAGACAGTTCAGTCTCTGTGAGCCCCTAGGAGCCCAGGTTAGCTGATTGTATGAGTCTTCCCCACGGGTCCTAATATTTGGCTGTGCTTCCATCAGTTACTGGATGGCGCCTGCAATTTTTTTAGCTTCTTTTTTTATGATCACTTATCTTTTTATTTTAAATTTTTTATTGATTTTTATTGAGCTCTACATTTTTCTGTGCTCCCCTCCCTGC